>JAYEVD010000445.1:0-374651 GCA_036346405.1 Phyllostachys edulis | reverse complement strand
TCTGTTTTCATAAACCCTTTTGACACTATTTACTTAGTTTGTCTAAACAAACTAGCAAATAGTCGAGGGGCTAGGATAAAGTTATTAATTTGACTTCAATTCTTAGTCTTTCATTCGTTAAATTATCTTTTGAGTTACTAACTACTCGACAAGATTATTTGCAGGAAAAAAGATGGATTATATAATACATTGACAAAAGCTTGTTCTTTCACTGTGTTTGTTTACAAACTACTCTCAAGAGGAGAGCCGGTAAGATCTCCTCCAAAACTTTCCTACCAAAGGATTGCATTTCTTCAATCAGACGACTTGCTTCGCTTCGTAAGGCGCCAAAGTCGGCTTCATTGATTGAACATTAAGGTTTGAGGTCATGAGCTTTAAGTTTTGCTAATGCATAACTTATCGCAACTTCGACCGCTTCCTTTATCGATTCAAATTTTGGTTGGCTTTCGTGGTGGTCACCAGTTCTTGCAAAGTTCGACTTGTTCCCCAATTGTACTTATGTGAGCGTACCATCGTATCATCTTGAGGAGTTTTTCCTCAAGATGTAGCTCACTAAGTAACATTGTTGAGAGCGTGATGTTGCCTCGAAGATTAATCTTCATCGCTTCCATCTCCGCTGGGTACGAAGTCGAAGCCTCACGAGTTGTTTGTTTTCGACCGCTTGCTCGAAAAGAATAAGACCCAAGCATACAAAAATAAACTTCTAGAGAAAAAAAAAAAAAAATAATCACAGTAAAAGATTTTCTTACACGCTAATCGAGAATCCACTTCTTGATTTCTTCCATATGGAGGCAAATAAAGATTCGGCATGTTTCTTCTCCCATGATTTAATATCCTCCACATTTGCTTTAGCAATGCGGACGGTCTAGGCATAAATCATAGTTTTATCCCTGAGCTCATTTTCGAGCCTTCCCAGTTCACGGTCCATTTCTAGAAAAGAAATAAGAGTGAAAAAAAGGGAAAGAACTCGTAAAAGACTGCAGGTAAAGAATTACTTACCTGATCGTCGGGATTTTAACCTCGTAATTTCTTCATCTTTCTTTCTTCGAGATACGAAATCTCGCGAATGACCAAAGTTTTATCTTTGACTTCATGCTCGAGCTTTCTCATATCATCTTCTTTTCCTAAAAGAAGTATATGATCGAGTAAAGATCAAAAACATAAGCGATCTTAAGTTCGGCACTTATCGCTTATCCTTTCTCGCACCTTTTAGGTTGCGAGTTAGCTTCTTTAAGCTTCCTCATGAGAAATTCTACTTTCTCTCATAGCTTTCTCGACTCCTCTTTTTGATAATCTGCTTAGAGTCGCTTAGAGTCTTTTAAATCGTCGTGTTTAACTCAGTAAAGGTTAAAAGTGGACATGAACATTATTAAATTAGTTGTAAGCTCTCCTACAACCATTGATCCAACAGTAAGTTCTTTCACGACTATAGATCTAGTCGTAAGTTCTTCTACGACTAAGCATCCGGTCGTAACCCTTTTACGATTAGTATCTAGTCGTGAGTTTTTCCATTTGAAAACCCCGTAAGCACTATATAAGTAGTTAAATAAAAAGCGACTATTAAAAAATAGTGACTTACCACCTCTCCGCTGCTTGCGTAGTTCCTCTTTTTCCCCGTCAGAGCTCTAGAAGTTGTCGATGATATTCACCAACAACGGCAATCTGCTCTAGGGCTTTCTGTAAAAGGAAAGACAGTAAGAAACAAGGGAAGATTACATATATAAGTATCCTTAAATACTTACACTCATGGTTGATCGAGCAAACATCGAGTAAACCCATTCTGGATGCTTCATTCATCCACTCTCTCGATTTGGTCCCACCAAACCTTCTCAAGACGCTCATTATCAAAGGTGTCCCTCTATTGGGAATGTCTTTGGGATGAGGGACTCGATGGCTAGATCTAGCGAGGTAAGACCCCACTATGGAAGTTGTGGTTAAAGAAATCGTAATGAAGTTGAAGTACCTCATCTTCCCGATTACTCAATGCGATTGCGCTTTGGGTACCAGGAAGGAGGTCCTGCAACCATTTCTTTCCCGCACGGTAGTGGTACGCGCCGCATCGGGCAAGAGGCTGCATGACCGCTTTTACTTGGATCCACCACTCATTTCAAGAGTAGTCGTTTGCAACCTCGGTGGTCATGGCGACTACCCTGTTTGTAGCCGCTACCTCCATGGTTGTAGCCGCTACCAATGGCATGGCTACGACTTTCAAAGAGTCGTGATAACCGCTCGGAGCCACGACTTCTTCCACAACCCGGGTCGAAGATGATCCTTCTCACCACTTACTGCATCAACTCTCCAATCAATCGGAGAGGAGGCAATGGGCTTCTCAATAGAAGCCACCTCTAACAAGGAGTCGAGCTAAAACAAACAAAAGGATAGCAAGTCAAATTGTGAAAAGCAAAAGGTAAATGCTGTTCTTACATTTTAGCCTATTTCACATACCTCTGCGTCCTGGATTTAATTAGAAACTTTGGAGCCATCTTCCCGATGGAAGAGTTCTTCGATTTCTTTTCATTTACCACGCCCAGTCGTAGCTCAAAGTTGGAGAAAAGGTTCGCCATGACCACGCCCTCGTCGTGGATCTTGAACAGGACCATCTCTCCGGTTCTCGACTTTCCCTGAGGGTCAAGATCGGTCTCGACCACTCCAAGAGCAACATACCCTCAACAGTAGGCTCACGGATCGGCGTTGTCCTTCACAAAAGACATAAATTCCTTCCAGCCTCCTTTTCCAGTTGCTTGACAAAACTAGAACCGCGTAAACCTGGGAAAGCTTTCTTTGTCATAATAAAAGGTACCTTGACTTTATGGGCTTTTACGCTCGAGGGTCTTCGAACTCCCTCGTCTTCTTTCACCGCAAGGCACACGGTCTCGGGTCATTGCTGTGGTCAGTGCTCTTGTTTTTGCGGGCTTTGCTAATAAGAGAGGTTCTTCATCCTCCTCAACTTCAAATTGCTTCGACTTGCCTTCTGCGGCGACTGCAGGTGCCGCAGACTTTACCGAGGACCTGGTCGAAACGAAGGAACTTGAGCTTGATCCTCCCTTGTCGGCGACTCTTGTGAGTCGACGCTTTTGCATCGGAGGAGATGAGCCCTTGTCCATTGTCACCCCAGCGCCAATGATAACCAGTTCGACATCCTCGTCATCCCGGCGGTTTTCCATACCTACTAGAGATAGAAGAACGAGAAAAGAAGAATCAATAACCATCAGAAAGTTTTTCACGACCAGACTCTAATCGTAGTTTTTCTCTTACATGTCCCCCGATTGTAAGATTTTCTACGATCATTAACTAGTCGTAAGTTCTTTCTACGACTATGAAGTCCTAAGGATAAAATCAACTTTGATTACCTTTAGGCGCTCAACCTTTTCCTCTGCGCGTCAAAACACGCAAGGATTTGAGGAACCGCCACACTTGGGTGGCGGGCTTTCTCAAAGCGAAGTTTGACTTCGAGCGCCAATCTCTGCGTGTGAAAGATCTGTACAAAACAGATAAAGATATACATTAGACAACTTTGAAGAAGACCAAACTGAGAGTTAAGTCAAAAAACTACTTACTCTCCTCATAGTCCCTGGTCGGGTCCTTTGGCCCAGTGTACCTCCACATAGGAGGTACTCGTTTCTTCAAAGGGCTAATTCGACGTGTGATGAAATCCTTCACCACATGCCATCCAGTTAACCCCTCTGCTTTCAAATCCTTGATGGCTTGAATATAGGGAGCAATCCGACTGATATCCTGGGGAACCGAATCCCACGAAGCTTTCTTTTCGGCAGCCTTCCCCTCGAAGGTTAGGCTGTCTTCGGAGGTGACTTTCCAGTAAAACCACCTCTTCCTCCACAACGGGCAAGAAGACCTAGTGAACATCTGAATGTACTCCTTCGACTTCCCTTCATGGAGTTTCAGACCACAACTTCCAGCTATCCCAGCTTGTCGAGCCATTCCGTAGAAATATTGAAAGAGCTCAAGGTCTGCTTGAATTCCTGTGCACGCCACACCACGATATACCTAATACGCTGAAAGATTGTGATGGAATTGGGACCAAGGTTCACCAATTCCACTCCAAAATCTTTCAGTATGAGTGTGAGAAAGGGTGAGCAGTAATCGAAGACCACACTCACAAGACGCTTTGGAAGACGGGGATTTGTTCATCCTCCCCCGACGGCCATTGCTGCTTGTGCGCCGGAAACCACTCCACAAGAACTCTCTCTGGAATCTTGACAGCTTTGACAAGGGCTTCCATCTTCACCGTATCCATCTCCGACTCGGCCCACTCGGAGACTCTCCCGGCCATTTCTCTCAGAAGGGGGAGATTTTTCGATTGAATCGGTGACGGAGAAGACAAGAACTTGATGAACAGTGAAACGATTTGGGGAAAAGTATGAACTTAAGTCTAACCCCCGGTAAGTATTTATAACCACAGCTTTGGGCTTGGGCGGGCGTGGCATTCCAAGGGTCGCCACTATCTCGAACTCGCTGCTCCAACTGACAAGGCTTAACGGGTGTCGTTTGGGCTTTCCTAATGTGTCCGCTCGGAAAGTCAGTTTGCTTTTACACCTCAAGTTTAAATTACTTCCTTGGTTAGATCATTTTCAACCAAAGGAAATGATAATCGGAAAGGTCTTTCTTCCGATCACTATAATACGACTAAATTGTGGTCGTAAAATATTCTACGACTATTTGATAGTCGTAAACAATTTTCTTGACCAAGCACATTTCTGGTCAAAGTATTATGCAAATGTCGAAGAGTTTTTCCTTCGACTATCTTTCTACAACCCACTCATGGTCGTAAGACCATCTATAAATCTTTTACCAAGTAAGTTACTTTCACTTGAAGCTGGGGGGCTAGATGACGAGGATATAATAATCCTCATTTTATCTTTTATCTATAATTCTTATTATAGATAAATATGATACCATATGGCCCCTGATTATACCCCTTAATGTTATAAGGGAGGAGCCTACTAGGTGGTTGTGAGTCCTTTTACGACCACCTCCATAGTCGTAAGTCATGCTACGACTGCCGCCATAGTCGTAAGTTATGCTACGACTGCCTCCATAGTCGTAAGTTATGCTACGACTACCTCCATAGTCGTAAGTTCTTCTGCGACCAGGTCAGCTACGACCACCTTAAGATCAATAAAACCCACAGGCGAGTGGGTCCAATTGATTAAGGGATTCAAACAAATATTATACTAATCATATTCTCATAAGTAATAGCACGTAATGCTCAATTATCCCTGATACATAGCTGTTAGGCGACGTGGAGGAGTTAATGCGCCAGTGATTATTGCCAACGTGCGCCCGTTACAGGATGTGATGAGGCGTCGCTTTACCTGGAGTAACTGCCACTCCTTCACGTACTATATAAAGGCGGCAATCAGAGATAAAAAGGGCGATCAGATAGGGCCATCAGGAAGACAAGCACTATCATCTGTAATAGTCTTAGTTTCTTTCCCCTGATTTGTTCAGAATACACTCAATACCATACACACACAGGAGTAGGGTTGTTATTCTCTCCGGAGAAGGCCCGAACCTGTATAAAAATTCCCGTGTCAATCTCTCTGCGTGATTCCATTCTAGGAGACCCCCCGAATCAAACAATCTTTTCGTAAGTTCGGTTCTAAAACACCGACAGAATGCTTGCATGTTGATCTTAGCAAGATAATATATGCTTACTTTTGTTTTCTTGCTAAATGCTCCTAATAAAGGATGAAGAATTACAGATTTGATGGGAGTTAGCAATGAAGCTTCTTAGATATTACGATAATTGGAAGAGGCATTGGTTAAACCAGGTGTTGCCCATGAAGGAAGCTGATGTGGTGTAGAATTAACTATGTGTTTTGTTGGGTACTCATCCATTCCTTTATTGTGAAACAAATTGCTGCAAAAAAACGACAAGACAAATAACAAAAATGATCAAGAACACAAGAACACGACACATAGATTTTTATGTGAAAAACCTTTGCGTGAAAAAACCATAAACGCACGAAGGCGAAATTACTATATAAGGAGATATTACAAGCACGAGACGATAGGATAGGACCGATCGTATGAAACGTGCGACTCAATGCATTCTCAACATGAGACTACATAGGTATATTTATAGGATGAGGAAGAAGAGTCTGGAGCGGACAAGAAAAAAGAGTTGTAGTCGGTTGTGGCCCCTCGCTACATCGAGCGTGGGTCAGCTCTCTCCCTAGCTCTACCCAGCGCATGCGGGTCGGTGCGGTGTCCGGCGTGGACACGAAATCGAATTTAGTAAATTCCAAAATTAGAGATAATTTTTAGTTTGGCTTAGGAAAAAATGTTGGCAATTTGTATGCTTCACACCATGAAATGATTTGAACATCCGATAATTGCACATTCAAGTGAATAGTTTGCTTCAGACATGGTTAGCGTACATTGTGTAAAAAATTTGGTGCGAAGTATAGGTTCCTATTACAACGCACGGGCATATGACTAGTCACTGACAAAAAACTATCCAAGGACCGTCCTAGGGTCGCACTAGAACGATGAGTTGCTGAGAATAACTACCTCCATGTGTGCCGTCTCCAAGACTGCCGAGGCGCCTTTCAATCAGAGCAACAACAATGCACCCTTCAACAAAGATTTAACCAAGCATGTCGCATACCTAATAAGGACATTATGCATTCAGGTAATTACTCAGTGCAAGGTTCTAGTCTCTAGTAAGGGTACAATCGGAGCGGATACAGACGGATATTGCTCATCCTGTATGCCCGTATTTTTTTTCTCGGAGTCGAAGTCTGACACGGATAGTGCCGGATACCCATTTCTCCGCTCCGTATTCGCTCCGTAATCCTTCGGCCGGTTGGTAGGAGAGCGAACACGAAGAGACTAATCGCTGAGATATCAAAGAAAAAACACTAAGTATCCATCGCCTGCTCAGATGCAACAACCCACCTATCTGCTATCCTATTCCTCGGTGAAATCACAACATATTTTTCTCATACCACCTGACATATGGACGGATATCGCTTATCTTGTATTCTATTTCATATTTTTTTCCTCGCACTTGAAGTCAGATACGGATAGTATCAGATACCCATTTATCATTTTCGTATTCGATCCACAAACCTTAGAACAGTCCATGGAACGAAAATTATCTGTTACATCTGCACCGGTCTGTCATACTGCAATCTTACGCGTTGGTCACCCGACCGGTGTTCTAGAGCCCACAGAAAAAAAACTCAAGAAAAAGAAATCTAAACATGTCCTTTTCTAGCTTTGCAGTTATCACCAGACTTTCTGAGGTATGACAAGCACGAGAGAACTTTGCCTCCGAAAGGATGCACCCCCTTTTACCTGCCTCCGACTTTTCGGTGGCCAGCAAATAAGATTCTCTTTCGGCTATCCTCTTCTGCATATCCTTCCACTGCTTCCATGTGAACCAGAATGCCAGCACAATTCACACAACTAGCTAAGGCATTCTTGGCTGTCAAATAAGTTTCTACCTGGAGAAAATCTTTCATACTTGTTCATACTTGTGAATAGAGAAACTAAGGCTAAATGGCCCAAATTGGTCAGACCTTCAGAGGATAGCTTAAGGCAACACAAATAGTAGGTAAGCCCAAATCTGCGCCAGCTTTCTTCGTTTCTTGCCAATATTTTTCACATAAATTATTGTTCTGCTGCAAAACTTGTGCCTGCATTCTTGGTTCTTGCCAAATTGTTTGTCCCATTCTCTTAGGGCTTGTTTGGGAGCTCTGATCCCGGCCGGGATCCCGGCCAATTCCTAGGGATAAAATCCCACAGGGCAAACTGTCCCGGGCCAGCTAGAACCTCTATTTGGATGCCCATGAAACATGGATTTTCTGCCCCAATCCACACCGTTTCACCGGGGAAAAATCCTCTAGTCCCCACGTCGGGAAAATTCTCCGCGGCCGCCTCCCTCAACTGCCTCCGCCTCCGCCTCGTCTCCCTCGACTGCCTCCGCCTCCGCCTCCGCCTCCCTCGACCACCTCCGCCTCGCCTCGACCGCCTGCCTCCCTCCCCGCCGAAAACTCTCATGACAGCGATCATGACCACGACCGCCTCCACCTCCGCCTCCGCCTCCTCGACAACTCGACCTCAACCTCCTCGCTCGCTACCACCTCCACAGCGTGCTTCACTCTCGTCCTCCCACATCTCGTGGGGCACGACGCCTACTCCTACCACTCACTACCAATGACGCATCGTCCTTCTCCCGTGGCGATGGGTCCTCGGTTGTAAGATCCGCCTCATCTTCCTCCACGCCTCGCCCTCTTGCTCTTCTTTCACGATCTGGTGCAAAAGATGAAAAGTTGTGATATTTGCGTGTTCCAGAATTTGTTGAGAGGGAGAATGAATTCAGATTAACTACGGGGGTGACCAATTCATTTGCATGATAACCGATTTGGAATTTAGATTTCTTGCGTGAGGATTGGAATCATAGGTTGTGTACGCTAGGCAAGCACCATGCATTAGAACCGAACCAATCGAGAGGTCCTTACATCTTCAATGGAAACATATTCAATTGTGCTCATCTTTACTGAATTCAATGCACCAATAGATCGAGTTGCAAGACATGATTTTAGGAAATTTGGTTTGGAAGAAATGTGCATGTAGTGCTTATCAGCAGCTGCAGTTTTTTCCTAGACTAGTTTATGATTGCTTTAAACTTGAAGTTGTGTTCATGTAACTAGAAGTTCCTTAAGTAACTCAAATAATTTCCCATTGTATCAAATTTTGTCTTAATTGCTATTGGTATTGGTATGGATTTTCTAGGTTAAGATGATTTTTATTTCTATCTTAGCTTTACATTTATTGTTGTAATATCTGTTTCATAATGTGTTTGGAACTTTGAATGAATCCCACAAATGCATGTATAAGCATGTGACAATTTTATACACCCCGACTGTTCTTTGGCGAAATTGATCATTTCATAAGTGAGACCTTATGACATTTGTCTTGTTATTCACCTAATTGGTTTATGTCAAGCTATGGCCTTTCTTTCCCTAATTTCTAGCAACAATAAAGATCTTGATCGCCATTTGCTTGGGATGTGCCATGAGGTATGCAAAAGAAGATCCATTAATTTAGTGTTCTCCCATCTCTTAGTACACCCTTTTAATGTAAATGAGAAGACCAGAGCGACTATGTGCCACATAGTAAGACGTGTCGCCTTTTTCATCAAGTGATTTGCATTCCATTTATGGGGACGCTTTTGACGAAAATGAGTTTGGTTTATGCACGAAATTCTAGAGAGCTACTTGTTAAATTGTACTATATGCATAGAGGAATGGCAAACGGAGAATCAAGAGATCATTTAAATTAGTTTTGGAAAAACAACTTTGGTTTAGTTGCTCTTGTATGTTTAATATTTGGTCTTTGAGAAATCATTGGTGCCGATGTGGAGAATTAGCTTTTACATTCTCACAAGAATTTTATCCCGGTATTAAGTGACTCTAGCTTAATTTTGGTACAATACAACCATTTTGCTAGCTAAAACCTTTCAACTTTTGGCGGACTTGCAAATTAATATTTCTTACCTTTGTTAAGTTGAAAGCACACATGCTACATGTTTCTTGAATTTGTCTAGTATGGAAGTTCTTGGGATCTAAAGTTGCATTTATATGTTTTGTAAGCCACACTACTGGTTTTGCAATGTTTGACTTACCTACCGACATCGGTGAATCCTTATCTGCTTTTTTTTCCTTCTCTTTCTTTGGTATCCAACCGCTTTATTGGCTTGTACTTCTTGAGTGTTGTTAACAAGTTTGGAATTAGCACTCGTGTACTGGATTTGCATCTGCGTGTGCTCTTCTTTGTTCTTTACATAGCCGGAAATGTGGTTGAAACCAAGGCGATCTCTGGAAGAGATTGAGCGGCTCTAAGTTCGCAAGTTAATGTACTAGTCATCTTTGGTGCCTTTTGTTGACCGAAATGATCATTGGAAGAGATTGAGTAATGAATGATATGGACCTTCCATATACTTTTCGAACTAAATTTCAATGAAATCCATGTGTTTCAAAAGCGAGCTTCGAAGACTTTTGTAAAACATCTACGTATTGGATATTTGATTTGGTCACGTGCAAGTATACTTTTAGTTGTGTGTTGTATTTGAATTTTATGTTTTTTTTTGAAATTTTTGAAATTTTTTTCATGGCGGGATTTTTATCCTGTTGTTTCCAAACGATTTACGGGATTTTATTCCCAAGTGAAGATTTTCCTTGGGGAAGTCCTGGTGCTGGAGGTAGCGGCTACAAACACTGAGGTAGTCGCCATGACCACCGAGGTTGCAGCTACGACTACTGAAATGGTCGTGGATCCAGCGAAAGCGGTCGCAGAGGCCTCTGCCCAAGGCGGCGATGTACCTGACCACCGTGCGGGAAAGGAAATCGTTGCAGACCTCCTTCCTGGTACCCAAAGAGAAACTGCAATTTCAGAATCAGAAGATGAGGAGTACTTCAACTTCTGTTCTGATTTCTTTGGCCCTGCTTCCATAGTGGGGTCTTCTGCTTTTAGATCTCGCCATCGAGTCCCTCATCCCAAAGACATTCCCAATAGAGGGGACACCTTTGATAATGAGCGTCTTGAGAAGGTTTGGTGGGACCAAGTCGAGAGAGTGGATGAGCTGAAGCATCCAGAGCTGGTTTACTCGATATTTGCTCGATCAACCATGAGTGTAAGTATTTAAGGATACTTATATATGTAATCTTCCCTTGTTTCTTACTGTCTTTCCTTTTACAGAAAGCCCTAGAGCAGATTGCCGTTGTTGGTGAATATCATCGACAACTTCTAGAGTCTATGACAGAAAAAGAGAACTCTGCAAGCGAGTAGAGAGGTGGTAAGTCACTATTTTTCGTAGTCGTTTTTTATTTAACTACTTATATAGTGCTTACGGGGTTTGTCGTGGAAAAACTCACGACTAGATACTAGTCGTAAAAGGGTTACGACCAGATGCTTAGTCGTAGAAGAACTTACGACTAGATCTATAGTCGTAGAAGAACTTACGACTGGATCAATGGTTGTAGGAGAGCTTACAACTAATTTAATAATGTTCATGTCCACTTTTAACCTTTACAGGTTAAACAGCGACGAAAAGACTCTAGCCGACTCACTCGATTATCAAAAAGAGGAGTCGAGAAAGCTATGAGAGAAAGTAGAATTTCTCATGAGGAAGCTTAAAGAAGCTAACTCTGCAACCGAAAAGGTGCAGGAAAGGATAAACAGTAAGTGCTGAACTTAAGACTGCTTATGTTTTTGATCTTTGCCTGACTGTTACTTCTTTTAGGAAAAGAAGATGATATGAGAAAGCTCCAGAATGAAGTCCAAGATAAAACTTTGGTCATTCGCGAGATTTCTCGTATCTCCAGAGAGAAAGATGAAGAAATTACGAGGTTAAAATCCCGACGATCAGGTAAGTAATTCTTTACCTGCAGTCTTTTACAGAGTTCTTTCCCTTTTTTTCACTCTTATTTCTTTTCTAGAAATGGACCGTGAACTGGGAAGGCTCGAAAATGAGCTCAGGGATAAAACTATGATTTATGCCGAGACCGTCCGCATTGCTAAAGCAAATGTGGAGGACATTAAATCATGGGAGAAGAAGCATGCTGACACTGTTGCCTCCCATGTGGAAGAAATCAAGAAGTTGGATTCTCGATTAGCAGGTAAGGAAATCTTTTACCTGTGATTATTTTTTTTCTTTTCCTCTAGAAGTTTATTTTTGCTTGACCGGTCTTATTCTTTTCAGAGCAAGCGGTCGAAAACAAACAACTCCGTGAGGCTTCGACTCGTACCCAACAGGAGATGGAAGCGATGAAGATTAATCTTCGAGGCAACATCACGCTCCTGAACAATGTACTTGGTGAGCTACATACTGAGGGAAAAACTCCTCAAGATGATACGATGGCTGCTCACATAAGTACAATTGGGGAACAAATCGGAACTTTGCAAGAACTGATGACCACCCTGAAAGCCAACCAAGCTGAATCGATAAAGGAGGCGGTCGAAGTTGCAGTAAGTTATGCATTGGCAAAACTTAAAGCTCATGACCCCAGCCTTAATGTTCAACCAATCGAAGCCGACTTTGACTGCCCTGAAGCAGAAGCAAGTCGTCTGATTGAAGAAATGCAATCCTTTGGCCGGAAAGTTTTGGAGGAGATGCAACTGGGCTCTCCCTCTTCAGAGTAGTTTGTAACAAACCTGTGAAAGAACAAGCTTTTGTCAATGTATTATATAATCCATCTTTTTTCCTGCAAATAATCTTGTCGAGTAGTTAGTAACTCAAAAGATAATTTAACGAATGAAAGACTAAGAATTGAAGTCAAATTAATAACTTTATCCTAGCCCCCGACTATTTGCCTAGTTTGTTTAGACAAACTAAGTAAATAGTGTCAAAAAGGGTTTATGAAAACAGAGAGGTTTGATTAACTTGTAGTTTTTTTGTCACGACTGTCATGCACTGGTCGAAAAAGTGGAAACGAATCGACACTAGGAAGTTCTTTCTAGTGGGCAGGACCACGTGCAGAGAGAAAAGTCTTCGACTAGGTGATGTTACCATCTCCGACTAGATTATTTAAATCGAAACAGCAACTTGAGTTAAACAAACATCTAGAGGACTTCAAAAAATTCGTTCGCCCTTCTTTGGAGGACTCGATAAGTCTGTCCTGATATCAAGAGTAGGAAACTGAACGATGCTAGGAAGTTCCTTCTAGTGGGCAGGACCACGTGCAGAGAGGAGAGACTTCGACTAGATGTGTTTCTTCCTCTGACTTAGTTGAGACGAATCGAATACACCAAAGGCAGCTGAATAAATCTAAAAAAAGTGCACTCTGCTTAGAATATTTTTCAAAAAGAACTGAAGAAATAATCTAAGGTGAAAGGAGTTGGCTTTCATAAATATTTCGACTAAATAGAACCCGAGCTCTTTGTGTTGGAAGCAAAAGTGAGTAACAAGTCGATACTAGGAAGCTCCTTCTAGTGGGTAGGACCACATGCAGAGAGGAGAGACTTCGACTAGGTCATGTTACCTGCCTTTCGACCAGTGTAAAGGAAACTGGGTGTCTGAGTCTTTATTGTCCGAATGATTGGTTACACATAAAATTTGCGTAACTGGTCAATGTTCCAAGAATTCGAGAGAACCTGGCCGTCTTTCATTGCCAATCGTACCGACCCTGGACGAGTTACTTCGACCACTGTATAAGGACCTTCCCACTTGGGAGAAAGCTTGTTCCGATTAGACTTGGATTGGCAGAGTCTCAATACCAAGTCACCTACAGCAAGGCTGCGAGGTTGGACCTTATGATTGTAGTATCTGCGTAGGGCTTGTTGGTAGACTGCTGAACGGATTAAGGCCTGGTTTCTCCTTTCTTCAAGTAGATTAATATCATCTGCTCGAAGTTGTTCTTGATTGGAGTCTTTGAAAGTTTCGACTCGTGTTGACCTTATCTTTAGTTCCGGAGGAAGCATGGCTTCAGCTCTGAAGACCAGAAAAAAAAAGGTGTTTCACCTGTAGCCCGACTAGTAGTCGTACGAACTGCCCATAGTACAGAGGGTAACTCTTGTACCCAAGCCCCCGAGCGTTTGACTAGCTGGTCGAAGACTCAAGTCTTAATTCCTATCATTATTTGGCCGTTTGCACGTTCGACTGCCCCATTACTCTGGGGATGGGCCACAGAAGCATAACACAACTTGGTACCCAACTCGTCGCAAAATTACTGAAATTTTGCGCTCGAAAATTGCTTACCATTATCTGTAATTATTCGACTTGGTACTCCAAATCGAGTAATTACGCATCTCATCATAAACCGTTTTGCGCTTCGTTGTTATCGATCCAGGTTAAAGCTTCAATCCATTTTGTGAACGTATCAATAGCCACAAAAAGGAACTCGAAACCTCCTAGAGCTTTGGGGAACGGCCCTAGGATATCGAGACCCCAGGTTGCAAAAGGCTAAGATAGAGGCATCGTTTGCAATGCCTGGGCTGGTTGGTGTATTTGCCTATTATGGAATTGGCATTGGACACACTTTTTAACCAACTCTTTAGCATCGTAAAGGGTTGTTGGCCAATAAAAACCTTGTCGAAAGGCCTTACCAACCAGCGTTCTGTAGGAAGCATGATTTCCACAGATGCCACCATGTATGTCGTGAAGGAGTGTTAATCCTTCGCTCTGCGGAATGCATCGCATGAGCACCCCTTGAGTACCTCGTTTATAGAGGACTCCTTTAACCAAAGTATACATTTTGGCTTTTCGGGATAAGCGATCTGCCTCGAGATCGTCTTCGGGTAGAGAACCCTTCTGATGATACTCATAGATGGGCGCCATCCATGTATCCTCGTATTCTAGAGAGGCCGTCTCAATAGGAGGTGTCTCTGGTTCGTCGACCAGAGACGGCTTCTGGAGTTGTTCCAAGAAGACTCCTTTTGGTACTATAGATCGGGAAGAAGCTATTCGAGCAAGCTGGTCTGCGAGGAAATTATCCTTTCGAGGGATGAATTGTGCCTCGAAACCTAAAAAATGCTTTTCTAGCTTACGAACTTCCAATAAGTACCGAGACATTGTCAGGTTAGAGCACTGGTACTCTTTTCCGACCTGATTCACGACTAGTTGAGAGTCTCCTCTCACGAGTAGTCGGCAAATCGAGTACTCTGCCACATTGTTAGTGGCCTGAAAGTTTAATTATATGGCATACTTTAAGGTCTCTCCGAGGGAGATACCAGACCACTGACCCAGAGCCACTTAAAGTAAGTGACCGTCAAAGTACATAGATCCATCGGTGCGTGGGAATCGTCTTGGGGATCTGAGCGAGTTCAGATTTGTCCATTCGGCGACAAAGTCGCCAAGATCTGGATTTAACGGCCGTTCGGGACACGAAATGGATGTCGAACTCCCCAAGTTCGTGACCATTTTGCCATGCGTCCATTGTTTCCCTAATACGGAGGATCGCTCTTAAGGAAACTCGGGCAGCGCAACTAGTTTGTGCGCTGAAAATAATGCCGCAGATTTCCTCGAAGACATGAGGAGGGCATAAAGAAGCTTTTGGACCTGAGGGTAACGCTCCTTAGGTCCGTGCAAAACTTCACTTACGTAGTAAACCGGTCGTTATCTTATTTGTCACGTTCTCGACTAATCTTCGCGCTTCTTTGCTTGTGGCGTAGCAGCTAGGTAAATTAAGAGCATTTCTTCTGGCCTCGGAGAAACCAGAATAGGAGCACTCGTAAGCTACCTTTTGACATCCTCAAAGGCAGCGTTTGCCTCTTTTGACCACTCAAAACCTTCGTGTTTCCTTAGAAGTTTAAAGAAAGGTAGTCCTTTTTCTCCCAGTCGTGCGATGAAACAACTTAAAGCCACCATGCACCCAGTGAGTTTCTGGACTTCTTTCCTTGTGGTTGGAGGGCGCATTTGGAGGATGGCCTTGATCTTTTCAGGATTTGCTTCGATTCCTCGTATAGATACTAAGAATCCAAGTAATTTTCCTGAAGAGATTCCGAACACACACTTCTCGGGATTAAGTTTTAAGCGATGTTTTCTGAGGTTGTCGAATGTTTCTTGTAGGTCAGTAATATGGTTAAGTCTCTTGATGCTTTTAACGACTAGATCATCTACATAGGCCTCTAGATTTCGGCCTAATTGAGATGAAAAAGTTGCTTGCATCAAGCGTTGAAAAGAAGCGCCGGCATTTTTTAGACCAAATGGCATTTTGACATAACAAAATATACCAAATGGTGTAATAAATACGGTCTTTTCTTCATCGTCTAGACACATATTGATCTGGTGATATCCAGAATATGCATCTAAAAAACTTAACATTTCACAACCTGCAGTAGAATCAACCAATTGATCGATGCGAGGTAGAGGAAAATCATCTTTTGGACAAGCTTTATTAAGATCGATAAAGTCTCGCTTTATCGCCATTTGCCGTTTGACTTTCTAACCATTACAGGATTAGCCAACCACTCTGGGTGATTGACCTCTCTTATAAAGCATGCTTTAAGTAGCTTATCCAATTCTGATTTGATAGCATCTCGTCGATCAGGGGCAAATCTCCGTAATTTTTGTTTCTGGTACTTTGTCGGTAGTAATGCTAGCCTGTGCTCGATCACCTCCCTAGGGACTCCGGGCATGTCGGATGCTTGCCACGCGAAGACATCTGTGTTAGCTCGGAGGAAGGTGATGAGGGCGTCTTCCTACTTGGGGTCGGAAGTATCCCGTCTGAGCGATCTTGAGGGCTCCCTGCGTCGGAGGAACCTCTTTGACCTTGTCGTTCGGCTTTGGTGCGAGCTTTGAAGCCGACTTGCTAGTCGAAGGTGACTTTCTTCTCGAGTTGGTATTTGTCCAACCATCTCGAGGATCGTGATCGTGGGTATCGCCATCTTCTTGTCACAATGAATTGTGATTACTCCTTTGGGACTGGCATCTTAATACATTGATATCCATAATGAGTAGCCATTAGGAATTTTGCCAAAGTTGGTCATCCGAGTATGGCGTTATATCTGAAATGTCGAAATCGACCACATCAAAGGAGATTTTCTCGTCTGAAATTACTTGGTGAACCAAATGTTAAAGGAAGAAACTTGGCCAATTGGTTTGGCGAAGATCGATGCGATCCATGGAAAGAGTATCGTGCCGTTCTTACCTTGGTCTGGTACTTGCATGTCATCGGGGCACTCGTAAATAGTTCAGCAGTGCCACCATCAATCAAGACTCGATTGACCACAATTGTTGATGGTGGGTTCGACCTGGTGGATATCGACACGTCGAAGAAGAATCGGGCAGTCACCCTTCTCAAAAGAGATGGTGACTTCCGACCACTTCGGTAATTTATTGACGAGAGGAGGATCTATGGAGTTTACCTCACGTTCAGCAGCCTTAAGCTATCGCTTTGATTCGTATGCCGATGATCCCCCGTAGATGTGCTCGACGGTGTGTTTCGGATCCTAGAACGGCATCTCCTCTTCGTCATTTGAGGACTTATGACCACTTGTCTGTCCTACCTGCTCGAGAGTAGGAAGTGGTCCTTTGCCGTTGTAGTAGTCTTCAAGCTTTCGTTGGAAGACCCGGCAGTTGTGAAGGTCATACCCTTCCTTTTTATGGAAAGGACACCACCTAGGCTTATCATTTTTCCGATCGGGGCGCTTACCTTTGCCTCGGTCGGAGTGTGGCTTGGAGGTGCGTTGCTCTTTATCATTCACAGCCAAAACCTCCTTGGAACCACTGGCTTGGAGTTTTTGACCCTTTGCCTTGTTCTTGTACTTTTTTGCTTTCTTATCTTTCTTCTTACCAATGTCGCCTGGCTCTCGAGAGGTATTGTCTTCTCGATCTATTGTATTATTCCACTCGACCGCCTCAGAGGCAGTGGCGTATCGATCATCCATCTCGAAGAGTTCAGCAACAGAAGTAGGTGGATTTAAAGCAATGTCTTCTGTTATCCTTCTACTACGGACTCCTTGCTTGAAAGCCCTGATGATAGATGAGTCAGAAACTTTCAGAATTAAATTACGAACCTGACTAAAACGCTTGATGAACTGGCGCAAAGTCTCGTTGTCTCTCTGTCTCATCCGGTGCAAGTCGTCCTCCTTCCCAGGGCGATTGTAAGTGCCTTGGAAATTCGCTAGTAGAAGGTCGCAGAGGTATTGCCAAGAATAGATCGACTCGAGTGGTTGGTTCAATAACCACGATCGAGCAGATCCTTTGAGCACAGTTGGAAGGTAATTTGCCATCACATGCTCTCCTCCTCCTGCTGCTCGGACAGCTGTTGTATAGATCTGAAGGAATTCGATGGGATTTTGGGAACCATCAAATTTTTCCATGTTCACTGGTCGAAATCGAGGTGGCCAGCGAACAGCTCGGAGATCAGGCGAGAATGCCCGACATCCAGTAATGACTTCTTGACGCCTCCTTTGTAGGAAAGAAGGGTTAATATCATCAGGTGGTCGTACTTGACGATACCCGGTAATAGGTTGACCCGACCTATGATAGGTCTCGGTCCTACGAGGGGAATACTCCTCGTAGTTCATTTGTTGCTGCAGATTTCCATGTCGGAGTGGTGAGCGATCACCTCTCCGAAGAACTTGTTGATCATCGGTCATTGGAAAATATTTCTCTGAGTAGGAGATCGATCGACTTCTTTGTTGCGTCGATTCCTCCGTGGTGATATGTTCGATCGACTAGTAGCTGAAGAAATCGTATGGCTACGACTTCCCGAATGATGTCGACGAGGTGCTTCCAGTCTTGCCATTGTGTTCCGAAGCCTTTGTGCGATCTCTTCGACAAAGAGGTCGTAGCCTGGCGCTCGGGCTAGCTCTTGAGTTGGATTCTCGAGTAAGTCATTGACATACTGGAGTTCTCGAGCTTCCTTTGATCGATATTGAATGCGCCCAGGCAAATTCTTCTGGGCTTCAATCTTCTTTTGTCGAGTTGCCTCAAGAGCTTCCATGTCGGACTCTTGAGACTGCCTCAATGGAGTGCGAGAATGTCGAGGATTTCCCTCGCGTTCATGAAGGTGTTGGTCGTGTCCGCCAGATGGTGGTGTCCTTGCCATTGCCACGGTAGCGATCGTGATCTTCGGGAGAGTCTCGGCTTGGTCTCTAGGAGAGTGACCTTGATTCGAGGGAAGGACGAAGACCTCCCGTTGATGATTCTCACTTGCACTCGAGGCCTCCCCGCTTGAGGAGTCGTCGAGAGACACCATTTGGCGACTTGGAGTAATCCCCTCCAGGTAGGGGAAGTCCGAGTTATAACCGTCTCCATCGGCAGGTGTGACCTGCGGAGAGATGGTCGAATTTGCAGGAAAAGCATGTTTGATCCCGCTCTCTCTGGTATCATCCGCAGAGAGATGATCACCAAATGCTGGTGAAGTCCTGGAATTGTGGCTTCCAGAGCTTGCCTCACCAAGTCGGACCGCCTTAGGGGGACTCGGATACTTCGAGGAAAAACTCTCGTCGTGTTGCGAGTCCACCTGGGTGTGGTCCTAGCCAGATTGACCCTTGTCCTTTGAGAGGGTAGATTCCTCTCTTGGACGTACTGTTGTGGGGGATAAGGATCCCTCCTCAACTTCACCAGCGGCATTGTCTCCTGGATCTGTGGAAAGATCACCGGAGGCAGCAGTACCATCGGATGAGTCATCACTTGGCTCATAATCGAAACCGGCATCCATGTCGACGTCTGCGTAATCTGCCAAGTCGAACCAGTTCTCCTCGTTCCATTCTCCTGCCATGAGTGCATGAGATTTGGAAAACAGAGAGTATGTTGACAAGAGATTACGGATGTTCCCCGATCGGCGCCAAGCTAACCGGTGTTTTAGAACCGAACTTACGTAAAGATTGTTTGATTAGGGGTCTCCTAGAATGGAATCACGCAGAGATTGACACGGAATTTTTATCTGAGTTCGGGCCTTTTAGGAGAGAATAACAACCCTACTCTGTGTGTGTATGGTATTGAGTGTATTCGAACAAATCGGGAAAAAACTAAGATTATTACAAATGATAGTGCTTGTCTTCACGATGGCCCGATCGATCACCCTTTTATCTCGATTGCCGCCTTTATATAGTACGTGAAGGAGTGGCAGTTACTCCAGGTAAAGCGACGCCTCATCACATCCTGTAACGGGCGCATGTTGGCAATAATCACTGGCGCATTAACTCCTCCACGTCGCCTAACAGCTATGTATCAGGGATAATTGAGCATTACGTGCTATTACTTCGCAGAGTAACAGTGTATAATGACTGTTTGAATCCCTTAATCAATTGGACCCACTCGCCTGTGGGTTTTATTGATCTTAAGGTGGTCGTAGCTGACCTGGTCGCAGAAGAACTTACGACTATGGAGGCAGTCGTAGCATAACTTACGACTATGGAGGCAGTCGTAGCATAACTTACGACTATAGAGGCAGTCGTAGCATAACTTACGACTATGGCGGCAGTCGTAGCATGAGTTACGACTATGGAGGTGGTCGTAAAAGGACTCACAACCACCTAGTAGGCTTCTCCCTTATAACATTAAGGGGTATACTCAGGGGCCATATGGTATCATATTTATCTATAATAAGAATTATTGATAAAAGATAAAATAAGGATTATTATATCCTCGTCACATTCTATGACAAATAAGATAAATATGTATTCTTTAAACATAAAGAACAAACAAATTCTTAGAAAAAACATGGATCTATGATCATATGAGAAGGAGATGAAGGAGACAGGGAATGTGAAGTATAGCACAATTTGTTTCATAGATGGTTGAAGAAGCATCCTGCATAATTGCCAAGCACGCAATCACGTTCGTACCTTGACTGAAACTGCTTTGCAATCAACATGCTTGCAATTGCTCAAATCAAGCTCGACGATTGCCAATTAACTAATCTCCAGTCTGCATTTGGTACTCCTGGCACAGACCATCGACGGCGTGGACGGCAGCAATGTCGTCATCGCGCAGGCTGCTAGCTACCATGGCATAACCTCGGGCAGGTCACGTTCGAGCAAGGCCATGGCGGCGCCTTCCCTACCGGTCCACGAAGAAATTTCCCGATGTATTTGATTGGCGGGCTGTCTCCATTGCTTTGCAATCGACACACCTCCTAAGCTGTCCCCAATGACGCCATCCACCTTAGATACCATATCTTCTCGCAGCAAAAGCTATGTGATTCCGACGACTGCTTCAACATCGCTGGCGGAACCTAAGTGGAAGGACGGCGGAGTCTTGATGACACGAGGGACGACATCGGAGTGATTATGGTGGTGCGGTGGCATGGATACAAGATGGTGCAGACACAGTGGCGGCACGGGACAATGGGGAAGGAGCGGAGATGACGGCGAGGCTAAGCGACGGCAGCATAGATGAAAGACGTGGTGACAACGGCTTTGATGCGGGAGAGGAGTGGCGATGGTGAGGGGAGGGGAGCCAACATGTTGGTTTCCCATGTTAATGGGTGACATTTGGTGGCCCACATGTGGGAGGGTGGGAGGCAAAGGGGAGAACGGACCACCACCAAGTCCTTTTAAGTAGTAGAGATTTGAGGGCGGACAAGCGGTTTTTGTCAAAGAGACACCTGAGCATGCAAATATTGGCGAAGCAACTAACAACCCAACCATAAATGTTGAGGACAATACGCCATCTTCAAAATTGTTTAGATTGAAGTCACCCCTGGAGAGAACATGGAATGGTAAGGCCAATCAGGAGTAAACAAAAGATATTATGACCATCATTATAAGCTACTTAAGATGATATATTAGTGATGATTTAAGATAAATTATTAAAATGACATTAAAATGAAGACAAAGCGCGACCAACAGGAGGAAAGCAAACACAAAAAGAGAAGAAGATCTTGCAAAAGCGCACATAAATTTCTTGTGTATATAACATCTTGGAAATTTGCAAATAATAAGAGCCTTTCACGATCTGGTCTCTCATTTCACGAGATAAAATAGCCAAGACATCTTTGCAAGTGTATTAAGATTGAAAAAATATCAAATTTGGTACAAAAGTTTACGGTGGAACTTCTTGAATTCGAACACGATGTGCATGTGCCACTAGAACAACTTTTGCAGCTACCATTGACACCATTGCTTGCTATTGCTCCCAGATCTTCAAACTTCAATAATGTCGGATCCCTTCGAACATTCAACGGTACTACCGACCGTCGGGAGGTTAGAATTAAACAACGTCGGCCTTGGCGAGGAGGGCGGTGGAAGGGCGGACGAGAGGGCGGCGATGAGGAGGGGAGGAGCACAGAGAGAAAAGGCGTGGGGCGAAGGCTGCGCCAAGGGCGGCGAGCAAGGCGTGGGAAGCCGGAAGGTGAGGAGGCGGGAGGCGGCGGGGTGCTTGGCGAGGAGGCGTGTGAGGCGATGAGGAGTGGAGGTGCACCAGCGACAGCTGTGGCGCGCGGCCGTGAAGCCTTGTGGGGAGAGCAGTGAGCTTGTCGGTGAGGAGTAGATCCGGGTGCGCGGCCACTAGGTCGCAGAGCTCGTTGAGTACCTCCACGGGGTTCCGTGGCGGCAATGTGGTCAGATCATGGGCCGCCGCTGCGGCAGATCGGGAGGAGGAAGGCGATGGGGACGAGGCGGAGGCGAGATGGTTTTTTTTATGCGAGAATAATTCGTGGAGCCGAGGCCGCGGGAGATGTCCCGCCGCATTAGGAGCTTTGTGTGGGAAAAATTCGGATAATCATCGGTTATATCCGAATTTAATTCCAGATAGTCAGAAAAAACCGGATAACTAACTATCTGAATCCGAGTTCATATCCGCTGAAAAATATCTGAATCCGAATTCGAATCCAAAAAAACCTCCAGATATCCGGAAAAATATCCAAATTTTGCCCACATCTATTCGGTCGGTCGGGAACTATCCACTCCGTTTGCACCCCTATTGATGATATCCACTACGCAAATCAACCTTCAAGAAAACAACAGAGCCACTCAATTCATCAAGCATATCATCTAACCTAGGAATAGGATGACGATACCTAATGGTAATATTATTGATTGCTCTACAATCTACACACATGCGCCATGATCTGTCTTTCTTGGGCACTAAAATGACCGGAACAACACAAGGATTAAGAGATTCGCGCACATACCCTTTATCGAGCAATTCTTGAACTTCGCGTTGAATTTCTTTAGTTTCTTCCGGATTAGTCCTGTATGGTGCGCGGTTAGGCAATGATGCACTGAGAATTAAATCAATTTGATGCTCAATCCCTCAAAGCGGTGGCAACCCTGGCAGTATGTCCTTCGGAAAGACGCCTTTGTACTCCTGCAAAATGTTAGTGACAGCAGGAGGCAAAGAAGAAGGTATATCCTCAAATGAAAACAAAGCTTCTTTGCAAACTAATGCATAGAAAACAGAATTACTAGCATCTAATTCAGTCATATCAAATTTGGTAGTAAGAAAACTAGCACCTTTCAATTTAATTTCTTTATTCTTCATATGATCATATTTAGATTCTTTCTTCTTATGTTGCTCAAGCTCTTTTGCTAGAATCTAATTTTCGCTCTTAACATTCTCCTCATTCTTCTCTCTACTAGCTCTATCAAGTTCAGCTTTAACAATTTGTTTAGGAGTCATAGGATGTAGCACAATTTTCTTTCCTTTGAACATTAGAGAGTATTGATTATTCCTACTATAATGCACACAATCAGTATCGTATTGCCAAGGTCTTCCTAATAACAATGAACAAGCTTGCATAGGAACAATATCGCAATCAACATAATCATGGTATGAACCCATAGAGAAGTTTACTCTGACCATCCGTGTTACCTTCAACTTACCACTATTGTTTAACCATTGAATATGGTATGAGTGGGGATGAGGGTTGGTCAGCAAAGCAAGCTCCACCATATCCATACTTGCCAAATTATTGCAACTGCCACCATCAACAATTATGCGAATCAAGCATTCCTTGACAACGCCTTTGATTTGGAACAAATTATGGCACTGATTTTGCTCGGCACAAGAAACTTGAATATTTAGTACGCGTTGCACTATAATGCTCAAATACTTGTCGGCATCTTCGGCGCCAACATGTTCCTCCTCATGATCAGATTCATCCTCATGTTGTGCGAGGTCAGTTGCAAGCATAGCATATGTTTCATCATCAAAATCACTAGCAGATGAATACCACCATCATCGCGTATAATCAGTACGCGCTTGTTTGGACAATACCGCATCATGTGTCTATAGCCTTTGCAACGATGGCATTGAACGTCCTTAGTTCGTCCTGTCAAAGCAACTGAAGAAGAGGTTTTTGCAGAAGCTTGTGGTGCTGATTTGGCTACTTCAGAAACTCGTGGTGCTGAATTTGAAGTAGCGGGGCGTTGCTTGTTGTTGGGGAATGACAATGGGGGTGCACTAGTGGACGGAGCAGTAGAGGTGCGTGGCATCCTTGAGTTTGTGCAACTTGTAGAAGAGTTAGATCGTATCCTCGTCTGGCGTCCCTGCAATTCACGTTCAGCTTTGCAAGCAAGATGAAATAATCTAGTAATAGAGTTGTAATCTTTATAATCAAGGATGTCTTGAATTTCTCAATTCAACCCTCCCAAAAACCTAGCCACTGATGCCTCCTCATTCTCAACTAAACCACAACGCAACATACTAATTTGCAATTCTTGATAATAGTCTTCCACAGACTTTGTACCTTGTCGTAAGCGTTGCAATTTATTTAACAAATCACAAGCATAATATGAGGGAACAAATCGATGCCGCATAAGCAATTTTAAAGCCTCCCAAGTGTTAAGTATGTTATTGGGATGTTGGCGGCAATGTTCTTTCCACCAAACAGAAGCAAAGTCGGTAAATTCACTAGTAGCAACCCTAAATCGTCTAATCTTAGGAAAGTCATGGCAAGCAAATTTTTGATCTACGGTAAGCTCCCATGTGAGATAAGTATCAGGGTCATATTTTCTAGCAAAAGGATGCATAGTGAATTTAATTTTACCAAAAACATCATTATGATCATGTATCGCACGTTGATTTCTTCCCATACCTTGACGATTATGACGAAACCAGTGATGGTTGCGATCATTGTGAACATTGGCTCCATCGGCCTCCGTATCAGTAGTTTAGTAGTTCATGTCTTCTTCTTCCACCTCATCTGCCGAAGAGCGAGCGGTAGGTGGTGTGCGGTGAGTAGGAGGATCCTCCACTCTTGGCTCACCTAGGGCGTGGTTTGACAAGTGGTGATGTTCGAGGAGTGCAACGCGTGTGTGGAGCGCCACGAGGTTGTCGTTGATCTTATCCAAGGCATCGCGAACACTCTCACCGAGCAAGTGCTCAATGTGCCACACAAGCTCTTTCGTGCGAGGTGTGAGAGATCCCTCATTCGCATGCTCCAAAGAGTGGTCATTGTTGTTTCCACCATGTGTAGATCCGTGTGACCCTGCCATCAATAGTAGAAAATAAAGAACAAATCACAGTGTATATGTCCCTATCAACTACTAGGTTCTAACGTTTCAGCACTCGCTCACACTCAAGCCTTCTATCGAGTTCTTACCAATTCTTACCAAGCACACAGGGGTGATCGGTAACCAGCGGTGTCAACATATGTCCGAAGATTGGATGGAGCGATTGCCAGGTGAAGCTCAGCCTGTACGGTGTAGAAAAGGTGTAGCTGGGAAGGCTCAAGTATGGTAGCAAGGATTAGCAACAACCAATTCAGCAAATGCAAGTTGAATAAATGTTCAAAGTACTAGTCGATATTGCTAATCCTCGCCTAGACCGGTGAATAGCTAAACCAACAATGGAAGCAAGCAGGAGAATATAAATGAAGCAGCAAAAGAAAAAGGTGCCAATAGCCCTAGAAGAGAGGATTTATTTTTGCTCTTTTTTTTATGTGAATGTGCACCTGACTCAAATCTCTTCAAAATCCTCTTCCGGGCCTAGGGAGGTATATGGGTCACAAACTTTTTTTGTAGAAGGCAGGGGGTATAAAGGTAATTAAAAGATTCTCTCTCTCTCTCTCTCTAAACTCTATTTTTTTTATCATGTTGCTGAAGTCAGATGAATTCTTAGGTTTCCTTCTAGCAGCACGAAACAACCTCTTGTTTTTGTCGTTTCTTTTTTTCTTCTTCTTCTCTTTCTTTTATTTTTCTCAAATACCTGAACCCAACTAGGGCTTCCCTTCTTGCTCAAGATACAGCGACAGGCGTTTGGGTACCAGATGGCTGGTAGTCACGACAACAAGTGTGAGAACCCGGGGTATTTAACTCGTAATACTTAACCATCTAATTGGCCCTAGCATTACAAATCAAATATCCCGACTCTCGGCACATATGTACTTCCTAGAATTGCAGTACACATGCCCCATACAAAAATTAAGCATACATTCCATACACAAGTCATTACAAGCGTACAACTTAAAGGACAAACAAGATAATAATACAAAAGTAGGGCCGACCGGCCAAATAACAAGGTAAATAACCAAAGTAACAGCGGAAACACAAGCCATAAGATGGCAATAAACAAAAAGCCAAACGGTTTGCCATTACCCATAAGGCAACCGACCAAGACACATCAAGCTAGTAAATCTGTCTGAAGTCGGTCTCACAAAAGTCGATCCCTTGGGGATCAACTTCCTCCTCTGCAACAATTTATTAAGCAAAGCAAATGAGTACAAAAATGTACTCGCAAGACTGACGTGTAGAGTAACAGACCTATATATATAGCTACATGCAAGCTTATTTAAGTGGAGCAGGCTCTAGACTCATTTTCAGCATAAAGCAAGTTTTCATTTGCAATAATGTAATAGATTTAAAGCAGTTTTACAATCTGATTTTATTTGATAAAACAGCGAGATACTAAGTAATAATAATAACAAGACATCCTGGAAGTGGCTAACCCAATAGCCACCACAACAATAGCATGAATTCCCCATTCTTACCACCTACATCAAGTTTTAATTAAATGTTATAGTCTAGTTCTCACGGGGCGTATCCAAGCGTGTCCATAACCTAGGACAAGGCTATTCGAATATATTATACCCTGCAGGGGGTGTACCAATGTACCCACATGTCAGACCGCCTTTTCGCCAAGCTATTAGCACACTTCCTTTGGTATCTTGCGCACGGCTAAGTCCTCTGAGCGTTTCCAATATTGTGCATTAACTACTGAGTCGCCCATATGGGAGAAGCCCCATATGTTGTGCGAGTCATCAAAGATGCTCATCTCCTTATAAGGGCGATGCTCCTTGCGATGGATAACCTCCACCACTACTCACCCAAACACACACAAGTTTCTTTTCAACACAACACACACATCCGCCATGCGACCAGGAGCTAACACACGCCAAAGTACTAAGTCAAGAGAGGTCCCATATCCCTCTCATGTGGTTAGTACGCAAAATGCTCGGTACGGTGGCGCAAGTAACCCAGTCCATGATTAACTTGGGCACCATTCCATCACACCATAAGATCACACCATCAACCATTGCGCCCAAGTCTCAAACATTTCATTTTTATTTTCAGTTTTTGACTTTAGAAGATAACAAAGCACAAGGTGCTGAGCATAATGATAATAATAATTTTGTGTGATCAAGGTTATCGACTAAGTCGATAACCACCCAATTCTACCGGTAGCTAAGCATTTCTAAGCATGACACCACAAAGACAACAAAAGAGCATAATTAAATCACCGAGCTCTAATTCACCAGCGATATTAATAACTTATGTTTTGTGGCAGGGGATAACAATTTAAGGGCAACCATGCAATAGGAATAGCTACCTCTAATCGGGAAAATTACTTTGACACAAAAGCATGCATACATACAATTGAAAACAAAGTATTAGACTTGAAAGTAATGGGACATTTATGATCAAACTGCTTGCCTTGCTGAGGTTGATTATCTTGCTGCAGAGGGTCACTCTCGTATTCAATAATATCGTTGGAACCTATCGAAAGAATCAAGAAGCGCAAATAAGAACGAATAACACCAAGAATACTCAAAAAAATCAAATTCATCCAAAAATCATGAAACATTCACAGAAGGAATATCATGATTTTAGATGAATTTAGGTGAAATAATTATTCCATTTGGATTTAGTATGTGAGAGTTATAGTAGTTTGAAACTCAGATTTCAGAAAAATCAAATTAATTCTCATCTGTTACTGCTTATCCGATTTTAATTATTTAGTGAAATTTTGTAGGAAAGTGGTGGATATAAGGATTATAAAAATGGATATAGGATAAAATTATATGAACAACCCAATTGGATTCATCCCATTTGGAGTTCAAATGAATTTCTTATGAATTTTTGAAGTTAATTCAAGTTCTAGTTCCAGAAATTAATCCTAATTTCGAAATTTTCTGGGACATTAACATGCTTCAAACCTATTCCAAGTTAAAGTACATTAATAATGAAAACTAACAAAATTGATTTCACTCGTTTTGGAGTTGATTCGAAATAGTTATGCATTTTCGAAGCTTAAACCAACCTTTTTATAAACTATCTCACTAACTTAGTGCCTCTACTGCTATTAACATAACTATGGCATATGGGTACTGCCAAAGACATTCATACAACCTAACCCTTGCCCTCTAAATGATTTTACTCTTTTAGATTAAAACTAATGGCTAGTTAGTAAAAGGTTTACTTATCCGATCTTTGTATTTGACAAGATTTTAGCTCACTGCTCATATGGGCAATTCATTCCAAAATCATGCTTCCCATTAATTGTTAATCTCACCTCTGTTATTCTCAACTGAAATCTGATTTCTTTTTTCGATCATATTTTTATCCAAAGGAGTTTGTTGTATTGAGTTGCTATTAAATACTTTTTCTCACTTGAAACAAACATCTATTTGTTAATTACATTTAAACATGCATGAAAAATAAAATGTCATGCTTAATGGGATGAGTATGCAACAATGACTAATAATTAATATAAACGCGGTAATGCGATTTAACTAAAGATTTTATCGTTGCACGTGCTAGGCGTGTGACTACCACCGGACGACGTCGTCGTCGAACTCGTCCACGACCGCGTCCGCCGTTCTTGCCTCCTCACCTCGGCCGCCCCGGTGAGCCGCTGTCGATGCCACCGCTGCATGCAGCGCCTCGGCATCAGGCTCCGCCTCGCCGTCGCGCCCTCGGCCACCTCTAGTGCCTCGGCGCCGTCGTCTTCAGCGCCCGCTGCGGCTCTCGGCTCTCATTGCCGCTATTGCTCCCCATACCTTTGCAGCAGTGGGCTGATTGCATTACTATCTTGCCGCCATTCTTTGCATCATGCTTGCGGGTTGGAGCTTGGCTCGGCAATGATCTGCTTCTTCTTGCTACCGCACTACTAGCCGTTGGTTTGCATGCATGCTTTCAAGGCTGCTTTCGGTCGTGTTTCTTCATCCTTTCTTGCAAAACTCTCAAACAAACTTGCATGCGAAAAGTACTAGTATGGATGGGAAGCTTAAGCGATGAGGAACGCGATGGCGTGACATGCATAGATTGATTTTGTGTTCTTGGAAGTGATTGGAAGGAGAGAAGGAAGAAAGATGAACATGTGCTAAGCTTGGGGAAGAAAGCATGAGTAGAAGTATGCTGGTTGCTCTCGGTTGTTGGGAAACAAAGAAAATGACCGTGAGCAACAAGAGGATGAATTTTTTACTGTTTTAGCCCTGTAGCAACGATTAATTTCAAAAATAGCCTCCATTTGTCATAATTTTTAAGAGTGGCCCCTGAACAGTGCTCCTCTGCGCCTCTCTGGGGCGTGACGACTCTACCCGCCACCGGGCGTGAGGACTGCCCACCACCAGTGGCGGACTCTCCGACCCCAAGAAGAGTCACCGCCCGTGTGGCGCGGCAGTGCCCCCACGGCCATTTCTTCATTTTTCCTCCTCGTCCGTTGAAATATTATTTCATTATATTTTGTTAAAAAACGAAATTTCATTATATTTGATTGAAAATGAATATCGAGACTTGAGATTTATAAAAAATTCATTAAGAAATAAGAGCAAGGAGTAGGGTTTTTTTATCCGAAATCGGGGTTTAAATCACGATTCGGCGCATAAAAGGTATCGGGACTATTGGAGTGTCTCCACGATGAAATCGTCGGCGTATATCGTATATAGACAGCGATCGATGAGGTACTTTATGAAGCTTATACAGAATGTGATTGGAGGGTTGGGAAAGGTCGTTGTGATGATGAAGATGTCGAAAATCTGAGTCTCTCCTCGATGAAGACATACTTGCAATATAGGCTTAGCGGAGACACGGAACAAGAACTACATTAGAGTATCTTGACGAAGCACGTTACACGTAGTGACATGGCATGATGGTCCGGCTAATTGCTTTAGTCATCCTCGCTACTACTACGATACACTGCGACACAAGCGTCCGGACCATATAAGTACACATGCCTTTAGGGGATAGTAAAATACATGGGGGTACGACGGGAGACTACTACGTAATGACCTGACCTACTGTGTGGACCGGGGCCATTTTCCTTTCCTTGCAAGCTCGGCATTGAACTCCTCGCTGGCCTTCCCCTTCCCCTTCCCCTTGTCGCGGGACTGCCCACATCGGGCTGGTATGTCGAAGTCGTCCATGTCCTGCGATTCCATGATGTTAGTGCGCCGTATAGTGAAAATCGTAAGAATGATGTAAATTCTTCGTAACTCACGTCGTGGATACGGAGTACGCCCGGGCGACAGGAAACGCTGTGGTCTTGTCACCGCACAAAGCTGCCTCCTTTGGTCTTATGGCCATGCGGACTGCCCCTCCGCCCGCGGTATGGACTGCCCCTCCTTGGCCTTGGTAGGGACCTGCCCCCTCCGCTAGGCGTGGTACGGACCTGCCCCCTCCGCCAGCCGCGGTAGGGACCTACCCCCCTACGCCACGTTGCGTCTCCGGTGCTCGGCTATTTAAACGCGCGGCCACACACTCGCTCGATCATTCCTCTCAGGAATCTCTCCCTCTTTGTGAGGTGCCTCCCTCTCCCGTACCTAACATTTTTCTTTGTCCTTTGTCTGAATTCGTTAGTCGTTACTAATGCGATGCATGTTTGAATTCTGCGATCTTCCGTGTATGCGAGGTTAAGAGTTGGTAGCGTCGTAGCGGTAAGTTCATTTCAAAGCACGCGTATGGTTCTTATGTTGTGTGTTGGTTGAAATATTTTCTTACTTTTTGTCGAAATGGAACCTTGTCGTGTTCCATGGTAGCGTCGCGTCTTGGTCGAGACGGAGTTGATTTGTCCATTGCCGGTAGCGCTTTGGTAGCGTTCCCCAACTTTGCAGCGCGTCGATTTGCTAGAACTACGATGGTGCATTCGCAATTGTTTGATAGCCACGTCACTAGGAACAAGATAGTAATAGGCGGTCACGCCACCATGGTCCCACCACACGAGCAGATGTTGTGGGGCTGGTGAAATGATGGCGATGGCATGTGGGCGAGTACATGGAGATCGTTAGCAATCCTCACGCTCCGATCTATGGGCGACCCATGGTGTCGTCCATTTTGTTTATCTGCTCAATCCTCCGAAGCGCCGTTCAAGGAGCGGCGACGCTCTTGTCCCCTCTTTGGTTTATTGGCGATGGGAGAGGTCTCGAGGCGCCCGACGTCGTTCGCGAGATGCTCCAGTTGATAGAGATTACGGTACTTTCCAACCCAATGAAGGTGTGGATAGATGGCGGGATGCTCGTGTTGATTATCACGAGATTATCGATGGCATGGCGAGGCCTTGCCACCGAAGATGAGGACGACTTTGACTCGCAATCCAGCGAGGACGAAGCCGACGACGAGGGCGGGATCGTCGGTGGCATTGTTTCGACCGACACGGACTATGTTCCAAGTCGGTTGGATTGCCAAGCGGCCTCTTCCTTGTTCTGGCCCAGGAGCACGAGTCGTCGTGGGCCTTCGATGCGGACACCCTGCTTGTGGGGCAACATTTCCCACACAAGGTGCCGCCGAGCAAGCTATCGTGAGTTTAGCGGTGAAGACCAATGGACTTACGAGTGTCTGGTGAGTTTGAACTTTGTTTGATGTATCTTCAACCATCTGATCGTTGTACTAACTAATATATGTAAATGCATTATGTGTAGGTCTAATCGACACTTACATAGTTAAGTCGTTCTTACCTCTTGCCACGCAAAGTCCTTGTGAGAGATTCCTGGGGCGGGAGCGGCCTTCCGTATCCGATCGTGACGAATCACACATGTGAGCTTGAGAGCCATTGCGGGCGCATAAGAATATAACCTCGGCCTACATCGCGAGCATTGTAAGCCATGCGGTTATCGCCGATTTGACCATTTCGCCAAAGGTTACGATGGCTAACGTGGCGAATACAATAGGGTATGCCGTTAGCTACTGATGGTCTGGCGAGCAAAGCGGAAGGTCCTTGAAGGGTTGTGCGGTACCTACAAGGAGGCGTCGACCTAGTCCCCGAATCTTTGAAGCAAATTGCGATGCTAATCCGGGACATCGTCAATAAGGACGATAGGCCAGCAGGTCCAAAACCCAAATTCCTAATCCTTGATCGAGTCTTACGGGCTTTTGGCGGCGAGTCGAGCTTCCACTACTATCGTCCCGTCACGAGTATGGGCGGTACTTTCCTTCTTGGGAAATACAAGGGCACCATTCTCACCGCTATTGCCGCGATGGCAGCGACCAATTGCTCCCGATTGCCTTTGCAATTGTGGAGAATGAGAACAACTTGCCGATTGGCTATGGTTTCTAGCCAACATAAAGCAACATGTTGTAAGGATCGGCCGAATGTGTGTGTCATAACCGGCCGTCATGCGGGTTGTTGTCGCATTCGCACTATGCGGAGCCGGTACTAGGGCACCGTTCAATGGAGCGACATGCGCTGCGTTGGTGCATCGCGACATCTAGCGCAATTTCCACCTGCGCTTCGAGCAAAGACCTCATGAAGAAGTTCAAGAAGCTCGCCTATGAGAACCGAGCGCAAGTTCGATGCCGTGTGGCGGGAACTTGAGGTCGAAACCAGCGTGCAAGTGGAGGTTACGGCCCAGCGCCTTGCAAAGTGAGTTCGTTGAGTGGATGGCGAGCATGCCCCCGACTATGAGAAATGGTCCCTTCTTCACGACACCTATGGTGCTCGGTACGGCATCATGACAACCAACATGTCCGAGGTCTACAACGGTGTGTTGAAAGGGGTCCGTGCCCTCCCCATCACCGCTGTTGTAGACGAGACATGGAACCGTACGGTCGGTTACTTCGTAAATCGGGCAATGATGGCCAAGCAGCATTTGGACGAAGGGAAGCAGTACTCGGAGGTTACCCTTGCCTACATGGAGAAGAAAATTACGAAGGCCGATCCCATGTAGCTATCACAATGGATGGCGTGAGAAGGAAGTTCGAGATCCGCTTGCGGAGACAAATGCGTTCAGCGGCCACATGAGAGGTGACGGAAGCATGTTTGTACCATAGGCGATGTGGCGGTTTGCACTGCAACAAGCCTCAAGCTAACTGCACAAGCCTTGCTCCCACGTATATCTTTGCATGTCTTTGTATTTCACCAATCTTCTAGCATGTACATGTCGGAGTACTCGACATCGACACTGTATGATACTTGGAGCAGGGAGTTCAACTCCTCACGGTGGAAAGCCACTCTGAGGACCTATGGCGGGGAAGCGGTGAAGTGGTCACCGAATGAAGCCTGCGGCATCCGGCCGTGGGAGGCGTCGATCAAGGCGCATCCGCAGCGACATGGATCACGAGCCAGCGTGGAGATCGGCCAACACCAATAAGGTGTAGGCTATGTAAGACTTCGTGGGCACTCATTGAGAACTGCCGAGTAGACCTTCTTCCTCGGCGCCACTTAGTATCTGTAAGCTATCCGGTGTATTTGAGTCATGTCGGTGTTGTAGTGATGTGAGTGTTGTAATGATTTGCATTGTAACTGTACGCTTGAGTTACTATTACCGCCGTTTGGGTTACGTCGTGCTGCGAGAAAGTAGTCGCGTCTGCTTTCGAGAGTTGTCACTTCACCTTTCGAGAGAGTGGTCACGTCCGACTTTCGAGATAGTGCTCACTTCACCTTTCCACCTTCTTGCAGTCACGTCCTCCTTTCCGCAGAGTGGCCCTTCTTGCTCCCAACGCTATATATGGATGCTTTGGCTACCATTGACCTCACTCTTCTCTTCCTCTTCTCCTTTCTGCACTATAAAACAAGATGTCTTGGCCTCATCGAATATTGAGTGAGCGAAATTACAATCACTCGACGGCGGTTGCTTTGCCCTCGTTGCGAGGATCCGGCTAATGTGTTTACCTCTCATACATGTGAATCCGTCCGAGTTTTCATGAAGTGTTCAAATCTTTCGGCAACCGCAAACTTCAAACCGAATAATGCGTTGTACATATCGGGTTTTCTTACTTTCATTTGAAACTTCAATTCTTTTGTAGAACACAACATGTCGATTTTGGCAATGGGTGGAAAGGCGCCCGATGCTTCAAGATATTGCAATGCAAATTCTTTGCCTTGCAAGAAGACTCCGTGGTGTTCTTGCAATTAAATGCGATGCCTCGGCGTCCGATGAACCAATGCAAGACTCCCATGGTGTTCTTGCAATTAGTGCAATGCCTCGGCGTTCGATCAACCCATGCAAAGTGAAGAAAAAGGCTTCAAACAACGCATGACAGATGGAAAGAGTTGAGAAGTTGCTTCACAAGTTACTTAAGTTAGTTACTTTTGCGGTCTTTCTTCTTTTGTATCTTGTTCTTGCCAAGTAGAGCGTCGATGTGTAATGAGATTGTAATGTTCACTCGTTATCTATGCATCGCAGTCCTTGATGAATGAGAATAAAATTGTTCTACTGACATAGATAACAAAGTACAAGAGTCCAATTACATTCCAATTAGCACACTCTGCTTGGATTACAAATCACTTAATGAAGCACAACTTACAACATACAATAGACTACTAATGCTACTACTGCTCACGCTGCTCCTCACTGCTTTGTCGGGCATAGTACCTGTCTTGGCCTTCATGCCGTGTTCCTCCCAAAGGTCTCTGACGAATCATTCTGTGGAAGCGTCAACCTATCGGTGACCGTGGGTTCTGCCGAGTCATCCGAGGCTCCTCAACCGCCGTGTCGGCGTATCTGAGGGCATCACTGTAGAATGGGCGTTGACAACAAGTCTGTGACCCAAGCATTAGGATCCGTAGTAGGATCCGTGGAGGGCACCAACTCGGCTCGGGTTGCGGGATGGGTGGGTGAATTGCTCGTGAGTGCGGTTAAGCCTTGCGGGTGAGCGCCGCGAGGTACATTGTGTGCCGGACTCATACCATGGCGCCAGTATCGCCCATTGGAAATTGTCCAACAGTGTGGGCTGCAAGGAGAATCTGGGATAACATCTGCCGCGGTTCGGGTTGCCGCGTCCGTGCTCTCCGGAATGTCCTCTTCGTGCCTCTGTGGCGAGCGGCACGGGCGTGGGGTCCCTCCGAGGGCGAGGGCGGCATCAGTGTAGGGTCCCTCCGAGATGAGGATGGCATCAGCGTAGAGTCCCTGCGTGGCAACTGCGTGGACCCTCGGCCCCCCATGCTGCTGCGCCGCTGGGTCGACTCGCTTGGACGGGAAGATGGAGGGGCGAGTCTGCGCGACTACGCTCCGTCCGATGCCTCGAGTCGACATCATTGGGCCTTCCGCGGGACATGTTCTGAAACGACACCTTGACATCATCAATAACCGTCTTCAAGACCGAAAAAAGGCGGTCCTTTGTGTTGTTTGTACCCTTTCGAGTTCGGCGCCACGCTCGATAGCGATCTCCAAGCGATCCACTGCATGGTTCTGAGAACAAACAAAATTTTGTTAGTTAACCCTATTTGGAGGTGGTTAATCAACTCGTACTCAACGTCGAATCGTCATTGCGTCTTTGCAGCAGTGCGGGTCCATCCCCAAGTCAAGCGTTAGGCGTGACTAGGATCTGCATGTCGGGCGAGGGCGCCGATCAATCTCGTCGCGTGTTCCAATGCGTACCACTCCAGTGCGTGTCGTAAGTCCCTAGATAAATGCGGTTGTGCCTCCTGCAAAGCGGAATCGATGGCCGTCGCCATGCATCTACCCACAGGCTGCTGCGTTTGAAGCGATCATCGCTCTTGCGGCCCTTCTTTATGCACTGAAGGTCCAACAAAATAAATAAATTATGGTACCGACATAACATATGACTAAAGGATCTATAATATTATTATGCAATGCAATGTACTTACAAGTGACTACGCCTGCATAGCGATAAGCCCTAGGCGGGGGATCTCTGGTGCGGTCGAATCGCCTCATCACCGTTGTGGGTTATGCGGCTCAACCATGTGGGAGAACACGGATGACAAGTTGTCCTCGATGCGCGCATCTGGTGGCATAGCAAGCTCAAGCCGTCGGGGGCCGTGCCCTGCACGTGGGCATCCGTCCAAGGAGCCCATACTATGTCGTTCTCGTGCAGGGTCTCGAATTCATTGTGGAACTCGGGGTATATGCGGCGCACCCTCTCCCTAGACCACCCCAGTACTGCCACAGTCCATCGGGATCCCATGGTCGGGCCTTCCACGGGATCCTCCTCGTCCGCCTCACCATAGAAATGTTGTGTGTGCGGGTAAGGGTGGACTGGGGCGCGGAAGTACGGCCGTCCGACCGCGAAGTGCTCCCACGACCACAGCTGTAACAGCGTGTGGCAACCCGAAAACACGGCTCTGTTCCGTCTTGACAGCTGCGAAGCGTCGCCTGCAGCATGATACGTCGCGCCTGATCTGGTGAACCCCAAGCTATCTTGCGGGACGTCCTCATCGTCGGCGTCCACGATAGACTCCGCAAGGTGAATATAACTCGGGTACACCATGTCCCCCTGCGTGCTAGGGAACATGATCCACCCGAATATAAACAACAAATATGCAATAAAGTGGCATCGAACCACCTCCTCCGTTGCGTCAATTGGGCAATGTATGAATCGTCGCGACCAGCCGTGTGGAATGCCCTTTGACCTCTCGGGGATAAGTGGGCGAAACGATGATGGAGACGCGCCTTCGGTCCGGCGACCTCGGAGGGACAAGCTGCGGCCTGCAAGCGGAAGGCGGTAATGAAACCGACATCTTGCGGTGTCACCGTCATCTCCCCACCGAAGTGGAGCGTGTGGGTCTCTGGCCAACGATCAACCAAAGGCGGAAAGAAGAGGCATCAATTAGGAAGTTACGCCCCATGTTCAACATGCGGCGAACATAATCGGCCGGATTAATGAAGCCTCGAAACATACCGCTCGTCGGCGGCGAGCCTCCTCGGTCCCGTGTCACGAGTTGGTGGCCCATCGCCATCAATCCAACCGTGGCAATGATGCTTGCCGTCCCATGCCGCTTCAAGTAGGGGTGGTAGAGTCGTGCCATTCTTGCAAATAGACAAAAACTAACGATTAGCAAAATCTAAATGCGTACTAAGCGGTACAAAATGCAATAAGCAAAAATTAAACACGAACTAAACCTCACTAATCGAGCGCGCTGTCATACGATCTCCTCGGTCGACCGATCGATCGCAGCTGCTGCGTTGGTTTATATCGCCTGCATAATCGGACAACGAAAAACAAATGACGCGATGTAAAAGAAAAGTGAACTGGGGCTATTTTCGAAATTAATTATCACTACAGGGCTACAACAGTAAAAATTTCCAAGAGGATTTGGTTTGGTTGGGAAGAAAAGAATTAACAAGAAGAGAGAGGGAGTTGTGGGGAGATAAAATAGCAGTGAATGGGGCGTTCGGTTGGGGCATGGTAGTGAGGTTGGGCTATGTAGATGGAAAGAATTGGTTAATTTGGGGATGAGTGAAGAAAATTGCTATGTAGTGCTCTGATGGAAAATGAAATGGCAGGATTAAATAGCAGAGTATTTCTTTCTTATTTTTCCAACATGCGCAAACGATCTTGCATGCAGGAACCGCTTGCGAAAATAGAATGCTTGTGCGACGATGAACGCAAAGGTATAACATGCGTCGCATGATTTTAGGTTTTTGGTTGTGATTGCGAGGAGAGAAGATAGGGAAAAGAGTGAACATGCAGGCGTTTCATCTGCTACTTAATCTCTCCCTTTTGCGAACTCGCTCAAACTGTCATGCATGCGAAAACAAATTGAAGAATCGGGTTGGTCGTGCGATGACGATCGCAGTGGTATGACATGCATGGCTTGTTTTTGAATTTTTGGAGGAGATTTGAAGGATAGAAACGAAAGGAGTTAGTAGGGAAGGAAAAAGGCAGATGACAGAAAAAAGAAGGGACATGCGGGCGTTTCGCCTGCGGTCGGTCAAGTCGGAAAAGAAGAACGACTAATACATGCATAATGACATGATTTTTGTGATGCATGCGAAAACATAAAATCAAAATAATTAAATTTCTAATTGCATTTTAAAACAATTTGATTTAATATTGATTTTTATTACTTGATGTGAGAAAATTGCAAACATGCATTAATTAATTTCTCAAATTATATTTAGAACAATCATGTTGTGTTTAGATTTTTAATTATCAATTTTCATTTCCATTTGTTTTATTTACCTATTAGGTTTGTGTTTCAAATTCAAATTCAAAATTTGAACAAGCAAATTAAACAGGGAACCAAATAAGCTCCAAAAATCAAGAAAATTCAAACATGCATATTAGAGAATATAGAATCCAACTAAAATATTCCCACACTTGAAACCTATTTGCTGCAACAAAAAGTTTTTAAAAGTCCAAAATTTCACAAATGCACATTAGATGCTTAATTAATCCAACTTAGGGATTTTGGGCTGTTACAACAAGATGGCCGCCGCGGTAGGAGCTTCGGTTACCTCAGTAGTGAATAGTGGCAGAGCATGTTTGTGCCACGACAGCGATTAGCAATGGAAGCGGTATTTGTCTGATGGTGATCGGTTCTTGCGATAAGCGTTTTGGTGGCTTCGATAAAGATCGATTAAAGCGTGTGTACGGCGGGGTGATGGGTGCATGATGGCGAAGGCATCGGTGTGCTAGGGGGTGGTGAGTGCCATGACAGCGAAGGTTGTGGCGGCAGGTGACAAGGTATGAACTAAACACCGACCTCAGCTAAGACCAGCAACGTGACATGACGATGCAACACAAACTCAACAATGCAAATTACTAAAAAGAAAGATGCAATAGCGCAAACGATCTTGGACAGAAAGGTTATCTAATGCTATTTTTTGCTTTTTCTGTACTTTAGGAATTAAGCAATCTAACTATGAAAGATAGTAAATTCTCACCGAGCAACCTTGAGCTCTGATACCACTTAATGCAAGCGGGGTGCCCGATCTTTCGATGAGATTGATAACTATCGATTTTTGGTGGAGGTGACTCTCGCGATCCGACTACAACCGTACAATGATGCTTGCGCCTTAGCAATCATTGAACCAACTTCGAGATGTTATTGACCTTGCTAAAAGCGCGATCAACCTGAACACGAGGTTCAATTCCTGCGAGCAATCGAAGAACTAGCAAAAATAAGATGTAGGCAATTTGATATAGTGAATAAGATTGTAGTGTAGATGGTATTGAAAAACAAAGGTGGGATCTCGAAGGCTGTCTTGACAGGTGGTCGTCTAACACAATTGAAGAACAGAAGTTTGCACAATGGCTAAACCTAAACTCAACGAAATCCGTGTTTTAGCAAAGGAAGACGGCAGCTCCTATATAGGGAGATGACCAGGGGTGGCGGCCAGGGAAGTGGATGCATGCCCCTAGGGTTACAAGGCCCATGGGCCCAAGTGGAGGTGGCGCAACACCCTTTTGACTCGGGCTCAGAAACAAATATGGACTGTTTTGATGATTGTAGCCGGCTCACATGTAATTTGAATATGAGGTTGGATCCATTGGAAAGTAGAATTTATAAGCTTTCCATGAAGTCCAAGAACGTCCCAAACGGAGTCCGTATGAAGAAGTTACGTCTGTTTAAACTTAGTACTATCGTAGCAGTCCGAATCTGAATCCAAAATGAGCCCAACTCGAACTCTTGCTTGACTCAGACCCAAAGTGATGTGGCGACCTCCATTATGTCTTCCATGCATGTCCATGACTCCACATGCCTCTCCTTAGTCCTTTCCCATATTCCTAAGCACAATTAAATCACTTGCATTAGGTAGCGGTCTATTCTCAGTAATATAAAAACCTATGAACGAATTCACCTGGTAATTAAGTTGGCGAGCACGAGCTCGAGTAAATGACCCTTGTAACATTGGTTGTGGATGAGTTGTGTGTGTAGGCGCCGTTGTATCCATGATAGGGATGTCCCCATCACGATACCTTGGGAAGACTTAAATTTTCTATTCCAACCTTCGATGGCAAATACAATCCGAGGGTTACTTGGATTGGGAGATGCTCGTGGAGCAAAAGTTACATTGTTTAGTATCACGAAGATCGCAGATACGAGCTACTACAAGCGAGTTCACCAACTACGCTTCTATTTGGTGGAGTTTGATTAAACAACGACAAGATGCACCTCGCACTTGGGAAGAGCTCAAATTGATAATGTGTTTAAGATTTGTTCTAACTTATTTTGAACATGATTTACTTAATAGATTACAGGGATTGAGGTAAGGAAGGAATTCGGTAGAGGATTACTACCAAAAGCTGCAAATTGGTATGATACAAGCTAATGTGGAAGATGAAGACAATGCAAACATGGCTCATTTCTTGGGAGGTTTAAACAAGGAAATTCAAAACATCCTTGATTTCCACAGGTATAACACATTGGATGAACTTTTTTATTATGCATGCAAGACAGAGAAGCAAGTGCAAGGGGAGAGAAGTCACACCGGTGGTGGCAAGTCCAATATGGCTGAATTTAGATTTGGCGGCCCTGTTGTTTGGTCGATGTAATTCAGATTTTGTTTTGAATTGGACTGCTGACGATCTTGTCATGCCTCAAAGCTAATAAAAAAGTTATCCGTTAATCTAAAAAATATATTTAATTAGTTGCGTTCCATGCCTGCAATTGGATAAATGACAAACTCGAGTAGAGATTACTTTGGTTGTTGTTGACATTAAAAAATCATTCATGTAATACAAATGGCCGGAGCTATGGTTTCCCAAGAATTGCGATAGCCACCTACTTAGACTTGTTTGAATACATTGTGATCCGATTCAATCCCTTCGGATTGACTCGAAATTTGAACTAAAATCCCTTCCAATCCGGAGAGATTGGTTTTAATCCCTCACTATCCAAACAAGCCCTTAGTGATCCAAGTTTTTGTACTATTTCTCATTGCTTTGCGTTGTGAAACAGGGCTTCTCAGGAGGTTATTGATCCAGTAGGTGATACCGTTTTTTAGATGGCAAAAAGTGACTTGTCAGTTAGTTTTGAAATCTCCTTTTTGTTAACTTAAAAGTTCTTCTTTGGGCGTCTGTCATACACAAATAAACTCCAAATTAATCAAGTCCTATGCCATTAGCAAGATCTTGATTTAAATTACAGAAATTTATTTTGCAATTTTGGAGCTATAACGGAGGAGATACTAATTCTGAAGCTTAATAGGAAGAAAAAAGAAAAAGAGAGTGAGCGGGTTCAGAAGCAGCATGGACCAAGTCCACGGCACCAGTCTTGGCTCGGGGTGGCTGGGTCCATGTACGGTCTTGTGAATCCGGAGTCCAAGCGATCCTGGAGGGAGGGAGGAGCTAGCCAGGTGGGGGCCACATCCTAAAAAAATAAAACAAAAACTCAATCTTTTCCTCTCCAGTTTACCATGAGAGAAGCAGAGAGCTCTCGGGCGGCATGGTCGGCGGCGCCAGTGAGAGTGAGGCGTGAGGTGTGGCCAGGAAGCCGGAGGCGGTCTCAGTGGAAGTGTGGCCAGTAGGAGAAGGCAGGCGAAGAAGAAATGGCCAGCTTCCATAGTTTCTTGGCGCCGTGCCAGCAATGCAGTGGGTTAGCGTCTTGAAGACGTATGAGGTGAGTCTTGGAGGCCCAGTCAGGCAGCTCGAGGTGGCCGGTCTTGGCTCGGCTGCAATGGCCCGGGAAAGATGAGGCAATGAGGACCACAGCTAGGAAGAAGGGCTCGTGGTGTATGGGGAGAGAGCTCAAAGCCGGACTGCGAGAGACAGGAAGAGAGGCTCCGATTTTGAGGTATGTTTTTTCTTCTGAAGCGTCTAGGGAGCTGACAGGGAGCTCTGGGAGAAGGGGGACTAAATAGGGCCAAGGAGTCGCGGGAGAGACAGCAGGGGTCGGAGCTCGAGTCAAGCGAGGGCAAGGCCCAGCTGCGTCCGTGAGGAGAGCATGGGCACGGAGGCGTGACTTAGTCGAGACGAGGACGGGTGGTTGAGTCTGGCGAGGCGAACAGAACTGGCGGGTGATGGCAAGTCGTCCTCGAGATCTTATCATATGTGTGAGCGCCTGAATATTTGAAATCGTCTGAATCTGCCTGGCAGTCTGTATGAGGAAGGCCAGCTCGGTCTGACATGCGGCATAGGGCAAGTGGAAAGGCGAGGCGAGATAGGTAGACTCGAGGAGGCAATGGCGGCTCGGTGAAACGGTATTGCTCTTATCATTCTTCTTGTGGGAAGCGAGCAACCTTGACTGCTAACTGCTGTTGGAGAAGCGAAAAAAGTGACGAGGAGTTAGTGTAGCGAGGAATGGAAAATTCTTTCTTTCTTTCTTGTCAAACGACCAAAAGGAGAAGCGAGGGAAGGAAGGCCTCGAGTCTTTGCCGCAGGTGGGCGGGGAGAAAATTTGAGCTGGCCCAAGGAGAGATGGGCTCGGCCAGAAAAAGGTGAAGATTCAAATCGAATTTGGCAGAATTGAAATGGAGGAGAAGAGCTCCAAGCGCTAATTCGAGTTTCAAATGTTACTAACGTTACATTTGAAACCGAACGAAAGGAAAAACGGAGGTTTTGAAAATAGGAGCTAGTTGAATTCACGGCGAAGAGCGGATGAAATCTATTTACTATTTGTCCGTCCAGCAGACGTTACAAATCCTACCTTAAGCGAAATCTCGACCGAGATTAGTACTCAAAACGAGAGCAGGGTAGTCTCGCTTGATTGATCTTAGCGTTCCCGGTGGCTTCCTTGGCGGTGTGGTGACTCACTGGACTTTGCAAAGCGGATGACTTGGCGTCTTGTTAAGCTTCGATGGCGTCGAGGATCTTGATTGGATGCTCGGGATAAGTCGAGATCTTCTTGGCGATAAGCTTCAGCTGAGCGTCTGCTCTTGAGTCTCTGAGACATTTCTTGGTTTGGAGGCGTGAAACACATTGTGAACCGACAAATTCTCCGTTAGCTCTAAGCAGATGCATAACTTCTCCGCTTGGCGGTGATGGGGAATGGGCCTATATATCTTGGGGCAAGCTTGCCTTTAACCTTGAATCTTGAGTTCCGCGAAGCGGTGACACCTTAAGGTACGGCCATCTCCTTCAAAGTGAAACCATGTATTTGTTTTTTTTTCAAACGATGGTGCTGTGATTCTTGGTAGAGATGAGCTAGGAAAAATGGGGATTAGAGTTTTTTTTTTTTTTTTGTGGGGGCGGCAAGGGGCAACTATTTTTTTGACACGCATGCAGCTCCATCATTCCTTTCGACATCTCCCTTATATTAATGCAATTCGTTTTTTTCTATTGAAGATTAATTATCTGTGCAATAAGTGGCAATTAGTATGGTGTGAGTCATGTGACGATCGTTTGATGATGCTCTTGCTTTAGTTTCTCTTTAAACATGATGTTTTTAACACTAATTTATAATTTAGACCAAGTTCGCGAGTTGCTATTTGGTACAATTTTGTTACTGGTTCAATTTTCTATGTTGGTTTGGGGTTTTATTGACATATCTTGGTTTGGCTCACATCTGGACCGTATTCTTTTTGCAGACGAGGCAAACGGAAAACTTGAGGAATGCTTGTCTTTATTCTCGCTATTGGCTATTGATTCAGATCTTTCTCGATATATACTTTGTGTCAAATTGTAGATTTCTTATAAGGGGTTTGAACCTGAAGTTTCAACAAGAATTTGCGTTTAGACCATGTCGTTTGAATTACTCTGCGGTGTACTTGTGTTATTCATTTTTAGGGGATTGCGAAAGCTCACAGATCGATACCACCTCAACCAAACACCTAAAAAGGATCTAACACCTTTCCCCACTGGAACCAAGCAAATAAGGAATGACTCATTACTCCACCATAACCCTGTTATTCCTTCCCATTACATTTACGTTACCGATTTGAACCAAAAACCACCGGTGACCACCCTAGTGTTCTGCGCAACAGAGGTCCAATTAGGTGACCACAGAGAAAGAGTGACAAGGGAGAAGGGTAAGACCGACAGCGCGAGGGCGACAAAGGACGACCACGGCACTCGTGGACAACACAACACTCCTTTTCAGTTTACTAAGAAAAATGCATTTAAATAAATTAATCTTACATACTTCATACACATCCAAATCATAATTCACAACCAGCATTTTTCATCCAAATCATGTCTCCCATGATTCACAGTTAATAGTAGTATGCATCCATTCGAGCTCTAGAAAATATCACTTGCATCAAATCAAAAGAAGCGCACATGATGCTTGCATAATATAGAAGGTAAAATAGTGACGTTACACAACAAAAGGTAAAATAGTTCACCGCAGTTCCGTGTGTTGAGGTGATAGTATAGCATTGAAATTGTACCCTGTCAGCATCATCAGCATATTCACTGAAATAATCAACATGGAAGAAAAAGCTAGGTTCAACAAGTATGAATTGGACGGAACATATACATACACAAGAATTAGCATGCAGCTTCAGTGCAGTGACTAAGTTTTTCCCGCGCAGCCCAAGCTCCATATACCGAATCCATGATATAATATCAGAATGGTATTGTCTGACGAACGGCAAAATAAAAATTAAACTTGCAAGAATGAACACATGACTCAAAGCATTCTAATGTCCCTTTCTCTTACAGAAGCCAAATACTAGCGCAATATGCCAAAATGAGATTCATGGAATGCATCACCAAAGGCCCAAACCCAAACTTCTCCCAGCAGTGTATTCATCCTGTCCCTAAGGTTGTACAGCTTTGCTCTACTGACTTTCTTCCTGTCCACTATCTTGATTTCTTTGAAGTTTGGTGAGTAACTGAATGCAAAACAGCAAAGGAGAAGCTGCAAAGTTCCGAAATAAAGCAGTATATAAATAAAATGGAAAAGAAGCACATATTTGTTGTCCCATTATATACATAAATACGTATATCCTGCACGGACACACACACAGCCTCATCTCAAGAAAAGTAGTAACTAGTTAGGACATGGACAGAAGTGCTTAAACAACAGTACTAACAAAAGAGGGCATCAGCTGATTACAAGCATCATATACAAATAGATATATACTCCTATGATCTTCAAAGGAACATGATAACATGCCATTAACGACAACTAATCCTAGCCAAAAATTCATAAACTAGGGAACATGATATACATGGCATTAACAACAATAAATCCGCTGCATGATAAACTTGCGAGCATGGCATTAGTAACATCCCTCCTTCACTAAATATAGCAGAAATGTGATTTAGGACTAGATCATGAGAACAGAGAAATAACATTTTGACAACCTAATTAGCTGCTGAGAACGTGAACTGTGATTTAGTAACATCCATCCCTCACCAAAGCTGGGAAGGGGACTTAAATCATGAAATTAGCAATAGAAGATAAAAAGGCAGTAGCCCTCTCTACTACCTTGTCTCAGTGAAAATAACTACAACAAAAGGAGGAGGGTACTAGTTGACCAGTATCCAGTACTAGCAAGAGTGATAGTCGAAGCATGAAAACTGAGGACTTAGGACTGTTTGGATTAGAGAGCAATAAGAGACAAAATGAGGATTTACATCATGTAAGCATAGCAAGATCAGTAAACGAGGAAGCATGATCACTAGATTTTAGAAGTATTAAATGCTAGATCATTCTTTTCAGCAGAGCAGAGTATATACCAAGAATTATGTTGTTCAATAATACACAGCAACTGGCAGCTTGACCACTCAATTGACACGTCATGGTAATGGAACAGGTGTTCTCCACTCATGGAACTCAACCAAATCTCTATTCACAATTGACCTGTTGTGAAGCCAGAAGGTTTCTGCAGACTGATGGTATCGCCTCACCTTCCTTTGCAGTTCCCACATGATACCCGCCATAGCGGAGCAGGGCTCTGTATCTGGGGCATACACCCATAGGCATCTCATCTCACGCCCACGCCCAATCATTTCCTCTATTCTTTCATCTGCATGCAATCTTAGGATCAGTGCTGCAAGGTTAACACACCACTAGTATAACTGAAGAAAGGAAGCAAATCGCACCTGGTATCGATTCGAGGTACCCAAGAAGTTCAGGACCAATCTTGGACGATGGCCATTTTATCGATACCTCAGTGTAGTCAATCACATTTTGGAAAGGAAGCTCAACTTCATCTGATAAAATGACTGGTACACATTCCTGTCATCAACATAGTTAAAAGCTAATCCAAATACAAGTTATGCAATGAAACTCTATTCTTTTGGCTGGGAGAGCTCACCACAAAAAAGGATTCATAGAAGCGAAGTGTCCACGAGGACTCGCCACGAGGAGCTAGGCAGAATTTTGCATTCCTCAGGTGCTTGAAGTAATCAATCCTTCCCAATTTGTTAGGCCCCGAAAGCTTCAGCTCTGGAGACTCCAACTATTCATAAAATCAACGCACATCTAGTGTAAATAAATGATGTATAAGCATTGTCAAACAGAAATGAAAGTAACCTAGTAAAAAAACAATATTGTGCAAGCACAATTAATCTGAGATAGATAACATAAAACTTTGCTGCTAGCTCCCTAGAATGCCAACTTCCATGTATTGCATTGTGCCTATATATAATAACCAGTTTTCTGGCAATAGTCATATTAGTGTTCCCATAAAAAAAACAGATCATACTAGTGTTAAACTTTTTTATTTTATTCAAAGGATGGCTTACACTTTTCTAAACTGTATTTGGAAATCAAAAGGAAGCCAAACCTTGTGAGGATACTGCTTTGCAAGCTCCACCAGTTGAAGACGGCCTACTTTTCCCTGGGCACGCCCAAGGAAGTTTGCTAAATACTTCCGCTTAGTTAATGGGATTGGCTGGACAGCACGAGCATCAGGCTTCACCATAGAATCATCCACATTCCCAGGTATAATAATATCTTTCCATGTATTAAATGCACTTATACCTCGTTTATCAGTACGGTCACCCTAACAAATAGAACATAAGACCATTCTGTAAGGAGATGCTAGAAGTAGCTCGCAAGTTGAGTTGTATCAAAGCACACCACTCATGAGCCAAGTCAATTCTAAGCTTGTACAACCTTTTCCAACTCACTTGCTAACAAATAGCAGATGTCTCATGAAATGCAATTTAATTAGACTGATGTGTGCAACTGCCATAATTTATGTTAGGATTTGGGTGAAACACCGATGTAATTATATTTGAGCAAAAAGATGTGTTTACACTTAGATGTACATCAGATGGAATAGTAAAGGACAAATACAAGATGGGCCCTAATTGTACCACAAATATTTACATGTTGACAATTATTTAAATTGTAGTATTATTTAAAAGGAGATTTAATGACAATGGATGAACCTTTGTAACGCTGTTGAATTAGGACACCTTATTATGACAATGATATAGAACAGACTAGTTAAACATGAAACAAAAAGCCAGTCCTACAGGCATGTTGGCATGTCCTAAAACATGGATATGTTACACTTGTACCAATTTTTCTTTTCAAAAAAAGGAAAATAAAATGGAGCAAAATATGGAAAGCAACGCAAATCGCTATGTACCTCTGGAGTAAGGATGATAGATCGATTCAGAAAGGTCGCCTGGCGAGCGAACAGTGAGCTCCAAGACCACTACATATGCCGAAAACAGCAGTGTTGTTATGTAACTGGGAAAAAGAATGAGACCCCCAACAGACTAGGTGGTGGTACCTTGGGAAGACAAAAATGTGATCACGTCCACCGGATCTACGGAAATATGGCATCTGGCCGAGAACCTTCAAGAGTATAAGAAGAAACACACACAAGGTGATAGAAAGGAAGTTTGTTATTGTTGTTGAACAGCCATGAGCGGTGTTCCCCTAGGCGGTGGCGCAGCTCTCCCGCCTAGGCGGACGCCTAGCCCCGCTTAGGCGTCGATTAGGCACTAGGCGCTGGTCTAACGCCCCACTAGAGCCCAGCGCCTAGGGGAACACTGGCCATGAGATGGGTGAAGCAAATGTGGGGTTTGTTTACCTTGACATATGTGTGATTGATTTCCTTATCATTGAGAGCCCCCGTCATGCGAACACACTTAACATAACTCGGAACAAAGAAGAGATTCGCTTGGTCCTTGTCCAATGTTCTAAACCTTGACTGGAGAAGAAGCTGGTGGATCTTTACCTATCATCATCATCATCATCAAGATGGGGTTGGATGGGGAAGATGAATGGTACTAGTAGTAGTAGTATTCATGGATCGAGTTGGCGTGCCTGGGTTCCCCACTGGCCCTTAAGGCAGGTAGCAGTGTGGACTGTGTTGTGGTGTCCGTGAAGCAGGGAGCGCAGGCCGTCAATCTCGTCCTCAGAGTAGACGTAGATGCGGAGGTCGGCGCCGTAGTCGCGGGGTTCAGGCAATGGAGTGATGGTGGTGGAATAGGGTAAGGACGGGGAGGTGGACAGGAGGCGGGTGAGGAGAAAGGTCGCGGCGACAAGGAGGAGGGCGGCCGCCTGGTGGGCCCGTGTGCAGGTAGGGGTGTGGTGGTGTGTGCCCCGCATGGTCGGCAGGAGCTGATATGGTGGAGGGAGGGGATCAACAGGCACACCAGCTGGCAGCAGCACAGGTGCAGCAGCAGTCCTGTATGAAAGAATTTACACATCATGGACAAGATAAAAAATTTGTTAAACTTTTATCCTTTTTCAATTTAACAAACAGAACATATTACGGACAACAGGATAAGATAAAAAAATTGTTCAACTTAACAAACTGAACATGATGTTATATCTGAGTCAGTGGTGGAGCCAAGGAAAAAAAATCCAGCCTAGGCAAGTCTAACCATGGCTAACATGTCACAAACCAGTGACGGAGCTAGAAAACTTTCGATGGGGTGCACACTTCACACCCAATTCTAAAGTCTTGTACAACTGATGTTTAGCCTCTTCGTTTTGCCTCACAAAAGCCTGGACAACTACCTGTTTTTGGTTTCATAAAGAAGTTGTATTTCTCCTGACCTTGATTATGGACACATTTTATACCACCCACATGTTTGTCGAGTCCCTCTTCCTTCTCTGTTTCCCCATTAGAAATACGCAGCCTTGAACATGGTGTCGGTGATTCCCATCTTGATCCCGAAAGAAAGAAAGAATGTCCTTGCTCCTCTGCATATTTCAAGGATTCAAATTGCTCTACATTCATAAATCACAACAAGAACGGCTCGGATATTTTTATCATGTTCCACATTTCACTAATCCCAATTCGCAAAACCCCAGTTCCTTAATCAGTAAATCCCAAATCAAGACAAAAAACGAGGGTTACTGTTTGGTCACTTCCCTGCTGATTGCCCAGTCGCCGCCACCACACCGAGCCCGACCTCTGCGCAACCACGGTGCCGTCCGCGAGAAGCCCGAGACGGCGAGACCTAGGGTTGGATACCACTCCAGACTCCTCGGTCGAAGTCTCGAGAAACAAGAACGCTCTATGCGGCTGCAAGCGTCGACGAACACATCGTTCCCTCACGCGCCGCCCACGGCCCAATAACGGCTCGTGATGGGTCCTGCTCACTGGCCACCGGTATGTCTCATGGAATTAGGGCTTGTTTGGATGCTAGGGGGCAAAATCCCAGGGAATAAAATCCCTTGGGAGGATTTTGAGAGCATATAGAATCCCCCTCAACCCCAAGGGAAAATCTTCCTTGGGAATAAAATCACAATAAATCGTTTGGAAACAACAGGATAAAAATCCGACCATGAAAAAAATTTCAAAAATTTCAAAAAAAACATAAAATTCAAATACAACACACAACTAACGGTATACTTGCAGCAGACCAAATCAAATATCCAATACGTAGATGTTTTACAAAGAGTCTTTGGAAGCTCGTTTTGAAACACATGGATTTCATTGAAATTTCGTTCGAAAAGTATATGGAAGGTCCATATCATTCATTACTCAATCTCTTCCAATGATCATTTCAGTCAACAAAAGGCACCAAAGATGACTAGTACATTAACTTGCGAACTTAGAGCCGCTCAATCTCTTCGAGAGATCGCCTTGGTTTCAACCACATTTCCACTATGTAAAGAACGGCAAGAGCACACGCAGATGCAAATCCAGTACACAAGCTAATTCCAAACTTGTTAACAACACTCAAGAAGTACAAGCCAATAAAGCGGTTGGATACCAGCAAAGAGAAGGAAAAAAAAACAGATAAGGATTCACGATGTCGGTAGGTAAGTCAAACATTGCAAAACCAGTAGTGTGGCTTACAAAACATATAAATGCAACTTTAGATCCCAAGAACTTCCATACTAGACAAATTCAAGAAACATGTAGCACAGGTGCTTTCAACTTAACAAAGCGAAGAAATATTAATTTGCAAGTCTGCCAAAATTTGAAAGGTTTTAGCTAGCAAAATGGTTGTATTGTACCAAAATTAAGCTAGAGTCACTTAATACCAGGATAAAATTCTTGTGAGAATGTAAAACGAATTCTCCACATCAGCACCAATGATTTCTCAAAGACCAAATATTAAACATACAAGAGCAACTAAACCAAAGTTGTTTTTCCAAAACTAATTTAAATGATCTCTTGATTCTCTGGTTGCCATTCCTCTATGCATATAGTACAATTTAACAAGTAGCTCTCTAGAATTCTGCATAAACCAAACTCATTTTACATCAAAACGTCCCCATAAACTGGAATGCAAATCACTTGATGAAAAAGTCGATCGTCTTACTATGTGGCACATAGTCGCTCTGGTCTTCTCATTTCATTAAAAGGGTGTACTAAGAGATGGGAGAACACTAAATTAATGGATCTTCTTTTGCATACCTGTGGCACATCCCAAGCAACTGGCGATCAAGATCTTTATTCTTTGCTAGAAATTAGGAAAGAAAGGCCATAGCTTGACATAAACCAATTAGTGAATAACAAGACAAATGTCATAAGGTCTCACTTATGAAATGATCAATTCTGCCAAAGAACAGTCGAGGTGTATAAAATTGTCACATGCTTATCTGCATTTGTGGGATTCATTCAAAGTTCCAAACACATTATGAAACAGATATTACAACATAAATGTAAAGCTAAGATAGAAATAAAAATCATCTTAACCTAGAAAATCCATACCAATACCAATAGCAATTAAGACAAAATTTGATACAATGGGAAATTATTTGAGTTACTTAAGGAACTTCTAGTTACATGAACACAACTTCAAGTTTAAAGCAATCATAAACTAGTCTAGGAAAAAAAAGCTGCGATAAGCACTACATGCACATTTCTTCCAAACCAAATTTCCTAAAATCATGTCTTGCAACTCGATCTATTGGTGCATTGGATCAGAAAGATGAGCACAATTGAATATGTTTCCATTGAAGATGAAGGACCTCTCGATGGTTCGGTTCTAATGCATGGTACCGCTAGCGTACACAACCTATGATTCCAATCCTCACCGCAAGAAATCTAAATTCCAAATCGGTTATCATGCGTTGAATTGGTCACCCACCATAGTTAATCTGAATACATTCTCCTCTCAACAAATTCTGGAACACGCAAATATCACAACTTTTGATCTTTTGCACCAGATCTGTGAAAGAAGAGCAAGAGGACGAGGAGCAGGGAGGAAGATGAGGCGGATCTTACAACAACCGAGGACCCATCGCACGGAGAAGGACGATCGTCGTGACCGCCAGAGTGGTAGGAGTAGGCGTCGTGCCCACGAGATGTGGGAGGACCGGGCAGAAGCACGCGGAGGAGGTGGTAGTGAGCGAGGAGGTTGAGGTCGAGGCTGTCGAGGCGGAGGCGGAGGTGGAGGCGGTCGTGATCATGATCGCTGTCATGGGAGTTTTCCGACGTGAGACGAGGCAGGTCGAGGCGAGGCGGAGGCGGAGGTGGTCGAGGACGAGGCGGTCGAGGCGGCGGCGGAGGCGGAGGCGAGGAGAGAGAGGCGGAGCGGAGGCGATTGAGGAGGCGGAGAGAATTTTCCCGACGTGGGGACTAGAGGATTTTTCCCCGGTGAAACGGTGTGGATTGGGGCAGAAAATCCATGTTTCATGGGCATCCAAATAGAGGTTCTAGCTGGCCCGGGACAGTTTGCCCCGTGGGATTTTGTCCCTGGGAATTGGCCGGGATCAGAGCTCCCAAACAAGCCCTTAGAAGGAGCAAAATCCCGAGATTTTCGAGTAAATATGCCTTTTTTTATTTCTAAGAGTCCTCTCTTCCCTCCATAAAGGGAGATGTGTTATTTATAGTGTTAATATAAAAGATTAAAATGTTATTCCGAAAGCCCAGGGTTTCATTCACCACGCTGCTACTACTGCCCCAATCCACACAACCCCTTCCATCGCCGCCGCCAGCTCCTCCCTCCCCTCGCCAGAGCGCTCCTTCGCCACCCCCGCTCGCCCGCGGTCACGTCAGCACGAGCACGACCAGGAGGAGCTGAAGTTTTACTGTGGTGTTGCTGCTGCTGTTTTGTTGTCGTTGGCAGAATCTTTCTTACCTTGTGAGTTCGCTCGAGGGTGGAAAAAAAGGGGGGAGAGATATCGTTTTCGCGGTAGAGATGGTGAAGAAGGGGGCTGGAAGGGCCCGGTATGATCCAGACCTTCTCTTGTTTGCTTTGAGAAGAAGTTCTTAGCGTCATCGTTGGTATCAAGAGCCAGCTAGGTCTTGATTTCTTCAGGAGTTATTGCTCGATTACATGGAGGCCTTGTGTTGCTGTAGTGGATTAGGTAGTTGCAGCCCTGTTCCAAATGTCAGAAATGCCTCAAATATGAGTTGTCGTTAATGCCGTATTTTGTTTTGACAGTAAATCTCCTATACCTGTAAGTTCCGTGACTGTTCTTTTGCGTCTGAACTAACTTGCTGCAACTATTGTAGCTATGAGCCTGGACTGGCATTCGAAGAGAACAAAGAGGAGGCCATTCTTGACATCTCGTCAACAGACTCAGCGGAATTTTGGCTGATACAGTGGCCTATAAACCAGGTAACGTGGATTTTTTTCACCCCTGTGGCATGCTGCTAATATGCTGCACTGTTTAGGTCCAACGTAATGTTTTCTGTGTTATAATGCAGTTAGATGTTTCTGATTTTCACGGTGAAGAAATTTCCCTTAAGCTACACCACAATGGAACCTTGGGCAGTTTGCAGAGTTCCTCGGGTAAGACCTCATGCCATGCATTATGTTGCAATTGTTTTCATTTGATTAATTGCATGGTTCGATGATTTTAAAGTTTCTGAACATTTGGACAACAATTGAATTTGGTTAATTCAATCACACTTATGCTTTGATCAGATTGATTTTCCCAAAGAGCAATACTTATATCCTTTTTATTCCTAAAGAAAGCAATGCTAATCCTATCATTGGAACCACTTACTTACATTTCCATGGTGAAGTTTGTCTCCCATTCTATTAAGAAGATTAACCCAACGCTGTTTTTCTTTGATTGTTAGTTGTGTTTTGTAGCCCAAATCAAGTATCAGCTGGAGTTTTTAGTTCGTACTGAACTTCCTGTTCTAATAATTTGCTTGTTTATCTTTAGGCAACAAACTGCTAGTTATTATGGACTCTTTAAAATAGAAATTGAAATCAAGATGTTACACTATAGTTTACCAAAACAAGATGTTACTCTTTGCGGATGTCCGACCAGGAAAAAAAAACTGGCGGTTACTGGCGGTAACGGTCTTACCGTGGGGACCAGAACGGAATCCGGTTAAGCAAATTCAAATTCCAATTTTTGAATTTCGGCTGGTTTTAAAGCAAATTCAAGTGAAGTTTGTCCGGATTTTTTTCCAGGAAATCTAGTAACCGGCCGGTTACCGTTTCCGGCCGGCGAATGGGATTTCCACCGGAAACGGGTTTTGGATCCTTGGTCCAGACTCTAGATGTATAATTGTTGATGTGAATTTTCCTTGTCATCCTATGTAATGGCCCATTAACCCCTTGATTTGAAGCTAGATTGATGACATGCCACCCATCAGTAAGAAGCTGTAGTACTAGTTGGCATCTACAGTTCCTTCTCATAGGTTGAAACTACCATTGTTCAATCATTGTGGAAAATAACTATTGATACTTTTCCACAAAAATTCAGCTATAGCTAATGTTCTTTATTTGGCAGGGAAATCTTATGAACTTGTCAGCTTTGCTGCTCAGCAGCCAGACGCTACTGTCTTCCTGCCGTCAGGATCAGAAACGAAAGCTGGTATGCTGAAATGTCAACTTATGAACTTAGTACTTTAGTTGTACAGTATATTGCACAAATGCTATTTTTCCCTTGTTGAAATATGAATTTTGCTGAAATGCCCTGTATGTGTACATATTTAGTTTTCTTGGCGTATCTACAGGCCATATTGATGGCACAATTGATGGGTTGTAAACCCTAAGTTAGTGCTCATTAGGTAGAAACATCTCTTGATATTATTTCTCGTTGTTTGCCAAAACATTAATTCACTGGTTCACAAATCACGGTAGAACACAGTGAGCTCTGATACGCCGATACGGCTCTCAGGGCGAGTACCAGTATCCCGATACGTATCGGTACAGGTACGGCTTATCGGAAATGATTTCCTTTTAAAAAAAAAAGAAAATGATTACCCAATACAGCCCGATACCCCAGGATATGCCGATACGGCCCAAATGTGATTCCAGCTCAAAAGAAAAAGTACTGTTCCCAGGCTCCCAGCCCAACCCAGCCCATCACCGAGTGTTGCTAACCCTGCCCCTCCCTCCCGAGCGCCTCCAGACCCGTGCGCCTCGTCGCCTTCGGTCCTGAGCGCCTCGCCGCCTCCGGTCCCGAGCTCCTCCGAGTGCCTCCAGTCCCGATCGCCTCCCTCCCGAGCGCCTCCAGTCCCGTGCGCCTCACCGCCTCCAGTCCCGAGCGCCTCGCCGCCTCAAGTCCCGAGCTCCTCCATGCGCCTCCAGTCCCGAGCTCCTCCTTGCGCTTCCCGGCGACCAGCTGCTGGTGGTGCTACCTCCTCTGCATCCAGCGGCCGGTGGCGTCCATCCTCTGCGCTCCCTCCTCTGCATCCGGTGACTGGCGGCGTCTAGGCAGTAGGTAGAGCTCCCTTCTCTTTTTTCTACTTCTCGGATTCTCAGATCTTGTTCCAGATTAGGGGATTTTCAATTAGGCAGTAGTTCCAGGCAGTAGCAGTAGCCAGGATGTAGATGCGACTTGCTACTGGGAATTGACTATAGTCTATAGATGAACTGGGAATTGACAGAGCTCCATTAGGGGATCTTATGATTACAGTCTTACAGATGAACTGGTAGTTGCTAGTTGTAGTTGCAGTGCGACTTGCTACTTGCTAGTAGAGTAGTAGTTCTTGCAGATGAAGTGATGAACTAGTAGCAGTAGTTCTTATGATTGACAGATGAACTAGTTGCAGTTGCAGTACGACTTGCTAGTAGAGTATTAGTTCTTGCAGATGAACTAGTAGGTAAACCCTTGAGGCCTTGACTGAAACTTATCAAGTATCGTATTTTATATTTTTACTATTTTTAATATATATACATCCGTATCACCGTATCGGTTTTTTTTTTGTGGAGAAATAGGGTATCGCCGTATCCGTACTGCCTTACCAGTATCGCGTATCGGTGCATTATAGACAGTGAGCTTTCTGCTATCAAGAATACCAGTACATGTAGTTTGTAGCACCCTGTTCAATTTCTAAAAACGTTAATCTTAGTTTGTTATGGCACCATGTGATGTTACTTGTTAATTTGGACTGTTGTGATCTTCAAGGGAAATAAAAGAAGAAGAAACAGGACATGACACTCATCCTTGAAAGGTTACCTCCAAATGTCAACTCATATGAGTTACAGTACACACTTATAGCTCTGGGTTAAAGCATCAAAGGAATGCAATCTTAGGATATGTCATGAAACTAAATCTAAGAGTTTAAGTGACATACTAGAAGTTGGAACATCGTCTGCAACTGATAAAGAATGTCTTCTAGAATAAAGTGTTATTTGCAAGACATAAAGTTGGATTATGAAAACAAGCTGGTGTAATAGCTACCCTCCAACTATGTAAAATATGGATAACATGAGTTTAAATCAATGTTTTCTATTTAACTGTTTGTGTGCATAACCTGCAGTGGATTTGTTCTGTTTTATATTTTACACAAGCACATAAACAAACTGGGAAAGAAAACAAAGCTGTTCTGTTTATTTTCATACTGGTTTAGGCATAGGTAGAAGATATCTATCATTTTTAACTTTCTGAGACGCAGTGTTCTTTTCAATTTGTTATGAGCACAAGTAACTGTTTTTTTCTCTTTTATCCGCTATTCATGTCGTATGCTTTCTTTATACAAATTGAGTTTTTTAACTAACAAAAAATAAACTCCAGTGGGGAAGATTTCACGTCGAGTTTGCTTAGTTCGTTATCCTGAACCTGAAGAATTTGAGAAACCAGGTTTTGGGAGTCTTACTCCCAGCAGTAAGAAATCTGCAGGTAATTCTTTGTAAGAGGTTTTTTCTTCACTAATGCCACTTTTCTGCTGTCAGTACTGTAGACAAGTTAGGCAGGACCAGCTGGCTACTGGTCGAAATCACTAGACTGCGATAGGTTAAAACTGGCAGATTTAACTATATGCTCGTTCATGGCATTTAAAGAGTAAGAATGCAAGTTTGGAATTCTAACTTGTGCTAAATGAAACCATAGCTGCACTACCAAACATCGCTCCAAAAATGTCTGCTTAAAATTTACTGATTATTTTTTATGTTGCTGTATATTTTGCTGGTATACCCAACCAGCTTTACTGGTACTGGAATGCTATTGGGCAATACCTTTCACCTCTCTGATGAAATGCTGCCAATTTTCTAACATGTTGTTTTATCATATAGGAGTAGCCGCAGCCAGTAAAGAAATATTTCATGAAATTGTGATCGTCACTGATCAGTGTGGATGATCTTACAGGTTCTTCGAGGTAGACTATGTCTCGGTTCACCAGCGCATCGAAGAATCGCAGCAGCCAAGGTTCAGCACTATCACTGGGCCAACGGAGCGCAGAGCCGACGCCCAAACACAAGCAAAAGAGAAAGGATGAAAGCAGCCTGGGACACTCAAACGTGTCGGGCAAGTCCTCCAAAGGATCTCAGGCTTGTTGAGTATATAAGCATTTTTTGAATTACTTTAATCCAGAAAAACATGAAAAATACTCTAGCTATTTTCACAAATACAAAGCAGGTATGTATGAACACTATAGGCATACTAATTCTAGAAAGACAAAAACTAGTATATCTATCTCAGCGTTCATCATAACAATAAATAGTAAAGCAAACTAAGTAACATACCCAGATTTAGTAGAAGAAGAAGTAGCGTCAGAATTCTTGATAATGTCGTTGTTCGTCATGATGTAGTGGACGTCGTGTAGTTGTGCAGCTGATGTAGAACGTAGCAGAGAGTCGTGTAGTCGATGTAGAACGTAGCAGAGAGTCGTAGTCGTGCACTTGATGTAGACGTAGCAGCGAGCAGTTGCGCGAACACTCCCTAAAAACCTTATTCATCCTCGCTCGTGCAAGCCTTTAAGGATGAGGTTCTGGAGGTCTGCTCTCCCTGTGCGGCCGTACACGCGTCTCGCTGGGATGAAGATCACCAACGACAGCAACAAGTACTGTAGAATTTCTGAATTGTGGAAGTGGAAAAAGCTCGGACCAGAGCCAGTTCTCTCAGTCTTCTTATATAGCCAAAAGACAGAGAGCCTAAATGTCGCAAGAAGACTAAAGACCAACAGTCACCATCAAGGACAGTCGCCAGTAATTCAAAGGCTAACAGTTACAATCAAGGACAGTCGTCAGAAGACCAAAGGCCAACAGTCACTATCAAGGATCAGTACTCTGTTCTTTTTAATGGTCAAAAATAAAGAGACCAGAGGCCAACAGTCACCCTCAATGTCAGTGTGTTTCGATTTTCGAATAGATAAAGAAAATCGCGACGCACTCGACACGCCTAACGTCTGTATGGCAAGCACCAAGGCCAAGACGGCTCAGCGAGCATGATGACAGCCAGCAGCGTGTGTTGTCTCTTTCAATTTCATAAGAGGGCTACCACTTTCCACCTTATAAACTGGTATAACTCTTTTTCATCTGTCCATGTGAGACTAAACAGTTTAGCACATATATATGAGCCTTTAAGATTTACTAGGAATTAATTAGAATATAATATTTAGACCTAGCCCATATTAGTTCCAACAAGACTTGCGGCGCAGACAGCAACATGACATCAGGTGTGCCGCAGACGCCAGCAGAGAATTCCAAGAAAAAAAAGAAGGTTAAGATCGTAGAATGGCAGTACGTAACAGTAGCGGCAGTATCATCAGCCAACAGGCCCATCATCACCTTGGAGAACAAAGATGTTAAATTTCCCCAAACTATCGGCAGCTCCGGCCGGAGCTTTGCAGGAAAGACGCGTTCTTATTTTTCACGATCCTTTTCCCGGATCTGCTTTTTGCTGACGCAGAATGTTTTGCTCGACTATTTGGTGGTGTTCCGTGTTTATGATTGTGTGATAGACTTGAGAGAAGCGCCCCTTGCATGGTTGCTGGAATGCCGCTCTGTATCGCCGTGATTGTATGCACATCTGGCAAGAGTAGAAATGGAGGGAACTTTGGTTCCCCACAACACAATTAGAAGGAGCGAAATCCGAGATCCTCGAAAATTCGGAAACGGTGCTGGTAAATATGTCTTTTTTTTATTCCTAAGAGTCATCTCTTCTTTTCATAAAGGGAGATGTGTTATTTATAGTGTTATGTCAGGATACAAAAGATTAAAATGTTATCCCTAAAAAGGTCATATGATTATAGGAGTTTTGTGGTCTTTACACCTTTCTGTACGTAGCTTTGGTGCGTGGTGGGTCTTTATGGGTTTTGTCTAAGGGTGGATAACAAGCTGGCTCGGCTCGGCTCGTTAAGATAACGAGCAGAAACTCAGGCTCGGCTCATTGAAAACTCGAACTTGGCTCGTTAAGCTCGTTAGGCTCGTTATCAATAAACATAGTGGAAATCTTAAAATGTAAAGAACAATTCAGGCATTGATCACCCAATGATCCGAACATGCACATGCTGATGCCTTATTCAACCAAACACATGCATGGCGGCGGAAGAGGGAGGCCCGGACCGGAGGAGGAGGCAGCGGCGGAAGAGGGAGCCCGGGACCGGAGAAGGAGTCAAGGAGGCGGCGGAAGATCGGGAGGAGGAGGAGGCGATGGGAAGAGGAGGAGGCAGGATTTAAGAGGGACTGAGGAGGCAAAACCGAGCAGGCGGCCGTCGGCCGGCCGTCTGGCCCAGCCGCGTCGTGGGGTAGTGGGGTGCGGGATGGGGTCACGGGGACGGTGAATCAATCAAGGACAGGAGCACAGCCACAGGGAAAGAAAGGAGTGGGTTAGGGTTGTGCTACGCCTGCCGCCTACGATATTGGGATTGGGCCTGCGACTGCAAGTGACGCTGCGACGGTGAAATGAACCGAGCCAAACGAGTTAAACGAGTAACTCGTGAGCCAGCTCGGCTCAGCTCGTTAACAAAACGAGTTTTTTTGCTAGCTCGGCTCGGCTCGTTAAGGGACCGAGTTCGAGCCGAGCCCTTAACGAGCCGAGCTGGCTCGCGAGTTTCGAGTTTTTTTTCCACCCCTAGTTTTGTCCACCATGCCTTTATGCGTGGTGGGTCTTTATGGGTTTTGTTTACCATGTCTTTACTCCACGGTGGACTTTTATGGGTTTTGTTCATCATGTCATTACTCCTTACAGGTAATCTTGACTCCTTTTGTTTCGGTATGAGGTGTCTCTAGAGCAAAACCTTTCTAGACTCTTTTCGCTTCAGGGTAGGACTCTTTTCGCTTTAGGGTATATTGTACCCCTTCTCTTTATGAGAGAAGGCGGTGTTGTACCCTTCGGTTGAGATTGTTGTATAAATGGGTGCTTGGTACCCTTCAATTGAGTCGAAAGATATCTTGGTTGGTGTCTTCGTCAGATCGGTGGAGCCAATAGGCCATCCTGACAGTGGTCTACGTTCCATTGTCCCCTATGGTATGCTAACACTAGCGTAGATCACAGCGTGGATCCTTGCAGAGAAGTTGTATTTAGTACCCCTCAACTTCTCATTAATCCAGTTGCTAGTTGCTACTGCGTCATTATGAAACAGAACTTTGTGGCTCTGGCATTACACAACCTGAAATAACATCGTCATCCTAAAGTATGCCAGATTCGTAGTGTTATCTACTTATCAGACTATATGATGCAAACCCTACTGAGCTTTTGTGGGTACAGTACTACGTTTTCTTGCTCTAACCCTCATGCTGCCATGCGTGCACGAATGCATGGCTACTGGTGAGAGACAGAGACGCCTCCGGACAGTGAAGTTCTTGGGCAATCAACTGCCATCCTTCTCCTATGCCATGCACTGTGTTTGCTCATCAGCTCTTGTACGTATGTATGTGTGTCAGTGTTAGGCTCAGGTTCAGAGAAAGAGACCATGCACAGTAGCAATAGAATGCGTTGAAACAGTGAGGTGAGGTGAGGGAAAACGAATCTCTGCTCATCAGCTCATGTACGTATGTATGTGTGTCAGTGTCAGGCTCAAGGTTCAGAGAAAGAGACCACAGTAGCAATAGCATGTGTTGAAACAGTGAGGTGAGGTGAGGTGAGGTGAGGTGAGGTGAGGGAAAACGAATCTCTGCTCATCAGCTCATATACGTGTGTATGTGTGTCAGTGTCAGGCTCAGGTTCAGAGGAAGAGACCATGCACAGTAGCAATAGCATGTGTTGAAACAGTGAGGTGAGGTGAGGGCAAACGAACCTCTGACATTGCTTAGTCACGGATGAACGGTTTGGGCCGACCAGATCTGCTGGTACAGTATTTATAAACAGTACTTTTATGAAGCAGTTTTGCTACGGTATTTTAATCTCGTCCGTTGTTACTGTAATCCATATGTAAGATAAGAAAGATTTTTAGACTTGATAGTGGTTCAAATTACACTAGGATTTACCTATGCTCGAGGTTAATCACAATGGTAGAAACAGGGGGAGGAGCCTCCCAACTACTGCTGACACTCTCGTGCTCATATAAGCATTACAAAATTCTTTGGGTGCAACGGTGCGCATACAAGATTGTGAATCAACTCACTCACTCAAGTTTGAACCTCACTTGTACGTTAAATTTGAAGCGGCGGAGGAGAAGAGATAAGTGTTATCTCGTCGTATCTTAAAAAAAAAACTAGAAGTTTGCCCTGCCTCCTATAAATTTCTAGGTCTTAATTGGAGGTTTAGGGTTTATAACATTGATATTGCAATGTACTAAGACCATCTCCAATGTTGTGTTTTAGCCGGTTCAAATGAGGAGAGAGAAGGCATTGAATCGATTCAATACATTGGAGGAATCGATTCCAACAAAAAAAAAATGTATGGAACCGAACTCTACTTAGGAATTGATTCAAAGCATTAAACAACTCATATGAGCATTAAACAACTACATAGAAGAGAGTGCGTTTGAGAGATGATATTATTATTTTATGGTTTTTTAATGTAACGTGGGTCCCAGTTCTTAGTAGAAATCGGTTCAATACATTGGAGAAAAATAAGCTCAGTTCCTAGAATGCTTACGTGGCATGACTTTGAATCGACGTCGATTCAATACAATAAAGATGCTCTAAGTACGACAAAACTTGACCAACATCGATCAGCTTTTTATCATCGTTGCTAGTGCGCACACGTGTTAGTGCACGATTGGCCTGCCCTTTTCGATCTGGACATGCAGTTGTAGACTATCTATCTAGTTGGTGTTAATTTCCATGGTAATAAAATGAAAGAAGAGAGGAGGTTGATGGCATTTTTTTGGGGGCCGGCCGGACGGCCAGAAAGCGACCTAACGTAAGGGTTCGTCAACTGGCATGTGTGGCCCACAGCATAGTCGTATGGATGGACCAGCCAGATATGATGAGAGAGAGAGAGGGGTCTCGAGGTGTAAGAAGGATTCTCTCACCTCTAGCATTGCCTTAGCGGCTAGGGATGTACATGCTCATGATCTCTCACCTCTAGCATTGTCTTAGTGACTTTGGTCGAGCAGTTGCATCTTCCCTAGTATTAAGCCCGATGAAATTGCTGCTCCCTTGCGTAAGCCGTACGTTTAGTCCTTCGCTTGTGTTGTGACGCGTGTGCTAGCAATGGTCTTCTTTCTGGTGAACGCACTTCCAACCTTCCTGTTCTCGGTTACCTGGTGGTATGCTCAGCTAGCCCGGTTGCGTCTCAGTTGTGCGTTGCCCTCGCACTGCTTCTTCAGTCGCACTGCTTCTCCAGCTGGCCAAATGTGCTGCACAGTGCCCTTAGTGTGCTTTACTGTGCCTTCGCTTTGTTTCGTTGCCGCATTTGGTTCACACGCTTGCCTCGCCACCTTACTTGCGTTCCTTTATGCGGTACACGTAAACTGTGTAGAGTGGCCTCGAGCCTCTCGTTCGTGGACGTGGATTAGGCGGAGCCAGCGAGGGATAACCTTTGCCTAAAGATGTGCATCGTCTATCCTCCGCATTACGCGCACTCTCTTCTTCTGCATTTCCTCCAGCACCTTCCTCTCTACGCCTTGCCTTCCTTCTTTGCCTCTTTCTTTTCATCATCCTCTCGTCTGCTATTTGCTACACTTTCTTTGTGGTCTATCCTAGGCTTGCCACGCCGTATCAATTCCTCGAGTACGCCCGCCGCCCGTTTGGTGGGATGCCGTCCGCACGTATCGATCCGTGTCGGGCGAAGGCTGCGACGAATCCCCTTTTCTAGACTTGTGTTTGCACACTTCCTGCGCTGCGTGCTCGATTCGTCTGTTGGATTTAATCTTATTGTTTTATTATTTCTTGTTCATTTCCATGTCAGTTTAGAAGTAGAAACCGAGTCTGAGTCCGAGTCGAATCTATCTATGGAGTTGTGCCTGCGTGCATAGGGTATAAAGGACTAGGTCTAGCACATGTAAGAAGCGAACCAAGAGAGGAAGCCAGAGAGGAAGAAAAGCTATGTGAGTTGAAAAGAGAAGCAATAAATGAAACACACAAAAAAGGAGCAGCGTTGCTCTCGAAGCAAAGTTCTGTGTTTTGGTTTTGTCTTGCATCTTTGATCTCTCCAGCAGCAGGAAGAAAAGCACCAAGGAAAAGGGCATAGCTTTTGCTTCCAGGACGCTGCACCACATGAAGAAAAGGCGCAGCGGGAAGGTGCTACTCCAAGCAAGTCACATTGAGTCATGATGCGAGTACAGGAATAAGGACCATCTGGTCTCATGAAACTAAGAACCAACAGATCGTTTTCACCGGACGTAAAAGCGAAGGACTGAAGGACCAAGCGGATTTCTCTGGAACAAGCAGTAACAGTCAAGGAGCAAGGAAAAATTTCCAATAGTTGGTATCAGAGCCTGTTGATCTTGGTGATATCTGAACATCATGGGTGACAAGGCGAAGACGTGGGATGGGCCGTTCTCCCTCCTATATCATGTCCCGACGACCGACAATTACCCAGTGTGGGCAATGAAGATGAAAGCGAACATGTGCGCCCAGGGAGTCTGGGGTGTAGTCGATTCGAAGGCGAAGGATAAGGAGGTGGACGACAAGGTGGACCAGATGGCTTTGGCCGTCATCTACTAGGTGGTGCCAGACTCCATGATGTGACAGCTCATCGGCAAGGAGACGGCACGTGAGGCGAAGGAGTTGATCACGTGAAGGATGTGCGGCTACAGAATTTGCACACCGAGTTCGAGAATCTCTAGATGGGAGAAACCCAATCGGTGAACGAGTTCACTGGCAAGCTGACTTCACTGTATAATCAGATTGTCTCTCTCGGCGACAAGATGGAGGAATCTGTGGCAGTGAAGAAATACATGTGCATGCTACCAGAAAAGTTCATACATGTCGTCACCACGCTCATGTACTCTCCGGATCTAGAGGAAAAGAAGATCGAGGAGATCACCGGTTCCCTCAAGGCACATGAGGAGCTACTTAAGGGGTATCAATCCCATAACGAGCAAAGGTATCAGTCCCATGACGAGCAGGCGTTGCTGTTAAAGGGAGATATAAGAAGTGGTGGCAGATAGTTTCACAGGGGATCGTCGAAAGAGGACGAGCGTGGCTCATCAAAAAGCCGCGAGCGTGAGCGCGGGTGAGGCGACCAGCGAGGGCGAGGTGATATAGGTGGCCGTGGAGACAAGGCTGGGCAAGACGGTGGTGACAGATCCCGTGATAAGTCTCATATCAAGTGTTTTGGATGTGACAAATACGATCACTATGCGTGGGAATGCCATAGCCACATAAAGTGCTTCAACTGCGACAAGTATAGATACTATGCGACAAGTATGGTCTCACCAAGTATCATCACTGTTAGCTTACCCCCAACGCACCGATTGTGGCTTGTGTAGTAGCGGCCGGTGTGACTGATTAAAATGAAGTGTGGCCCTGTGTGAGGCCACGACATCTGTTGTCGCTTTAACTAAAATTTTGTTGTGCCAAGGACTGGGTGGTCCTCTGGTCGGGTTGAACCCAACAATGATAATTTTGTTAATGAGCTATGGAACCGTGGCAATGCCACTGCTAATAAAAGATGTGTGCCTGGGACTGGGGTGGTCCTTGGGCTAGTTGAACACAAAATCATTTTATGCTCGGGCAAGTGGCCTGTGGTATTGGTGCGTGCTCCGGTGGTTGGTGCCCTCGGGACACTTTGGGTTTGTGGATGGTCTCGCCTGAGCAGCCAACTAAGGACTTAACCTTGTGAGCCATTGATCTGGGACATGCCGCGCACCACATGTCCATTATAGGGTGGACCGGGTGTAATAATTAGGGATGTTCTGATTCGGTTCTGTTGTTGATGGGAACAGCACGAATCCGGGGGTTGTAGCCCAACGGAAGCGAAACCTTAGTGAGCAGAACTGAGTCGGAACGGACCTTTGTAAAGGCCCGGTGGTAGTCTCTACTTGATTCACATGTCCAAGGTAACGTGTGAAATATCAAGTGACTGCCTCTTGTGGGTAAAGTTGTGCACATCTGCAGAGTGTAAATCTATTCGAATAGCTGCGTCCTTGGTTATGGACATGCCTGGAGATTTCAAATGAGGGGTAGACTTTTCTAAAAATTGTGTTCCACGGTTGATTGTGGATATCAGCGAGTATTCTGGGTGGCTCCGAGTGCTCGTGATGTCCATAGTTTGTCGTGGAGGTCTTGGGAGCCCTAGAGTGGTCCAGGGAGCTCTAGAGTGGGTGCTCTGGGGTGGTCTTAGAGCTCTAGGGTGGTCTTGGGCTCTGGAGTGGGTGCTCTAGAGTGGTCGTGGGAGTGGTCTTGGGAGTGAGTGGGTGCTCACGACCTCCTTTGAAAATCAAATGTACTTATGTATTATCTTTCAACTTATGCCTTGCAATATATTAATTAAGTGTATTTTCAATAAATATTGCTTTCAGCAAACTAACCCTACAGCTCTCTGTTGTCAAGCCGTGCATAAATAATTATTTACATATATTTTTCCCCACGGCTTGCTGAGTACATTCAAAGTACTCATGGCTTGTGCCCTCTGTTTTAATTAGCATAGGAGAGAGATCTAGGAAGTCTTGTGCTCTTTGAAGGGGAGCTCTTTTGAAGACCTTGCGCATAGGAGACATCCTCCACTCGGTAGCTTGTGGGCTTGCCGAATGGCCTCCACGTGTTTTTGATTCCGCTGCAAGTTTTCCTTTTGTTGTTAGTCTTGCGTGGCACCTCTGTAAACAAGCTTAACCATAAGGTTTTTGTTAATAATATTAATTTGTCTGCTTCATCTTTGAGTTTGTTGTATGGTTGAGATGTCACCAATGTAAGTCTGTGCGAGCTAGCTTACTGATCCAGGGACTAGCTCAGTGCACAAGGACTAGGACCTTTGGGTGGTCTTGGAGGACTTTCGGGTGGACCTTCGAGTCCTCCTGGGAGGTCCTGAAGACCTCCAGGTGGTCCTGGGAGACCTCCTCGGGTGGTCTTGGAGGACCTCCCAGGCCTCTAGGTGGTCTTGTCGGACCCCCTGGGAGGTCTTGGGAGTTATCTCCAGGAGCTCTCGGGTCGAGTCCTTATAAAGGTGGTATCAGAGCTCCATACTGACTGTAGGATGTAACCTTAGTTAGCATGGTCATTTTAGTTGAGTTTCAAAAATTATTTTCTAAATCAAACCAACCTGAAAATCTGACTAGTGGTTCTCCTCTTGTCTTGTTCTATTCTGTTCTCACCTCACTCTAGTCTTTTCTTGTCTTATTCTCAGGCTCTTGCATCTTATCCCTTTTGGAACCTTGTTTTCAAACTCAATTGATCTCCTTATCTTAGTAATATCTATAGGACCGAGCCTTGTTCTAGTTGACCCTCCCCTTAAGTTAAGCCAAAAGGCTTCAGTAGAGTGGTTCTCCCCGGTTCCGTATTGTTAGTCCGTGCAATAAGACTCCAGTAGGAGGTCCTATTGCTTCTTTTTGCCTCTTTTGACCTCTCAGCTACCTGCTCTTTTGGGTTTAACCTACTTTTTCCCCAATTAGGTGGTTCTATCTTTCTTCCTTGTTCTCACTCATCTATGATGCTTTTTCCTCTCACCTATTGTGCTTTCCTCTCCTCATTTATTAAGCCTGAGAAGCTTCTTTCAGATGGACCAGACTCACCCCTCAGCAAATCTCAATGGATCAGTAGACCCCAGCACCAATGCTAATTCCAGTGCACCATCTCTACCGGCCATAATAGCAGACCAAGGTTTGGGACAATTCTTGGCAGCTCAGACTCGGTTATTGAGTACAGTGATGCAGAATATGAATCAAATGATGGATCGTCAGAATTATGGCCGAGAAGGTGGTCTTTGCAAAAAGACCAGCAAGGAGCCGACAAAGACCATGAAGGTGGTCTTTGCCAAAGGAGATCCTGAGGAGGAGGTCTTAAGGAAGACACGACTATTCCACGTGGTCGTAAAAAGAACACGACCACGTAACGTAGTCGTGAGAAGAGTACGATCACACAAAGTGGTCGTATGGACAAGAAAAGATTAGGCACAAGGAAACTCACCAAAACCAAGAAAGAGACGGAAAAAGGAGGAGATCAGAGAGACAACTGCGGTGGTCAAGGTTGGCACGACGCTCCGGCGAACTCTTGAGGTAGCAAGGCGGTGACGTAGGCTCCAAAAGATTCTTCTTGGCGATGAGGGCAGCTTCTACGGCTTCCTCGGGCTCTTCTTGGTGAAGCTTCAAGCGTGAAGAAAACTTAGGCCAAGAGGCTAGGAATAATGAAAGAAGGCTCCCTTAGGCTATTTTTATAGCTGGAGATGAAAGAGAGAGAAAAAGAGAGCCACCGAGAGACTGAGAGGCTTACGGGTTAAAGGTAGGTAGGAGTCAGGGCAAGTGTCACGACCGATCTGGTGAAGGACAGCCAGAGCAGGATGTGCTGGAAAAGAAGGGAACAAGGAGGGGGATTAAGGTGCCACACAAGTGACCAAGTAAGTGACCACATTTAATGTGACTCAACCGACATTAAACGCACAAGGGACTTATGTGGCGGAGAAATATAAGTGAGCAGGACTGACATACGGGGCCAGTCAAACTAGGAAACAGTTCAGTCAAAAGGGGGGGGGGTGATCGCGACCAAAGGGGAGGTCGTGACCAGGGAAGGAGGTCGCGGCAAAACAACAAAGGAGGAAGTCGCGACCTCAGAGGGAGGTCACAGCCCAAGGGGGTGGTCTTTGCAAAAAGACCAAGAGAGGTCATGAGGGCAAAAGGTCGAAGGCACGGCGAAGCAGGGCTGTCCGATTTGAATCGGGCGGTCCACAAGGAAATGGAACATTCGGATCAGCCGAATGCTACACTCGATCGGGCCATCCAAAAAGGATCGGACGGTCCACGAGTGGGAAGGGCGCGAGGCTGGTTCGGACCGCATGAAGGGAAAGGGAGGTCCGGACCCAAAAAGGAGATTCAACGGAGGAGATCCGAAGGGGAGGTCCTGAACGGTCAAAATCAAACGAGGGGAGGTCCTGACGGTCAGATCAAAACCCAGGGAGCGGAGCGATAGCAAGGAAAACGTAGGGAAGGCTGGGGCCGTCAAATCTCGATCGAACAGGGCAAAGCGATTGGGCCGTCCAACACATATCGAACGGTACAAAAGCGATAAAGGTCTGGATCAAGCGGAAAGCTCGAACGGACGTGAGGGAAGTCCCAACGGTTAAGATGAATCAAAGGGAGGTCTCAACGGTCAGGATAAATGCAAGGGAGATCCCGACGATTAAGATGAATCAAAGGGAGATCTCAACGGTTAAGACCAACACAGAGGAGCTCTCAACAGCCAAGATGGAAGGGCCAAGGAGGTCCTAACGGACCCGGGTAGGTCCAAAAGGACACAGGGAGGTCCAAATGAATACAAGGAAGGTCCAATTGAACATAGAGAGGTCCGAGAGAAAGGGGAATTCAACCCGAATTTGGATTTCGAAGATCAAGGATGTTTGAACACACACCCAAGCTTGGAACACCTCGGGGGTGGTCGTGACCCAAAAGGGGAGGTCAAAACCAAAGGAAGACTCAAACGGAGAAAGAGGTCTAGACCACAAGGAGGTCTAAACCGAGAAGGTGGTTTAGATCAAAAGGAGGTCTAAACCCTGAAAAGAGATTTAAACCAACAAAGAGGTCTGAAGAAATTCAAACCAACAAAAGAGGTCTGAAGGAGGTCTGAACTAAAGGAAAGTCCTAGCAAAAGGGCATAAGGGGAGGTCCAGAGAGATTAAGAGGAGGTCCATGCACAAGGGAAGTCTGGATCCTTGGATCCAAACGAAGGGAGGTCTGGACAGAGGGGCATGTCCAAACCAGAGAAACCAAACAAGAGAAAAGTCTAAACCAGAGAATAGGTCTAAACCATAGAGGGATGTCTAAACCTCATAGATTTAAACTACAAGGGGAAGTTTAAAGAGGGTCCTGATCCCCAAGGGTGATCTGGACCAAGAGAGCTGTCTTTACAAAATACCAGAAGAGGTGGTCTTTGCAATAGACCACGAGGAGATCCAAGGGCAAGGAGGGGCACGGCTAAGCGGAGCTGATCGATACAGATCAGGCGGTACAAAAGAGAGGAATTCCAAAGCAAAAGGAAAGGTCCAAACAGATAAGAAGAGGGAGAGCAACACTAGAGACCAAGCAAATGCAAAGGGAACCAACTTTGGATTAGTTGAAGTTTAGCTTAGTCATTTTAAACAACTTTATTTCTGAAAAACTCAGGTTAAGCTTTGAACTCTCAACAAAACCGAATGGTTCTTTTTGTTTTGAAATTTTTCAAAAACTCAGGACAAACAGGACGTTACAGGCAATTGGCAGAACGGGGGTGCAGGGTGGCATTGCAGGATGAGTTCTTGTGTGTCTATTACAAGAACAAAGATCTGTTGATGAAGGTGAAAACATTCTTGAACCGGTTGTACAAAATTTTTCTGAAAACTTGTAAACCGGTTTCTGTGAAGGACAGTCTGGAGGAGCTAGAGTGGAACTTAGGTATCGAACCAGAACATGGTGGGGCCCAGGAGTGGCATGCAGTTGGAGTAGGAGGCGCAGCAGGCGGAGCCTTGGGAGGTCTAGACGGCGCGCAGCAAGGCGCATAGGGCGCTGCAGGGGGCGGTGAGTCCCATGCGCATGAAAGGCGCAGCGTACACGAAGTTGACGTAGGAGGGAGAGGCGGTGTAGCCTCAGCTAAGATGTATGTGGAAAAGTAGGCAAACTTGGTCTAAGAGAGAGGAGCAAGAGGCTCAGGTAATGGCGAAGCCCAAGCGGCCGTGGGAGCAGGTGCTCCGGCCCAGGCAGGCGTGCAAAGAAGGATGAGTTTAGTCCATGTGCGAGGTGCGGCAAGTGTTGGTTTGTGCATGGCTCATGATAGAGCAGGTGCAGGCGGTAGGGTGGTATCGGCCCAGGAAGGAATGACGCACGGGAGTGCAGGTAAAAGAGGAAGACTTGGAAGTTCAAATGCGTGAGAAGATTGGTGTGATCAAGATTAAGAGGGTGATTGTTGGATTTAATCTTGTTGTTTTATTATTTCTTGTTCGTTTCCGTGTCAGTTTAGAAGTAGAAACCGAGTTTGAGTCTGAGTCTGAGTCGAATCTATCTACGGAGTTGTGCCTGCGTGCATGGGGTATAAAGGACTGGGTCTAGCACTTATAAGAAGCGAACCAAGAGAGCAAGCCAGAGAGGAAGAAAAACTATGTGAGTTGAAAAGAGAAGCAATAAAGAAAACACAAAAAAAAGGAGCAGCGTTGCTCCCGAAGCAAAGTTCTGTGTTTTGGTTTTGTCTTGCGTCTTTGATCTCTCCAATAGCAGGAAGAAAAGCACCAAGGAAAAGGGCGTAGCTTTTCCTTCCAGGATGCTGCACCACGTAAAGAAAAGGCGCAGTGGGAAGGCGCTACTCGAAGCAAGTCACATCGCATCATGATGTGAGTACAGGAATAAGAATCATCTGGTCTCACGAAACTAAGAACCAGCAGATCGTTTTCACCAGACGTAAAAGCGAAGGACTAAAGGACCAAGCGGATTTCTCTAGAACAAGCAGTAACAGTCAAGGAGCAAGGAAAAATTTCCAACATCGCCCTCTTCCTCTTTGGCCCTCCACCGGTTTCTCCGCCTCCCTCATTTCGTGCCAGGAATTTGCGAGAGGTCACATTCCCTGTAGCAATTCGTGCGAATGTCCTGCGCTGTGCGGTCGGTTCGTCGTCTTCCTCTCTAGCCCGTTTCCGCCGTTCTTTGTTCTGCCACCGCATATGCCGCCGCTATCGGAGTTGCATTCCACCTATTTTGGTTTGCGTAGATGGTTTGGGTTTTCGTGCTTGAGACGTTGCTGATTTTGCCGATGTCTTGCAGGTTGTGTTTGCCAGCCAATTGCTGTGTCATCTCTACTTCTCTGTCGTTTTGTCCGCCGCACTTGTTTCTTCCGGTAATTTCATTGCTTCTTGGTCTATTTTCTTTACGATTGCCCCTCGCTGTTCTTAACGTTCCTTGCTATTATTTGGCATCCTTATTCGTGATATCATTTGTTTCTTCTCATATGCTACTGATTTTGCTTATATCTTGCAGATTGTGTACACCTTTTGTTGTATCCATTACATACATTATTCGCCACTAAAGCTGCGCCTTTCCATATGTAAAATTTCACACACCACACTGTACAGAAAAAACCGTCAGAGGCGCAGTGCACCTTTCGTTCTAGTTTATTTATACTCCAGGTGAGTTGTGAGAGAGGAGGCGCATGGGAGAGGGAATGACCTAATTGGGGAAGTAGGAGGGGAATTGGGTAGTATTTATTAGGGTTAGTGGTGCCAATTTTCTACCACCTCCGTTTTTCTCTCGCCGTTTCAGATATTGCCATTCTCTAAAACATACATTTGATCATAACTTTTTCTAATTGTATGTTCGCTAAAATTATTAAAAAAATAATTATATGAAACTATCTTTCACGACAAGCATGGTAATATCATTTTCACATGATAAAATATAAATAGTTTTGTGGATATTAACAAGGGAAACGATCCCACACATACGTCCAATTAGGACGCTTCATATCGTACGGTCAATCCGTGTACTATTATACAGGGTTTCTTAATTCCTAAGTGCTTCTTCCTTCTCTTGCGGCTGATTAATAGTACTAGTACTTATTGTCTTTCCATTCTCGATCAAGTAAGTCTCAGGTACGTCCTCACCATCCATCCATCTAACTCTCTTAGCAAACAAATAGCTCATATGTACATCATATATTTCCTGAACATGAATCATTCTTTTCAGCAACAGGCCATAATGCAAGCTCACATCCGTAGCAACGCCTCTTCTTTGTCCTCCTCTGCTCCTGTTAGAAATCGACATGCAAATAACAATGTAGATCAAGAACAAGGAGACACCGATTTTTATGTGGAAAACCCTTTCGGGAAAAAACCACGGGCACACGACAGCGATCCTCACTATATCAGAAAAAGTGTTTACGAAACACAGGGGTTTTCGTGAGTTGTTAACTCCTCCCGTGTGGCTTACAAGGGGTATATATGGTGCCACCATCTACGACTCCTCTGGGGGCAAGGAGGGCGAGCGCGCCGCGTGTGGGAGGTCATCGACATCAACATGAGGGCCACCTCGATGTCACTGGCGCCTCCGAAGCGCTTAGCGCCGGTTCTGATGTTGTTTCCAAATAGTTATCCTCTGTTGTTTTTGCTGATGTTGCGGTCTGTTGCAAATAATATTGCATACTGTTTTTTCGAATGTTGCATCTGTAGAAAAAAAATGTTGCATCTGTAGAAAAAAATGTTGCACACTGTTCACGATGATGTTGTAATTTTTTCTAACACGTTTTTTTCTCTCCAAATTATGTTGTTTTTTGATTTGTGATGTTGCAACCGTTGTCCGTGGATATTGCAACCATTGTCTTAGGATGTTGCAAGTGTTGCATCTGTAGAAAAAATGTTGCATACTGTTCACGGCGATGTTGCAATTTTTTTCAATGCATTTTTTTCTCCAAATGCTTTGTTTTTTGATTTGTGATGTTGCAATCGTTGTCCGGGGATGTTGCATGCAGCGGCGTACTTCTGCCCCTTTTGCGTGGTGGGCGTTGCTCCGTGCGTCTTCTCTTTCTTGATGGTGCAGCGACGTAATTAATATACTATAATGTTGTGGAGATTAGGGATAAAGAAAAGAATCATGGAGGTAGGACATGAAAAGTTACGTACACGCATATTTTTTGGTACTACACAGTAAGAACAAATTTTGTGTTGAATTTTATAGGTGCGCATAACATTATATGTACTACGTGTCTTTTCGCCTGGAGTTTTTTTAGTGTATTTTTAGAACAGTATATCATGCACCTTTTTGCAAAAGGTGATGTAGGCACCGGTGTCATCGATTGATCAGTAGATGCATGGTGAGCCGCTACCAAAAACGCGGGAGAACCTGGGCATCCGATCCTAGCCCCAAATCGGATGTCCGGGTGCTAGTATCACCCTATTAATAATGAAAGTTTTAAAATATTGTCTACACTCGTTCTAAAACAACATCTAAAAAGAATGGAGAGAGTAGTAATCTTGCCCCGAGAAAGTGATTAATTATTTGCACAAACGAAAACATGTAAGCCCCATTTAGAGCGCATAAATTTCACGGTTCCGTAGTTGTTGTGCAGACCGCCCCATGCCATGTGTTATACATATATAGATGCTATATATGGTCTTGCGTGCTTGTCGCGGAGTGATAATATCAAGCCAGCCAGTAACGTGCTTATTTGCCTCACACGCCGCGTGCACCAGAACAAAGGAAATGGACGCGAACAATGGCCGTGACTTGCATGTCCGAGTCGTGAGCCGGCGCCTCGTGAAGGCCTCCGACTCCTCCATCGAGCCGCACGTCCTCGCCGCCTCCAACCTCGACCTTCTCTACTGCACATTCCAAGTCTTCTTTGTCTGCGTCTACCCGAGGCAAACGGCGGGAGACTTCGACTCCGTCGTTGCCGCCTTCCTCGCCAGGCTGCCGTCCTTCCTCGACCACTTCTTCCCCCTCGCCGGCCGCATCGTTACTAACCGGAGCTCCGGCCTCCCGGAGGTCCACTGCAGCAACCAAGGCGCGGAGCTCGTCGTTGGCGAGGCCAGCGTGGCCCTCGCGAGTCTGGACTTCAGCAGTCTGGACGCGTCGCTCCAGAAGGTCTGGCTGCCCTACGACGACGGCGCTCCGCTGTCGGTGCAGCTGGTGTCGTTCCCCTGCGGCGGCTTCTCCGTGACGTGGCGCACCAGCCACCTGCTCATGGACGGGCACGCCATGTGCATGTGCGTCAACATGTGGTCGGAGTTTGCTCGGAACGGGACGCTTCCCGCCGGCGGCGCCCCGTGCCACGACCGCTCCGTACTGTTCCTCCCTCGCTCTCCGCCGTCGTACAGGCCCTCATTTGGCGAGGCGTACACGCTGGACAACGGCGCGCGCCTGGTCAACGTGCTGACGAACGAGAGCTTCGTCGAGCACCTCTACTACATCGAGGCGCGCGATATCGTCTCGCTCCGCGCGGCGGCGAGCCGGGAGGGCGGCCAGAGAGCGACGCGCATGGAGGCGGTCTCGGCGTACCTGTGGAAGGCCCTAGCCGCCGTGGTGGGCTCTGCTGACGAGCACTGCCGCATGGGCTGGTGGGTGGACGGGCGCCGGCGTCTCACGTCGCCGGAGCACCGCGCCGCGGTGCGCAACTACGCGGGCAACGTGACAAGCTTCGCGGTGGGGGAGGCGAGAGCGGAGGAGATCCGGCATGCGCCGCTCCAGGACGTCGCGTCGCTCGTGCACGAGGCGATCTCGGCGGCGGCGACCGAGGAGCACTTCCAGGAGCTGGTGGACTGGCTTGAGGAGCACAAGTCCGAGAGGTACCTCGAGGCAGCGACCGTCGGGCTGGGCAGCCCGACGGTGACCGTGACGTCGATGTCCTCGTTCCCACTCGACACAGACTTCGGCTTCGGCCGCGCCGCGCTGGCCATGCCGACCTTGCCGAGGGGGAGGACCTGCTCGGGCTTGTTTGTGGTGGCCGCGCGGCCCGGATGCGACGGGTCGTGGTTCGTCAGCGCGTTCGCGTGGCCGAGGCTCGCGGCGGCTCTGGAAACGGACGAGAAGCGCATTTTCAAGCCGGTTACGGCGGAATATCTCGGTCTCACGTCCCCAAACGCCGGCGAAAACGGCATTTTCAAGCCGGTTACGGCGGAATATCTCGGTCTCACGTCCCCAAACGCCGACGAAAACGGCATTTTCAAGCCGGTTACGGCGGAATATCTCGGTCTCACGTCCCCAAACGCCGGCGAAAACGGGCACAGCGAGCTTTGATGGTCGTCGTGCTCTTGCTGCAACGCACTGTTAATCGGTTTTCTGACCGTCAGATTTGTCTTGTGATCGGTGTTTTTGTTTACCCGAATAATGGGGTCGTTGTTGCGTCGACCCCTTACCTGTCTCGAGTTGTATTGCATCTGGGATGATGCGAAAAGGATCCTTCGGTACACAAGTTCTATGGTGATTATTCATGCTAACGACCAAGCTCAGGGCTCCACGAGCTTGCCCCATGTACGCCGCAGAGGAGCCGCCGCACGCACGCGAAGGACACCACTGGCCTGCACCGACAGCACCACGCCGTAGTAACTTGCGCCGTGCGGCGCCCTCTCTCTCTCTCTCTCTTAAACACTGTCCACCGTGGTGCGTGAACGCCATGGGTGGACAGGGGAATGGCTTGTCGAGAAATGGCGACCACGGGGCTCGGCACACGGACGGTGGTCGTGACGGCTTTCGCCTCGTCACCGCTCGGCACGGCGACGGAGGCCGTGCTCGATCGTGCGGCCCACGTGCGATGTATATATCAGTCTTGTAGAGCGAGAACAAAAAAAAGGTCATTAACCCCACAATTAACAAACTAGTGGCTAGGATTTTCACTGCCAAATAGGGTCAAAGTGCCACGTCACCAATAATTGCTAAATAAATCCAATTCACTTAGTATGGGATCTAAGTTCAGGGATCCAACTGATACGACCATTCAAGTTGCAATGCTCCTCGGCTGTGACCCCTCCATTCTCGTCTTTAAACTCTTCACAACAGTTCAGGATTTGCAGTTGTAAAGTAAGCAGCGTCTCAAGTAAACTTTCAACTACAACAAAACAAGACTTTTATTACACAAGGATAAGATTTAGCAGCCAGTTTTTACACTGATACGGACATCCAAGCCCAAAGTTAATATAATAGAAGACAAGAACTTCAAACCACAGATACACTTGAGTGTGGTCGAGACCTAATAACAGTAGTCGCTGCCATCCGTGGGTCCACCAAAATACTGCTCAACAAGATCTTCTGTATTTTCCCAGGTTTCCTCTATAGATGTTTTGCAGATTTTGCAAAAATGAGTACTACTACCGTATTCAACAAACCACATGGAAAAACTAAATAATTACATACAAGAAGTTCAATGGATGGTTAGGGTTTACCATATTAGGTATATGTGAATGCATTTTGAGTTAAAGCAGTTTATCTTTAAAACAGTAAAACAATAATAAATAATAACATTAGGGGTTTCTCAACAAACTCAATTACCAACTTAACATCTCAAAAACTCTAATTATGCCTCATGTATTGGAATCACCCATAACACAGCTTCATTAACCGGAAGCACGGCGTATTCGAATACCTTTAATTATACACTCTGCAGAGTTGCCCAACTTTACCCACAAGATATCTCAGACTCACACTGTCAGAACATAGACACGCAACACGTTAGCGTGCGACTAAGCTGAGATAACAAAGCCTTTTCACTACTCAACCATTTTTAGCCTCTACCCGGTAGGTTCTACTCCATACAACCTCGGGAGACCACCGGCCTACTATGGAATTCGCACTCTGAGGCTGACGGGACCATACCGCTGTGTAGACCAGCTAGTGTCCCTATAGGCCCACTCCTGTCTCACCCCAATTCCTTCTGCTCTATCACACAAGGGCAGTTGACATCCTGTAGATATTCAAATGGAAGAGCAGTGTACTAAGCCAGAGAGTAATGACCACACATATGGTTGAGCGGTTTTCTGTGTCTGTCACTTGGTACAAGGTTCTTGTCCTTACTTGTCATCCAATGAGGCGATGGCCTAACACCAACTTGTGGCTGTCTACCTCCAGATCTCACTGATGACTCACTTTTAAACACAAGTCTATTGGGTTGTCCAACTTCCTGGGCACAACCCTCAACTCTCCACCAAAACCATTAGCAAACTACCAATACCGCTTTTCAAGATTATAAACACATTTGTGTGACAAAGCTACTATATAGCTAATATTTAATGTGAACTTGTCAAGATAAATATAACTTACAAAGGATTATAACATTGTCAAGGTGAATATGGCCAACAAGTGCTAGGTGGGTTTGTATGTGTGGCAATAGGATTTATCTAATTATCATGGTATTCAAAAGTATTATTTCAATAATAAAGTAATTGGCACAAATACAATAATGAAAGTAATAATAAATATATGAATTATAGGCTCAAAATGATCAAGGAATGCGACTTGCCTTCTTCAACAAAATCTTCTAAATGTTGGTCTTATTCTGCGTCTTCTGGAGTCTGGTCGTCGAAGTCATGACCTAGTGCGAAAACAAATAAAATAATCCAAATAAAATCTGGCTCGACAAGGAATGAGCTAGGAACAATATGCAAGTAAATAAAATCGGGAAAGAAACATAAATGAAGGTGGTGTGGGAGGGTAGGTATTTATTTGGTGTATAATTGGACTGAACAGAGTTGAGATTTGGATTACGGGCTCGAAACGGTCGAAATGAGTATAATATGTCAAAATAGGGTTTCGGGTGAAAAAGTGTCGGATAGTGAATAGTATTAATTTACTATTCATGGATGGAAAAGATTAGCGAACAGTAATTCGGGTTTACTGTTTTTGGTTATGAATAGTGGCTAGGGTTTACTGTGCATTTTTCGGAATTGTGAACAGTGTTTGATTTGTACTGTGTTGTGAACAATAAAGAGCTAAAGCAAATGAACAGTAAAAGGCTAGCCCGCTTGCTGTAGCGGCCCACAACCTAGACGGCCAGGCCATAAAGGCCTAACGCATAGGCGGCTTGAGCCGCGCGGCCAAAGGCCCGCGCGCTCGCCCCGGGCAGAGGAGGAGGAAGGTCGACGGCGCTCCGGTGGCTCCGGCGAGGAAAGTGGGTGGTGCAGTGAGCATCAGTGGGCGATGGGGATCACGGGTATGGTCTTGGTGGGGTGTGGGAAGGCCGGAGATGGCTTGGCAGTGGTGGCCAAGAATGGAGCAGTGGTGGAGCTCGGTGGTGACGAAATTCGGTGGGGTTGGGGAGTGGGGGAGGTGGGGAAAGGAAGCGGTGAGTTGAGGCGGTGCCATAGCCGGGGTGGGAGGGAAAGGGAGGAAGGGAAGCGGTGGATTTCACCTCGGGTTGCCGGAGAGGAAAAGGAGGCGGCGGCGGAATCTTCAAATTCGTGGGCGATGGAGGGGATGGAGGGCGGGGAGGTGTTGGAGGTGGGGATGAGGAAGATGGCGAGCTGGAGGGTGGGCTTTTATAGCCGAGGCGAAGGTGGTGGGGAGCAGGGAGGCGGTGCGGCGGGCACGACGTGTGCGGTGGCTATAGGAGAGGTGGTGGGGTGAGGTGGAGGGCAGCGAAGGAGGTAGAAGGCGCGCGTGGGGGCGAGGTGGCACGGGAGGTGGCGCTGACGGAGGTGGCGGTGATGGCGTGGGCGTGGTGACGCGCGAGGAGGAATAAGGGGGGTGGCTCCGTGGAAGAAGGCGCTTTTGGAGAAGGAAAACAGGCCGGGCGAAAAGGGAAAGCGGATTTTGGGCTGGAGTTTCCGAAAATGGAAATAATTTCAAATTCAATCAAAAGATTTCAAAATTTTTGAAAAACATAAAATTTTGGTTTGTTTCACACTATCACTAGGTCCAGACCAAGCTCTCTCACCTCTAGCATTGCCTTAGCAGCTAGGGATGTACATGTTCAGGATCTCTCACATATGGAGCAACCAAAGTCATGGCCGAGCAGTTGAGTTTATTTATACTCTAGATGAGTTGTGAGAGAGGAGGCACATGGGAGGGGGAATGGTCGAATTGGGGAAGCAAGTAGAGCTGGCCAGATGGGCGGCCCGACATGGCACGACACGAACACAATGCGGCCCGGCCCATCTCAGCACGGCCCATCATGGCCTGGCTAATACGTGGGCCATGCCATGCCGGCCCACTTGCCGGGGAGGTGCCTTAGGCACGTCCTGATGGCTTGTCGTGCCGTGTCGAACTAGCCTGAGCCCATTTAGCCCGACAGGCCGTTTCGGCCCACTTAGCCTGTCGGGCTCGAAAAAATAAAATAAAAATCAGAAAAAATTGTAGAAATCAGAAATAGATATGAAAATTATAAAAAATGAGACAAGCATATTGAAATATGTAATAAAGAGCTTTATTAATGTTCAAATGGCTGCATCGTTAAAATCTTTGCCAAGTAAAAACTCAACATAAGAAAATCTTAGCAAAGGAAAAAGAGTACAGCCTATAGCTCTACATACATCCTTGTTCTACGTGTCGTTGTCTAGGTATAGATTTTCAAACACCTCCGACAACTCTAGATTTTCCATAGAGTGTTGTGTTCGTGAATCAGCTTATTCCCAGTCTTTCACAGTTAGAAGTATCTCCATCATCTCACTTGCGAGACTTGTTCTTCTCTCCTCCAATATTCTTCCTGAAAGACTGCAAGCAGACTCGGAGGAAACCGTCGAGACAGGAACAGTTAACACATCACGTGTGACGAGGATTAAAATCTCTATGTATTTCTTTAATACATAATAAAAGACCATATGTCTTCATGGTCGTAACCCCTAAGGCTAACGACATCTGTGGTTGTAAGGATTTCATAGGTTACATAATGGGTACCCTGGTCGGATGAGGTCCTGTACCCTATCCTTGATCAGATGACTGCTCGTAGAAGCGATGAACTGTCATCTGGATTTAACTCCAAGTTTATTCCTTATCGTGTGATGAATGGAACACATGTCATAATTGCTCCATGCCACGCGACGTTTCATGGTTCTAAGACACTGAGAACAACCACCATACGGTTGAGTGTCTCACAGACATCAACCGATGATCAGTTATTGTTTTACTAACTGTAACCGACCCTCTGACCAGATGCGTCACTTCCAACAGGCGCCTTCTCTAGGAACAACTGCCACCTCTTGAATGATTATTTAAAGATGGAGCACGGAGGAACAACGTCATCAGATTGAAGCACATCAATGGACATTAGATTCATGTTTCAAGTTTGATTCAATAGCATAGCAAGCCTTACGCTCAGTGTAATTAGGATTAGTCCACTGCCTTGTCGAGGGCCCTCCTGTAAAGAATCCAGTTCATAGCAATAAAGAGCAGTCTCATTCTCTCATAAGAACTCTTTGCCATTTTCCTCTGTTTATTTTGTAAGATCGGCGAATCGATCGTCGACAGCTGGCGTTGTTCGTGGAGAAGAATGCATTGAGTTCTTGAAAATTACTTCACTTAAGCATTCCTCATCCACTTCTTTCGCCCCATCATCGCTCATGCGAACATGGCAGAGACTTGGGATGAGTAAAACTGTTTCGACTTGGCAGGCTACTCTAACCTCGGCATGGACGCATGCATCCGCACCATGGAAGAAAACGGGATGTCGTCCTCATTGTCCTCTGCTGGCTCGCCATTCGCTGAGATTAGTGAGGTCGACCGGATGGATGAGGATTCATCGCCACCATCAATGGCACTCCTAGAGGAACCACTCATTACGACCAGTTCAAAACGTCCGAATGCCTCTACGAGCCCGATCAATCCGACCAGCAAGAACAGCAATGGGAGCCCGACGCTGCAATTAGAGAGTCCATGTACTCTCAATATTATCATGGGCGACCAGTATTCGCCAATGGCTCCTAAGTATTCTGGGGCTAACCGATATCTGGTAAATGTATCAATGAAGTTATCACCGATTGTAGGCTAAGTGGGCATGGTGAAACTCAGCATACGGTCGGCAATCCGTCGGATCAGGCTGAGTCCACCGCAGAGCCCACCAGAGACGGTGATCTCCGATCGCTCCCCATCATGGAGGCTCCTTGCAGAAGCACTAGAAGGCTCTCCCTGAGCTACGACATGAGCTCATCAGAAGATCACTGTTAATGCCATGAAGTTAACGTAATCAGAGATACCAATCCGGATGTCATGCACGATCCTCCACGGATTAACTCGCCACCACTTGCTGGTGGAAATGGTATAGGCGCTCAAGAACCAACTACCGGAGGCAACAGAGCTAATGGACATGCATCAGTTAATTCACCTATTCCTACCCCACCATGAGTATGGGGTCAGACAGGACCAACCGGAAGGTCGAGGGAAAACTCAATTCATCGAACGCCCAATGCAAGCGAGAATCTTCCACGACCTTCGGTAACAATACAAAACATACAACGAGTCCAGAATATTATGAATAATCCATATCCTACTTTAGCAGAAACTCCAGGTAATGCTCAGCTTGCAGGTCAAGTATCGGAGATCCTTCAACAAACCATGTAGCGTACAGAAATATACCGAGAGCAAAGGAACTCGCAAAGTCACACGATGACTTCGTCCCAGCGCTCCTCTCTCAGTATGGGGCAACATGGTCGAATGGAGGATCGATCGGCACCAAGACCCCCTTGTAGGTTCCAACCAGGGAATCACGAGGGAAGATGACACTTCACAGCAACCACACCTCCTCCCCGTCAAGAGGAACGACCAATTGATTCAGGTGATCTCAGGCATCATTTGAACTAAGTTGGTGGTCAAAGACGTTATCATAACGTCCACGACCAGATTGGGACACCGGATCCTAGGTATGTAAATATGAGAAACCGATCCCCAACCGACTATAATCTGGCTCCTTTTCGAAGAAGGTGCCATGATTCCATTACAGGCTGTCAAGCATTCTCGACAGGACTCCAAGCTATTCGTTGGCCGGACAGGTTCCGACCAACCAACATAGAGAAGTTCAATAGGACTCTGAACCCATTAGAATTTCTTCAAATATATACTACCGCCATCAAAACTGATGGTGGTAATGACAACGTGATGGCAAATTACTTGTGCACGGTCCTTAAAGGGTCTGCTTGATCGTGGTTGCTCAACCTACCGGTCGGATCTATCTACACTTGGGAGCAGCTCTGCGATACTTCGATCGCTAACTTTAAGGGACGTACGACCGTCCCAGGAAGGAGGATGATCTTCATCGGATGTAGCAGAACCAATGAAACTCTTCGACAATATATCAAGAGATTCAGTCAGGTTCGAAATTCTATCCTAGAGATCGCCGGTTTATGGAGGATATTGCAGGGCTAAGGAATCGCCGGTTTACAGAAGATATTGCAATAAATCCTTCACGAACAACTGTCGAACTTTTCGACATGACAGACAAATATGCAGCCGCTAGTGAAGCGGTTGAATGGTGTGGAGCTATTGATCGAAAAGATAAAAATCCTCAACCTGGCTTGGAGAAACAAGACAAGGAAAGCAAAAAGTCTCTCAAGGGTAAAAAGAATCGCAAGGCCTGCAACAAGGAAGTCCTTGCGATTCCCGAAATTTTTTCCAAGGGCAAGAAAGACTTCACTGGTCGGAACAAAGCTAAGGCTCCGACAAGCGACTACAAGAAAAATTATAAGTGGTGTCCGCTTTACTAGGCAGTAGGGAATGATCTGCGCACCTGTCGAGCTTGGCAAAAGAAACTGAAGGATTACTACTCGGGTAAGGGTCCCTTCTCGTCCATAACAGAACTCGGAGAACCAAGCTTCAAGAAGGGTAAAGATGACGACGAAGACATGGAGTACCAGGAGCCTTAACACACTGTTGACATGATTTTCGGTGGATACTCCTCGTACGAGTCAAGACGACATCCGAAGGCCGTGGAGCGGGAGGTCAACCTTACTGAGTCCCCGATCACCGTTAAGCTGTCCAAGTGGTTGAAAACTGCAATCTCCTTCAGCAAAGAAGACTGCTCCATCCCGTCAACTCGACCAGGTAGGTTCCCTTTCGTAGTTAAACCTACTATTAACAATTATAAAGTTAATCGAGTCTTAATAGATGGAGGTAGCTCTTTAAACATTTTATTTACAGGAGCATTGGAAGAAATGCAAATTCCCAGGTCAAAAGTAAAACCTATGAAATATGCATTCCACGATATAGTTCCTGGTTCTACCGCCAAACCAATAGGACAGCTTTTCCTGGCGGTTACGTTCGAAAGACCCGACAACTTCCGAACAGAAAAATGTTCCATTTGACGTGGTGGATTTCAAAACCGCATACAATGGAATCCTCGGTCGTCTGGCTTTAGCAAAATTCCTGATAGCCACGCATTACGGTTTTCAGAGTTTAAAAATGCTAGGATCGAAGGGCGTCATCACGTTTCGAGGAGATCGAAAAATGGCTTATGCGTGTGACCAGAAGTCCTTATAATTGGTCGATGAGCTTTTTGACCAGAGAAACTAATCCGTCTAACATGCAGGTCAAGCACTTGAGGCCAAAGATGGCGCCAAAACCTTCCGACCAGACCAAGGAGGTACCACTCGGCAAAGGCGCCCCTCTAGAAAGTGCCAACACACCGTCTGGGTCAAAAAACGCTGACGCGTCTGCCCAAAAGGTACTGGGCCTTAAATAGGAAAAGTCGCTCGTCTCCTTCCTTCGGGCAAACCAGGACATATTCGCCCAGCAGGCGTCCGACATGCCCGGAGTCCCCAGAGAGGTGATCGAGCACAGGATAGCTCTCCAGCCTGATAAAAACTAGTCAAACAGAGGCTAAGTCGCTTCGCACCCGACTGAAAGGAGGCAATCCAGTCGGAGATCGACAAGCTCCTCAAGGCTAGATTTATTCGTAAAGTCGATCACCTAGAGTGGCTCGCCAACCCTGCAATGGTTAGAAAAAGCAATAAAAAATGGCGAATATGTATTGACTTTACATATCTTAATAAAGCATGTCTGAAGTATGACTTTCCCCTTCCACGCATTGATCAACTTGTAGACTCTACTTCTAGGTGTGGGTTGTTAAGTTTTTTAGATGCGTACTCAGGGTACCACCAGATTAACATGAGTAAACGTGATGAAGAGAAAACTTCCTTTATCACTCCATATGACATTTACTACTATATTAAGAGGCCATTTGGACTCAAAAATGCTGGTGCAACTTTTCAGATGTTAATGTAAAAAACCTTTAATCTGCAAATAGGTCAAAATTTGGAGCCTATGTTGATGACTTGGTCGTAAAAAGTATCAATGCTGGCGACCACATTTCTGACCTACAAGAGACTTTCAATAACTTAAGAAGACAACCTTAAGTTAAAACCAGAGAAGTGTGTGTTTGAAGTTTCTTCTGGAAAGCTTCTTGAATTCCTAGTTTCGGCCAGGGGAATTGAAGCAAACCCAGCAAAAATATCGGCCATCGACCAGATGCGCCCTCCAACCACAAAGAAGGAAGTCCAAAAACTAACTGGCTATATGGTAGCGCTATGTCGTTTCATAGCACAGTTAGGTGAAAAAGGACTCCCTTTCTTCAAACTTCTTCAAAAGCATGGAAGTTTTGAGTGGACTAAAGAGACAAACGATGCCTTTGAAGAACTTAAGAAGTACCTTACGAATACCCCGATCTTAGTTTCTCTAAGATCGGGGGAAACATTGCTGATTTACGTGGCTGCAACGCCACAAACAGTCAACGGTGTACTAGTCGTAGAACGTGACAACGTTCAATGATCGATATATTACGTAAGCGAAGTCTTACATGGACCTAAGGAATGATACCCACAGGTACGAAAGTTACTCTATGGTCTCTTTATGGCTTCAAAGAAACTAAGCCATTACTTTCAGGCCTACAAAGTGGTCGTACCGACCGGATATCCCATTGGTCAAGTTCTTGGAAACAGGGAATCATCAGGACGAATAGCAAAATAGGCGGTTGAGGTTGGGGTGTTCGACCTTCATTTCATCTCACGAACAGCAATCAAGTCCCAGGCAATAGCAGAATTCATTGCCGAATGGAGAAACCCTGAACCCACCCAAAGGCCTGTGTACGAACACCATGACGAGTGGACAATGTATTTTGACGGCTCCTTGATGCTCAAAGGCTCGGGGGCTGGAGTCATCTTAATATCCCCTACTGGAGAACACATCAAATACGCCATTCAGCTAAATTTCCTGCTACAAATAATGTGGCAGAATATGAAGGTTTACTGGTAGGACTCTGAGCAGCCAGAGCACTTAAGATTCGCAGATTACTAGTGAAAGACGATTCTCAACTAGTAGCGAATCAAGTCAAAAAAGAGTATCTATGCTCAAGTACTAAGATGTCATCTTATTTGGTGAAAGTACGGAAACTCGAAAAGTACTTCTTCGGTTTCCAGATCCAACACATTCCTAGAAAGAAAAACTTTCTGGTAGACCAGTTAGCACAGATGGCTTCCACATGGTCACCTATTATGCCTGGAGTTTTTCTCGAGCAACTCAATTCACCCTCAGTGGTCGAGCATTCCGAGGACATAGATGTTCCACTAGAGGTCGTACAAATCCGTCCTACGAACATGGTTGCTCCATAGGAGGTCGTCAAGGATGATCCCAATAGAGTTTGGATTACGTCGATCTACAATTATCTTCAGCATGGCATTATTCCTGAAGATGATGTAGAGGTTGTTCGTATAGCTCAAAAAGCCAAATCATACACTCTAATCGAAAGTACCTTGTATAAATGAGGATCTCACGGAGTGTTGATGAGATGCATATCTCAAATAGATGGCATTAAGTTGCTAACCGATATTCATGGAGGAGTCTGTGGAGCACATCATTCCTACAAAACGCTGGTCGGTAAAGCCTTCAGGCAAGGATACTACTGGTCAACTACCCTTCATGATGCAAAAGAGCTCGTGACGAAGTGCGTATAGTGTCAATTTCACAGTCGACAAGTACATCAGCCGGCACAAGCTTTGCAAACAATACCTCTTTCTTGGTCTTTTGCAACCTAGGGACTAAACATTCTGGGATCTTTCCCAAGAGCACCCAGGGGCTTCGAGTTCCTTTTTGTCATGATTGAAACGTTCACAAAATGGATAGATGCTGAGCCAGTTGTCAAAACAACTGAAGCTGCTAAGAGGTTCCTCACAAAAAACATGATCACACGATTCGATATACCCAGTCGTATAATCACGGATAACAGTGCCTAGTTCTCTAGTGGGAATTTTTAGGAATTCTACGAAGATCCAGGTATCAAGATACACTTCGCTTTTGTCGCTCATCCGCAAAGCAATAGAGTAGTCGAGTGAGCTAATGGTATCATAATGTAAGGAGTGAAACGCCGGGTGTTCGACCAGTTAACAAAACGGTCAGGAGCTTGGGTTCAAGAACTTCTCTCTGTTTTATGGGCCGTTTGGACTACGACCAGCCGTGCGATTGGTGAAACACCATTTTTTTTTTCTAGTTTACAGTGCTGAAGCCATGCTTCCTTCGGAATTGAAAATTGTCACTACTCGAACCGATTGTTTTAACAAAAATGATCAAGACGAACGAAGACTAGACGACATTAATTTCCTTAAAGAACGACGAAACCAAGCCTTTGTACGATCGGTAGTCTACCAACAAGCCATACAAAGGTACCATTGTTGTAAAGTGCAACCTTGCAGCCTAGTTGTAGGTGATCTGGTTCTATGAAAAATTCAGAGCCAAGTTAATCGCAATAAACTTTCTCCTAAATGGGAAGGTCCATACACTGTGGTCGAAGTCACCAGACTAGGTTCAGTACGACTAGCAATGTCGGACGGACAAGTTTTGTCTAATTCTTGGAACATTAATTAGTTGCGTAAGTTTTATGTATAGTTATTCTTTTCTTTTATTTCATTTCAATAAAGTTGCATTTCCTCTACTCTCCGATGAGTGATATTGTTTATATATTTGTTCTTCATTATCTGGTCACATACTATTGTTGTTTAATTGATCGAAGAAGATCCTTTTCTCTCCGATATCCGTCTAAAGGATCTCCTTTTACTTCTTTTGGCCTTGACATTGACGTTACGAGCCATAAGGGTCCTAGTCGTGAACATCACAGCAATAATTCTCACGCGCGACCATATTCCTTCCTTAAAGAAGCAAACAAGTAAAGGAGCATAACACAGGCAACTTGATATAGTTACTTACATGTTATAGAACTTATGGACTTCATTTCATCATTTCAACATTCTGTTCTACTCTTGTTTTGGCTACTGGTCGGGACACAGAAAGCCTACTAGTCGAAGTCTCTTCTCTCCGCATGTGGTCCTGTCCACTGGAAGGAGCTTTCTAGCGATGACCCTTTTCCTACGATCTTCGCTGCTAGTCGAAACTTGAGCATGAGCACGTTTCGCGAAGTGTTTTTCATGTCTTTGGTTCTTAGTAACCTTTACGACCAATTCTGATAATAAGTATAAACAAGGTCACTTATCATTTTTTGCATACATTTTTTTTGCATGGTTCTTTATCATCAAGCTGAGTCTAAAAAACATCTTTCGGCTACTTAGTGTACTATACAATATTTCGATTATGGAAAGGATCAAAAGCTAATCAAAGTCATACACTGGTTCCGACCACATTGATTTCCTAGTGCTATTTAGATCATTTTATTACATAATCGACACATACTTTGTTCCATGGTCATACCTATGCTCTTTTTTCTGGTCTACTGCTTTTTTAGTAAAGTTCATCCACTAATAAAAGCAGTCGGGGGTTAGGAAATATATGAGTACTTAGCAAAATAAAGAGATAAAACACAGAATATATTGATGGTAAAAGGTAAGTTTTTACAATTCTTATATTACAACTATCTATTTGGAATCACCAGACCGGTCGCTGCGTGATGGAGATCCGACCTCCATTTCCTCCACAACCTTGTTTCCGAGAGATGCTGTTTCCTCGATAAGCTTGGTTACTTCTAATTCAGAGTCTCTTTTCTCAAAGAGTTTTATTCGCTGGATCAGTCCTCTGACCACAGCGAAGTTCTCCATGATATGCTACAGATATGGCAAACTCTTTTTTAGTTTTTTTTACAAACTTTAGGGGAAAAGGCTATGGAAGTGGTTGTAGATACTTACCCGGATTGCTATTATACTCAGGAAAAATAATATCCGGACTCGTCTCTACTTGACGGTCTGATATTCTATCCCAGACCTTGTCGAGTTCTTCATCGTAGAAGATTCGATGACGATGGGGGTAGCCGGCAGAATGAGGGGCCTTCGGAGAAATTCCCTGAAAGACCTCAGTAGTGGTTGAAACCTGCTAGGACCCTTCAGGAACTTCTGCCTCCTTAGGCGGAATAGGAGCCGACGCAGGTTCTTGAGCAGGCGCTGCCACCTGCTCAGGAGTTGGCTCAACCTCTTTTTCCTCAGGAACCTTCTCCTGAGGGGTACTTTGGTCGGAATCGACTGGAACACCAGAAGATCTATAAAAACAGAAGAAAAGAGAATCAAAGTTTTAGCAGACAAGAGACAAAAAAAAAGGGTATGTATTTTTCGTAAGTTTCTTTTCATGTATACATACCTGGTCGTCTTGGTTTTTAGCATGAAACGCGCTGGAGCAAAATCCGTAGCGTTGGCCTTCCTTTTCTTCTCACCGATTTTACCGGTTTTGAACCAGTAGAGTCTGTTGTACCCATGACATTCCCCGACCTTTGGTCGGAGGTAAGTTCCTCGACCAGTCAGTCGAGATCCTTCACCAATTGGTCAGAGATGGTGTCTTCGTTAGCCTCCGTGACATTTGCTTTTGTAGCAACTGTTAGGTCGTGATCAACCATCTTGGGGCTTTCGACCCTTGCAACTCCACGCTGTGGGTTCGTTCTCTTTTCCACCTAAGTTACAAATCCAATTTAATCAAGTGATGAAGTATACCATCTAAAAGTATATACTCCATTTCTGTGCTCTTTTTTTTACCTCCGGAGGAACATCCTCTTGTGTGGTCTCCGAGCAGGAGTCGGTCGGGACAACGGTTGGGTCGGAGCCCTCCTTGGACTCTTTATTCCTCGACACGACCGCCTACATATCAGAACAGAATCATATACATAATGGAGAATATATAAAAGATGAAGAAAACATTGTTATCTACCTTGAGTCTCCTCAGTCTCTCTTCTTCAAAGACTACCGACAAAATACCGGGAAAAGTAGCCTTGGCATCAGGCTCCCCGACGCAGATCATTTTGACCCATTCCCTGATGTCATCAGAAGTAAGGGCTTCAAAAGAACAAATAGGTCCCAAGGTTAGAAAATAAAACTACTAAATAAACCATACATGTCGAAAAAGTTTTCACAACTTACATTCCCTAGTATCCTTGGTTGCCTTGTCACGACCAATGTACCAGAGCAGAGGACGTGATCAAAACCTCAAGGGACTTATACGTCGCATGGAAAAGTCCCTCACCACGTGCCAAATGGTCAATCCTTTGGCACTAAGATCTTGGATGGAGTCGACCACCCTTCTGACCCTTCCTTCTTTCTTCTCAGTAAACCGTCAGTTGAGATTCTCGCTCGCCACCTTCTCGACAAAGTAGAGGATGTTCGCTTTCGTGACCGTCATGTAGAACCAGATCTTCTTCCATGATGACCACGAGAACTTTATGTACATTCGAATGTACTTGTCGGCCTTCCCGCCGTGGAGCCACAACGAACACTCCCCTGGTCCGGCTGGCGATTTCCCCGACCTCGCCATCTTATAGAAATACCTGAAAACCTTTAGATTTGATCGAATCCCCAGGTACGCCTCGCAAAAGGTAGACAAAAATACTGAGGTTGGCGATGGAGTTGGGGGCTAGATTCACCAACTCAACTCCATAATACTCCAAGACCTTCGGGAGGAATTGGTGTACTGGTAACCTGAGCCTGCACTCGATGTAGGCAAGGAAAATCGGGATTTCTCCTTCTTTGCGACTCAGAAAGTGTTCTCCGGCTGTGGACCTCCACTTGATCAGATCCTTGTCGGGGAGCATTCCAGCCTCCTCCAGCACCTTGAGCTTCTTCCCACTCAGATCTGAAACCAACCATTTAATGATTGAGTCCGACATGCTTAGGTTTAAGAACAGTGGTCGAAGAATATTTTGGGTGAGAAGAACAAAGGAGGTCGGAAGAGGTTCTTCATGAGAAGATGAAGAGGGATTGAAGGAAATCTGGGAGCATAAAAACCCTAAAGCCAAGTGCAATGGGGATTTTATAGCTATAGTTCTTTAACTGCAAAGAGGAGTTACTCAAAAAAGTCCAACGGACACAACCTTTTGTCCAATGGACACAGGTCTCTTCGGTTCCCAAGGCAATTTCTCAACTTTAAAGTGAATACAGACCACCTCATTTGTCATGATATTAAATGAGGGTCTACCGGATACGACCTTTGTGGTCGTAAGGATTTCAGATGTTACATAATGGGTACCCTGGTCGGATGAGATCCTGTACCCTTTCCCCAACTAGATGACTGCTCGTAGAAGCGATGAACTGACATCTGGATTTAACTCCAAGTATATTCTTTACCGTGTGATGAATGGAACACATGTCATAATTGCTCCATGCCAAGCAAAGTTTGATAGTTCTAAGACACTGACAACAACCACCATACGGTTGAGTGTCTAACAGACATCAACCAACAATCAGTTACTATTTTACTAGCTGTAACCGACCCTCCGACCAGACGCGTCACTTCCAACAAGTGCCTTCTCCAGGAATAACTGCCACATCTGCAATGATTATTTAAAGATGGAGCACAGAGGAACAAAGGCATTAGATTAAAGCACATCAATCGGTATTATATTCATATTTCAAGTCTGATTCAATAGGATTAGTCCACTGCCTTGTCGAGGGCACCCCCTATAAAGAATCCAGATCATAGTAATAAAGAGTAGTCCCATTGTCTCCCAAGAACTCTTTGCCATTTTCCTCTGTTTATTTCGTAAGATCGGCGACTCGATCGTCGACAACGTGCAAGTATGGATAGCACGGGATATGTTAACTTATGGGCTTGTTACCATTGCAAAATTTTGAAGCCTTCTGAGTTGAAATCCACTGTATCGTTGTCCAGATAGGTGGATAGTTCCCCACTCTATATGTTCGAGGTTGGGGCCACAAAAAATGAGCACGTACTAAATAGTTCATTTATTTTATTACGATGTTCATTATAGTATTTTACTAGATCTCTAGTTGTTGTCTGTCTAGAAACGACAAAAATATAGGATTATGTGCATTCCTAATGTAAGTTTGGAAAACAGTAGACTCCCCAAAGCCTAACGGTAAATCCACAGAAGCAATTAAATGACAGAGAGATTGACAGGCTACCTCAGGATCATAGTCCTAGCTACGTACCGTACTATCGGGGTTGTACTATAGCTGCGTTTGCCTCATCACAAATCCTTGTTTGGCTCGACATCTTGTAGCATGTCTAAGCAAGTGCCCCGTTCCACCTATAGACCTTGCAGACAATTCATTGCGACAAATTTTGCAAATAGCATATGGTACCTGATTTCCCTATGCATCTGTCTAGGTTTTCCTATCAAAATTCTCCCACACCCCCCGATGTAGACGGCCTCGATCTCTTTGCTCCGGTGGTTGTCGACGAATATGCGGGCATAGATCCCGATGATGGAACTCCGCCTTGCCCTTCTGGTTGGCTTGAGGCAGCCGCAACCGCCACCATGGATGCAACTTCCTCCAGTGAAAGTCCGTAATCACCAAGAGCAAAGCTGCCTTAACTGTCAATAATGAAAACTGTAAGATCAAAACTAACACTATTATTACTTTCATCTTAGCATAATAAGTACCAACAATAAAAGTATGCAAAAATAGAATTGTACCTCATTTGCTGACTTGCTACCGAAAATTGAATTTTCCAAAATTTGGCAAAGTTTTTTTTTGAATTTTACCAAATTATCTCACAACGAATTTGCACACCAGAATTTGAAAGAGAGATTGAGGAATGGGTGGGTGCTAAATGGGGGGGGGGTATGGTGGCTATTTATAGAAAAAATTTGGTTTTTTATTTTTATTTATTTTTGCTATTTTTAAAGAGTCAACCGGTAAAAATGGGCAAAACGTTCCAACAGCTGGATTCTAGTCTGGTCGTGTCATGCTAGGCACGACCCATGAGCCCGTTGCGGCCTGCTTCCCGCCTGCCCACATTGTCCGACTGCCTGCCCACGCTGCCCGACCGCTTGCTCGGGTCCCTACACGCCGCATTGCCGCCGCCGCCGCCGTGGTGGCCCGCACCCCTTTGCCCTTCTCCCTTCGCTCCACGCCGCCTCCTCCTCCCCTCTTGGCCTCCTCCATCCGCACTGGCCCGCACTGCCTCCTTCTCTCCTCCCGGACTCCCCCTCTGCACTGGCCCACGTCGCACCGCCTCCTCCTCTCCTCCCGGCCTCCTCCCTCCACGCCAGCCCGCGCCCCTTGGCCTACCTCCCTCTACGCCGGCCCGTGTCGGCCCCTTCTTCCTCCGCACCAGCGCCGTACCGCCTCCTCTCCTCCCAGCCTCCTGCCTCTGCGCTGCCTCCCTCTCCTCTTCCTCCTCCTCCCTCCATGCCGGCCCCATCTCCCTCCGCGCCAGTGTTGTCCCGCCCTCCTCCTTCTTCCTTCGTGCCGGCGCCGCCCCGCCTGCCTCTCCTCCTGGCTCCCTCACTCTCCACATGCGGGCCAGATGGCCCATGTCGGGCTCGTGCCATGCCTGGCATGGCTCGACACTGTTCGTGTTGTGTCAGGCCGGCCCACCGTGCTAGGGTAGCGGCCCAAGCATGGTACGGGTCGTTGTGCCTAGTCGGCATGCCCCTTGAACAGTGCAGGCCGGGCCAACAGTGCTACTGTTTCGGCTCAACTATAGCAATTCTCGTTTGAATAAGAGCTTGAAGTAAAGACAGACGTGAAGGTGAAAGTGAAATCCTCCTACCTGACCCTAACTCAACCACCAAGAGCGGCAGGAGGTCAATTCCTCTTCAAAGAAGCTAGCTAAATAAGGACTATGGGTGCATTTGGGATATACTTACATTTGGAAAAAGCCGAAAGCCGTCCCAAACGGTCGGCTTCAAGAAGCAACTTTCCCAAGCGCTTGAGGCTGCTTGCCCGAAGTAGGGAGCAGGCCGACCTCTCCTGCCGCTTCCTCAGCTCGAGGTTCCGAAAATGCCCCTGAAGTTGCAATGAATTTACCCGCCGAATGCCACCATGTAAATACCTCCTCCGATGCCCCCGTGCCACAGCAGCTCCCTCTTCTCCTGCAACTCCTCCTCCCCTCCCTCCACCCCGACACGCCGACGCCATCCTCCTCCCCCTCCCTCCACCCCAGACACTGCCTGGCGTCCTCACCCCCCGCCGCCTCCCCTCCTCCTCCCCAAGCCACAGCCTTCTCTCTAGCCCAGATCTGGATTTGCCCAGATCTGGACGGCCTCCGCCTCACCTCTGGCCTCCTCATCCTCCACCGGTGCACGGTGCTGTCGTACTCCTCCCCTAAAGTGGCACCTCCTCACTCGACGCCACGTCTCCTCCCCCGGTTGCCCTCCGACCGCTTCTCTCCTCCAACCTGGTCCGCTACCTCGCCCTCCGGCTTCTCCCCTGCCTAGATCTGGATCTGCCCATGGGCGCCTTCGCCTGGGCTCCTCCGACCTCCTCCTCCTATGCTGGCTCACGGCGCCGCTGTCCACCTCCCCCGACGTGGTGCCTCCTTCCCCGACTCCCTCCTCTCCCGACGCTGGCCCCCTTCTTGTCCCCGCCGGCTCATCCTCCCATGCGCCCGTCCTCCCGCGCCGGCCACCTCCTTCCCAGCAACCTCCTCCTCCACCCACGGTCGCCCTCCTCCACCTCCCTCCTCCCGAGTCGCCACTGCCTCCTTCCTCCACCTCCCGAGCCGCCCTCCCCCTCTTCTTCGATTTCTTAGTTCCAATTGAGGGTTCGAGATGGCTGTTGCTTGAAGTTCCATTGTTCATTGGTCATTGAATTTAGTTTGATATCTTAGTAGTTACTGGTATTGCTTGAAGTTCCATGAAAAATGATGAATTGTGTTTGCTACTACTTGTTTGCTTGAAGTTCAATCCATGAACCATATGGGACAGTGCTTACAGTGCTTGTATTTGTTTGTTCCATTTTGGTCTTAGCATAAATTGTTGTGATGTAGGGAAGTTGGGAGGTGAAAGTTGCAATTTTGTGACCTGTTCTAGAATTACTTGCCTCCCTACATACTCTGAATGTGTCACACTTATTGTGAAATCTCTATATTGCTCAGTCTATTATTTGTCATGTTTGACGACACAAGTCTTTATTTGTTCTGCTGTCACCAGTTGTGCATGCTCTAATTTTGCAATCATTTAACTGTGATTGCCCATGTTTTGTTACCTCATAGGAGTTGTGCTGCAAGTTCAACTTTCTAAATCTATTACCCTATAGGAGTGCGTACTTTTGATTGTGATTGCCCATGTTTTATTATGAAGCCTTCTGTTTATTACTAGCAGCACATGATATGTTTTGATTCAAAGATTGGCATCTGGATTGAATTTTCTTAAGCAATGTTCTCTGATGATATGATATATGCCACTGCCATTGCTACTTAAACAATGTTTTTAACATTAACATGCTGTTGTAATGGAAAACATATAAGCAGTTAGTGGATCAAGATTCGATATCTAGAAGGATCTTATGGACTAATTGATTATATGTGGGTTTCGCTCAAGAGTTTTAGATTATTGGATATCAAAATGAAATAAAATTTGTGTATGTTTATTTGTTTGTTTTTCACTGGATGAACCGAAGAATGAAATGTAATGTTTATGATGTTGATCATACTGCTATGGTTGTAAAACTGAGTTGTCGAATTGTTTGTAAAGTGCACACTTATAACATGTATACATAGTTCTGATTAGTATTCATACAATTCAATTTTTCGTTTGATTGATCCAAGTACTGCATGCCTGTCTGTTTGCAAGTTTGTTTGTGTGTTGTCCATTGTGATGATCGAGATGGTTCCGGTGCTTGGCATTGTGATGGTTTGCATTTCAGGGCATGCATGAAAACTTCTTGTTGTTCATAGTTACAAATCAAATTACTTTTAATGGTGCATACTTACATGGACCTTAGTAGTTTGTCAGCATGTATGTGGGGGTTGTTGTACTTTTAATGGTGTATACTTACATGGACCTTGATGCCTTGATCATAATTTTGAATTCTTTTCTATCAAATTGAGATGTATGAATGTGATGAGTTTGCCGCTTGGTTTACTTTCAGTATTTAGTATTTAGTTTGATATTGTTTAGTAGAAGTTAACAACAAAGGAATGATAATATTGCCTCATATTGTCGATGCCGGTCCCAAGCTCGGAAAAAAGTGGAGGGGGCATGAATTGTCACTTTGTTGTACTGAACTAACTAATCCAAACATTGTCACTAATTTTTTATATTGTATCAATCAATCCAAACATTGACAGTTCTTAGCATGGCAATGGCAATGGAACTTATTGATCTCCTTGATCCACATGGTGGAGAAATTCATGCAACATGCTTTAATTCGGTGTTTGATCAGTTTTATGACCTAATTGAGGTTGGTAAGGTGTACTTGATATCTAGAGGATCAGTGAAACTTGCTCAGATGTAGTTTACAATGACTATGAAGTAACTCTGAATACCTGAACATCTATAGAAAGTTGTTCGGTTACTCTTATTGTAATTATATCCATTAATGCATGTTCCTGTTACATACACAACTAAATTGATACAAATTGTCCATAATTGCAAATCACTGATTGTTATTGCAATGTTCAATGTTTGTGTCTATGTAAAAATTGTCCACAAGTATTTAGTTGTATTCATTATTCAATGTAATAATTGTGTGTAATAATGACTTATTGTAATAATTATTTTTGTAATAATTGTTTGTAATAATTATTTGTGGTAACAAATGTTTATTGTAATAATTGTTGTTAAATACGTTAATTGTGGTTTATTGCGTTGTTTACGGTATATTGTCGTTAATCACGGTCAATATCGGTAGTTCTCATCAATTACGTTAAATATTGTTAAATGTTGTTAAATGTCGTTACATATCATTAAATATTGTTAAATGTCGTTAAATGTTGTTAAATATCATTAAATATTGTTAATTACGTTAAACGACATCAAACAAACCATTATTGTCCTCAGGAATATTTCAGACATTTCACATTAGGAAGTCATGACCGACCTACCTAAAAGTTAGATAGCCAAACACTAAATCAGAAAAGCCTAGCCATTCAACCTTGACGAGGATTAAAACCTCTATGTATTATTTTAATACATAATAAAAGACCATACGTCTTCATGGTCGTAACCCCTAAGACTAACGACCTCCACAGTCGTTAGTATACCGAAGGTTACTTAATGGGTACCACAGGCCTGATGAGGCTTTGTGCCTAATCCCCACCAGATAACCGCTCGTAAAACCATTGAACTGGTATTTCTTATCGTATGATGAATGGAACATGTGCTTTACGTTCCAAACCGTGCGATGGTACAACCCTGAGACACTGACTATTAACTACCCTGCGGTTAAGCTTTTCAAAGGCAACCGCAAAGAAGTTAGCACATTGCTAACTGCTCTGCCGTTCCGACCAGTCGTAACGTTTCACCAGGGACGACTTCTCCAGGAGTAACTGCCGCCTCTTCGGTGATTATTTAAAGGTGAAGCGCAGAAGACGAAGGGACAAGACAGTTGGACAAACACAACACAACAGAACAAGGCCAATACGCAACAACGCATAGAGGACAAAGCGGTGGAATTAGAGGCTAGATAATCAGACTCATATTCATAGTCGGATTATTTAGTTAGGCATTCCCCCCATTCAGTGTAATTCAGGGAAGTACTTAGCCACATCTTGTAAATCCAGTTCATATCAATAAAGAGCGACCCCCATTACATTCCAGGATATTCCACGTCATTTTTCTTGTATATTTTCATAAGATCGGCGATTCGATCGTCGACAGCTGGCGCCGTCCGTGGGGAAGAAGGCGTAAAGTTTCCTGAAGAAAATTCTTCGCTCAAGCAAATCCTCGCTCAAAATCTCCGCAATCGCTCATGCGACTATGCCCGGAGTTTGGGATGAGGAAAACTGGTTCGATTTGGCGGACTACGCCAACCTCGACATGGAAGGATGTATCCGTGCCATGGAAGAAAATGGCAGGTCATCATCCTCTTCCTCCTCCGCCAAGACGCCGCGTCGCCGTCGAGGTCGGCCGGATGGATGAAGATGCGCCGCCACTACCGGTGGCACAACCAGGAGAACCGGCCGTTCCGACCAGTTCGGAACGCCAGAGGATCTCTTCAAGCCCGGTTTTCTCGACCGGCGAAACAGGTGAAGAAATTTCAGCCCCATCACCCGGAAAACTCTATACCATTGATGAAATCATGGCTGAAAGATACTCTCCTTCGGCTTCTGGCAATTCCAGGAGTCAACCGTCACCTGGTAACGGTGTCGATGAAACCTCCACTGGTCGTAGGCCGTGTGGGGATGATCACGCTCAGCATACGATCGGCGGTTCGTCGGATCGGTGAAAGACCTCGAGAAGTGCTCATTTCCGACCGGTCTCCATCGTGGAAGATTCTAGCGTATAATCGACAAGCTCTCCATTAGTTCGATGGAAGCTCATCGGAAGATCGATCTTTGAAACACGAGGTCAACGCGATCGGAGATGAGGATCAAGATGCCTGCGGGTCCTACACTCTCTACCACGCCATCACGTGTTGTTAGAGATGATCCGGCCGTCGAGCACCAACTTCCGGAGGCAACGGAACTAATCGGCGTCAATCGGTTAACTCGCTTTGCATCGCACCACCCAGAGTGGTGATGGGACCGAACAAATCCGAAGGTCGGGGAAGGTTCAGACGAGCATACACCTCGACGATATGAACCCTGAGACCTTGATGGCTCAGACAAAACTTCGGACGTGTTCAAAACATGTTAAATAATTCCGATCTGCTTTAGCGAAACTCCTAGTTTTGTACAACTCGTGGGTCGGTATCCGAAATTCTCCAATGCACCATGCAACGAATCAAGCATATCGGGGACAGAGGGTTTTAGGAAGTCGGACTATGACTTCGTCCCAACGCTCCTCCTCGGCGAGGGACAAGACGCAGTCGCACGAGAGAGCGATCGATACCAAGACCTCCTCGGCGATTCCGACCAAGGAGTCACGAGGAGAAGGCTATTTCAAGAGGCTACTCCCCATTGCGTCGAGAAGAACCACCACTAGGACCTAACGATCTCGACATCGTTTGAACCAAGTGGCGGTCGGAGGCATCATATCAATGTCCACGACCGGTCAAGATTACCGGAGTTCCAAATCCCAATCCTAGGGATCGGTCTCCGGCGACATAAATCCGGCACCTTCGGAGAAGACACCATGAATCAATCACGGGTTGTCGAGCCTTCTCTGCGAGGGCTCCAAGGCGTGCGTTAGCCTAACTTGTTCCGACCGCCAACTTGGACAAATTTAATGGAACTCAAAACCCATTGGAATTTCTCCAAATATATACCACCGCCATCGAGGCTCTTTGGTGGCGATGAAATGTAATGGCCAACTATTTACCCACCGTGCTCGAAGGGTCCGCGGCCGTGGTTGTTAAACCTACCGATCGGATCAATATATACTTGGGAACAACTCTGTGACCTTCTGATTGCCAACTTACAGGGTACGTACGACCGCCCTGGAAAGGAGGACGATCTCCACAGAATCCGGCAGGGATCTGATGAAACTTTACGTCAATATATCAAAAGGTTCAGCCAGGTTCGTAACTCTATACCCGAAGTCGCAGAGTCCTCTGTTATTCAGGCTTTTAAAACAGGTTTGAGGAATCGGCGGTTTACGGAGGACATAGCAATGAACCCTCCGAGAACGACCGTTGAGCTTTTCGATATGGCGGACAAGTATGCCACCGCTAGTGAAGCAATCGAGTGGTGTGAAGCCATTGATCGGAAAGACAAGATTCCCTAGCCTGGCTTGGATAAACAGGAGAAAAAGAACAAGAAGTCTCTCAAGAAGAAAAAGAACCGCAGACCCGATGACAAAGAAGTCCTCGCCGTTCCAGACAAGTTCAAGAAAGGCAAGAAGGATTATGCCGGTCGAAACAAGGCAAAAGCTCCGACCGAAGGATTCCAGACGAACAAAAAGTGGTGTCCACTTCACCAGCAGGCAGGGCATGATCTGCGCACCTGTCGTGTCTGGCAGAAGAAACTGGAGGATTATTATACAGGTAAAGGACCATTTCCAGCAATACAGGAACATGGAGAAACGAGCTCCAAAAAGGACAAGGATGGCGACGAGGAGATGAAGTACCAGGATCCCCAACACACAGTCAACATGATTTTTGGAGGATCTTCATCATACGAGTCCAGACGCCATCTGAAGGCCATGGAGCGGGAGGTCAACCTCGTCGAATCTCCAATCGTAATCAAGCACTCGAAGTGGTCGGACACCGCAATTTCCTTCAGTAAAGACGACTGCACCATCCCATCGACTCGACCGGGTAGGTTCCCTATCGTTGTTGAACCAACCATTAATAATTGTCGGGTTAATCGGGTCTTAGTGGATGGGGGTAGTTCCTTGAATATATTATTTGTGGGAGCTTTAGAAGAAATGCAGGTCCCTATGTCAAAGGTGAAACCTGTGAAATATGCTTTTCATGGCATAGTTCCGGGTTCTACCGCTAAACCGATAGGACAAGTTTCCTTACCGGTTACGTTTGGAAAACCTGACAATTTCCGAACAGAGAGGATTCCGTTTGATGTAGTAAACTTCGAATCCGCATACAATGGAATTCTCGGTCGACCGGCATTAGCAAAATTCTTGATAGCCACGCATTACGGTTATCAAAGTTTGAAAATGCCAGGGCCAAAGGGAGTCATCACAATTAGAGGAGATCAGAAAATGACTTACGTATGTGATCGGAAATCCTTCGCACTGGTTGATGAACTTCCGACCAGAGAGGTTAACCCGTCTCCCATGCAGGTCAAGCACTCGAGGCCAAAGATGACACCCAAACCATCCGACCAGACAAAGGAGGTACCACTCGACAAAAGCGCTTCTCCGGACAGCGTCAAGTCGTCGCATGGGTCAGGACAACCAGATCCAACCGCGCGAAGATTACGGTGGGGTAAGACTCGACCCTAAATAGGAAGAGTCGCCATCTCCTTCCTCCGAGCAAATCAAGGCGTGTTTGCTTGGCAGCGTCCGATATGCCTAGAGTCCCCGGGAGGTGATCGAGCACGTGTTTGCTCTCGGCGACAAAAACCGATCAAGCGAAATTACGGCGTTTACTTTTGATCGGAAGGAAGCAATCGATCGGAGATTGACAAGCTTCTCGAGCGGGATTTATTCGTGAAGTCGACCACCCACGAGTGGCTTGCCAATCTGTAATGGTTAGGAAAAACAATGGGAAATGGCGAATGTGTATCGACTTTTACGATCTTAATAAAGCTTGTCCGAAGGATGACTTCCCCTTCCGCATTGATCAACTAGTAGACTCTACTTACGGGTGCGAGTTACTAAGTTTTTAGATCGTATTCGTGGTACCACCAGTTAGTATGTGTAAAGAAGATGAGGAGAAAACTTCCTTCATCACCCCATATGGTACTTACTGTTATATTAAGATGCCATTTGGTCTCAAAAGTGCTGGTGCAACTTTTCAAAGGTTGATGCAAAAAACTTTTAGTCCACAAATCGGTCGGAATCTAGAAGCTTATGTTGACGATCTGGTCGTAAAGACCACCAACGCTAGCGACCACATTCTTGACTTACAAGAAACCTTTAACAACTTAAGAAGACATAACCTCAAGTTAAATCCGGAAAAGTGTGTGTTCGGAGTTTCTGCTGGAAAATTGCTCGATTTCCTAGTTTCGGCTAGAGGTATTGAAGCAAATCTAGCAAAACTTGCGGCCATCGACCAGATGCGTCCTCCGACCACGAAGAAGGAAGTCCAAAAACTAACCGGCTGTATGGCAGCATTAAGTCGTTTCATAGCAAGGTTAGGGGAAAAAGGATTACCTTTCTTTAAACTTCTTCGGAAACATGGGAGTTTCGAGTGGACTAAAGCGCAAACGATGCCTTTGAGGAACTCAAAAGTACCTTCTGAGTACCCGGTCTTAGTTTCTCCGAGATCGGAAGAAACATTGCTAATTTACGTGGCGGCAACACCACGCATTAGCGGTGTCTTGGTTGTAGAAAGGATAATATCCAACGACCGGTCTATTACGTGGCGAAGTCTTACATGGACCAAAGGAAAGATACCCACAGTACAAAAGTTGCTCTATGGCCTCCTTATGTCTTCAAGGAAGCTAAGGCACTACTTTCGAGCCCACAAAGTGGTCGTACCTACTGGATATCCTTGGTCAAGTCCTTGAAACAGGAATCATCGGGACGAATAGCCAAATGGGCGGTCGAGCTAGGGCGTTCGATCTCCATTTCATTTCACGAACAGCAATAAAGTCCTGAGCAATAGCGAAATTCATTGCCGAATGGACAAACCTCAACCCACCCAAGGACCCGAGTCACGAACACCACGACAGTGGACAATGTATTCGACGGTTCCTTGATGTTACAAGGATCGGGGTGGAGTGGTCTTGATATCCCTATTGGCGAACACATCAAGTCGCCATCGGTTAAATTTTCACGCCACCAATAATGTGGCGAGAATATGAAGGTTTATTGGCGGGACTCGGCGGCTCGTTAAACCGGGATTCGCAGATTGCTAGTGAAAGCGATTCTCAACTAGTAGCGAATCAAGTGGGGAAAGAGTATCAATGCTCGAGTACCAAGATGTCATCTTATCTGGCGGAAGTACTAAAACTCGAAAAGCACTTCTTCGGTTTTCGGATCCAACATATTCCTAGAAAGGAAAACTTTCTGGCGCACCGGTTAGCACGGATGGCCTCCACAAGGTCGACCGTCCCGCTGGAGTTTTTCTCGAGCAACTCAATTCACCCTCGGTAATTGAGCCTTCCGAGAACATACATGATTCTTTGCAAGTTGAACAAACTAATCAAGGAACATGGATGCTCCATGTGTCGTTGATGGTTGGCGCCACACGATCAAGGTAGAGATCGATGACATCGATCTACAATTATCTTGACATGACACAATTCGAGAAGATGATGTAGAGGCCGATCGTATATACGAAAAGCCAAATCATACACTCTAATCGAAGGTACCTTGTATAAACGAGGATCTCATGGAGTGTTGATGAGATGCATATCTCAAACGGATGGCATTAAATTGCTAACCAAATCCATGAAGGCGTCTCAGGAGCACACCATTCCTCTGAGAACCACAGTCGGTAAAGCCTTTCGGCAAGGCTATTATCGCCAATCGCCTTCATGATGCAAAGGAGCTTGTGATGAAGTGTGTACAATGTCGGTTTCATAGTCGGCAAGTACATCGGCCAAAGACAAGCTTTACAAACAATTCCTCTTTCTTGGCCTTTTGCAACACAGGGACTAGACATTACGGGACCTTTTCCAAGAGCACCGGGGCTTGAATTCCTTTTCGTCATGATTGACACGTTTACAAAATGGATTGAAGCCGAGCCAGTTGTTAAAATAACAACTGAGGCCGCTAAGAGATTTCTCCTGAAAAATGTGATCACGCGATTTGGTGTACCCAGTCGTATCATCACGCATAATGGTTCCCGCCTCTCCGGCGATCAATTCCAGGAGTTCTGCGATGAACTTAGTGTCAAAATTCATTTTGCTTCAGTTGCTCATCCGCAGAGTAACGGAGTAGTTGAGCGAGCTAATGGTATCCTTATGCAGGGGATCAAACGCCGAGTATTCACCGATTAATCAAGCGGTCGAGCTTGGGTTAAGAACTTCCCTCGTGTTATGGGCGTTCGAACCCACGACCGATCGTGCGACCGGTGAAACTCCTTTCTTTTTGGTTTATGGTCTTTGAAGCCATGCTTCCTCCCGAACTCAAAATTGGCTCTGCTTTCGAATCGATCGTTTTGACGAAAATGATCGAATGAATGAGCAACGACTTCGGCGATGTCGATTTCCTTGAAGAACAGCGAAAACCAAGCCCTTATACGATCGGCGGTCTACCAACAAGCCATGCGAAGGTACCACAGTCGTAAGGTGCAGCCTCGCAGTCTTGCTGTCGGTGATCTGGTTCTTAGAAAAATTCAGAGCCAAACAAATCGCAATAAACTTTCTCCTAAATGGGAAGGTCCTTACACTGTGGTCGAAGTCACCCGACCAGGTTCCGTACGACTAGCTATGTCTGATGGGCAAATTTTGTCAAATTCTTGGAACATCGATCAATTGCGTAAGTTCTATGTTTAATTTTCATTTCTTTCAATTTCAATTTCACTAAATTCAATAATTAATTAAGAAGTGCAACCTTGCTTATATATATACACCTACATTCTGGTCGTTTATTATATTTGGTCTGGTCGGAGAAGACATTTTTCTCTCCGATATCCTTTTTTAAGGATCTCTGATACTCTATGGTCCTAGTCGTGAGCATTTTCTTCAAATGATTCCCACGCGCGACTACACTCTTTTCTTAAAGAAAATGAGTAATCAGAGCGTCACACAACTAACTATCTCATGAATGATATGTTTACGATTTTGAAGATTATGCTTCATTATTTCAAGATTCTGATCTATTCTTATCTGGCTACTGGTCGGGACACGGAAAGCCTCCTAGTCGAAGTCTCTCCTTTTTCATGACGTGGTCACCTTGCTGGAAGGAGCTTCCTAGCGACGGTTCTTTTCTTCGATCCTCGCTACCGATCGGATCTGAAATTTGAACATGTTTCAAGAGATATGTCGTATGCCTTGAGTCTTAGCATTAGTTCCACTGGACTATGGGACAATAGATATAAACAAAGTTCACTTATAATCATTGCATACATCTTTTGCATTTTTCTTATGTCAAGTTCGCAAAGTCTTTTTCCGACCATATATAGTTTTTTGATTGGTATTTCCATTGTGACAAACAAAGATCTATAACTAGTCGAAATCATACTGTTGGTCCCGACCACATTTGATTTCCTAATCTTTAGAACGATCGCTTTTGTCTTACATGTCGAGACATACCTTCAAAAACTCACATACATGGTTACGACCTCTTTTTTATTCTCTTTCTTGGCTCACTACTTGTACAGTAACGTTCTTCTACTATAAAGCAGTCGGGGGCTAGGAAATATACGAGAATTTTAAAAGTCAAACAGGATAAACAAAAGCTTTGTCAATAACATAAAAGGTAAGTTTTCATAGATATTCAATTATTTTTACACTTGCAGGAACCTACTCTAAAGAAATATTCCCAGCCTAACTATTGCTTTTCGGAGATTCGACCTCCATCTCCTCTACCACTATATCTCCGAGTGGCCTAAGTTCTTCCATGAACTTGGTCGCCTCCTCGGTTGGGCAGTTGAAGTCATCTTTAACAGCTTGGAGATCAATGGAGGGGTCGGAAGCCTTCAGTTTTGCCAAAGCAAAACTAACTCCACTAGCAACGCTTGTTTTTAGGGCCTGGGTATAATTTGTCCGAGTAGTTTTGTGCAGAACTTTCAGGTCCTCTAGAAGTTGACCCATATAGTTCATTTTCTCTATTGGATCTCCTAAAGTAGGCAGGCTTGATCCTGATCCCATATCGAAGATCATCTTGTTCAAAACCCGAATCTTTTCGTCAATACTTTGAGCAAGAGCCGCCTCTTTATCCTGCTCAAATTTCAGAGTTTTCTGTACTCTGTTTAACATTTGCATTTGCTCTACAAAAGCAAATCAGTTAATGAACACAAGCGTCATTGAAGGAAAAATCAAGTTTACGACATATTACCTTTATTTGTTTTGCTAAGTGTTTCATATTTGGTCGTTGCTTCAGCGATCAACCGGTCTTTAGTCAACTTGCTTGACAAATAATCTGTCTTTAGCTTTTATTTCTTCTTCAAGAAGAGTCGTCTTGGCTTTCTCCACAACCTCCTCTTTTATTTTCTCCAGATCTATCGAATACGATAAGGAGAATAATTGTAGAGGAGCAAAGTATTGAAGAAGAAACAAGAGTTTACAAGGGAAAAGTTCTTACTTTCCAACTCGGAGTGCTTTTGCTCCAAGTCCTTAACTCATTTGGTCATCCTCCGATCCAAAGAAAGTTCTCGACCAAATGCTACACAAATAGCGTTCTCTTTCTTAAGTTTCTTATAAACTTTTTAAAGAAGGGTTATGTAATCGGTCGTAGAATACTTACGAATTGCTCGGTCATTATAACCAAAGAAAATCAAATCGTGGTGCATCTTGAGTTGAGTGTCCGATACTTTCACACGCCTCATCAAGCTCCTTATCCTCGATAAATCGGGACGAAAAGGAACTTGTTAGGTTGGGGAAGGTTATCGGCGATGATCGAACTGTTGAGACCTCTCGAGGCATCTACCTCCGTAGGGGTTTCAATCACCAAAGGATCCAACTCACCCGTTGCACTTGTCACCGCCGGGGCTTCTTCGACCACTACTTCCTTAGGAACCCCGTCTCCGAGAAGTGCTCGGTGGGAACTTCCTCAGTGCGTGTCCTCAGAAGAACACAGTGGAAACTTGACCGAACACCGAAGACCTATGCAAACCGAAGATGGGAAGTTCAAAGTATCAAATCATCAAGGAATTATTAAAGGTACATACTTATACGATCACTTTCATTTGTACATACCTTGTTAATTTCCGGGATTTGACTTTGAAACGCGCAAGAGAGAAATCTGTGCCGCTGGCCTTCCTTTTCCTCTCCTCCAATTCTGCTGGTTCTGAACCAGCAGGGTTTGTTGGAACCCACACTTCCTCCAACAAGATGTCAGAAGCTATGTCCTCGACCAGTTCATCAAGGTCCGTAGTCCTGACTATCTGGTCGGAGAGAGTGGCTTCATCAACCTCGGATCGCTTGTTTCATAACAAGCGCAAGGTAAATCCACGACCACTCTGAGTCCACACCTCCGCAGATTACATTCTGGGGCCTTGAACTTATTCACCTAAATCGAGAGAACAAATTTGATTAGGTGAAGAAATCCTTTTATCTAAAAAATTCATACATATATGATTACAAAATGTTCTATTACCTCGAGGGATTCATCTCCTTCAAGTGCCTCGAGGCACGACTCGGTCGAAGCTAAGGTGGGATGTTGATCCTCACCAGTTGTATAATTCATAATCCGACCGATCGCAAATGTAGAACACAATTGGAAATATGGTCGGAATATATGTATATACATGGTAAAAGGAATTTTTGATTAAATTACCTTAAGTCTTGCCAGTCTCCCTTCAATAGGAGTTGCGGCTAAGATCTGGGGGTATTCAGCCTTTCCTTCAGGCTCCCCCGCACAAATCAGCTTGACTCGTTCTTTAACTTCCCCAGTGGAAAGAACTTTAACAGAAGGAAGAATAAACAAATTTTAAGGTAATACATTAATCGAATCAAAATACCGATCGGAATTTATCTCAAAGACTTACCACCTTCTGAGGTAGCTTCATCATGATCAAGGCACCATAGCAGGGAATGAGTCCGGAGCTTCAATGGGCTAATCCGGCGAAAGGTGAAATCCTTCACCACATGCCATGAAGTCAAGCCCTTGACTCGCAAATCATAGATGGCATCTGCCCATCTCTTGACTATCCCTGTCTTCTTTACGGTTTCCTTCCACTTGGAGTTTTCACTTACTCTAGTTCCGGCGAAGTAGAGGCCATCATCTTTCGTAACCGTCATGTAAAACCAGTACTTTTTCCATGACGACCACGAAGATTTCGCGTACATAAAGATGTACTCATCGGCCTTCCCGTCATGAAGACGCAATGTGCATTCCCCAGGAGCTGCTTCAGATTTTGCCGCAGATTTTCCCATCACCATGCGGTAAAAATAACTAAAGAGCTTCAAATTCGGTTGTATTCCCAGGTATGCCTCGCACAAGTATGCGAAAATACTGATATTTGCGATCGCATTTGGGGCCAAATTCACCAATTCCACCCCGTAATGTTCAAGAACGCGGAGGAGGAATTTGTGTACCGGTAATCTCAGCCCACATTCGATGTAGGCAAGAAAAACAGGGATTTCTCCATCTTCACGGCTCGGAAAATGTTCTCAAGTCGCCGGTCTCCAATTGATCAGATTCCTATCTGGGAGCATTCCCATCTTCTTCAAATACTCAAGTTTTTTCTTGCCTAATTCCGAAGGCAACCACTTTGTAATCTGCTCCGACATGGTGAAAATCCTCACGGATGAGTAATGAAAGTTGGAGACTTTGTGGTCGGAAGAACAGGAAAAGATTTTGGAGGATTTCTTGACGAGGAGTTAAAGGAGATCGAAAGGGGATTAAAAGGGGATTTTGGAAAGCATAAAATTTCTAAGAGCCCAGCGGGAGGAGATTTTATAAACTTCCGATACTCTCGAAGGTTTCCCACAAAAGTCCAACTGACAAAAAAGCCTCTTTTTGCTCAAACGGACAGAGGGACTCTTCGGTTCCCAAGGCAAGTTCTCAACTTTAAAGTGAACACAGACCACTTCGTATACCACGACATTAAATGGAGTCTGCCCGATACGATTTCATCGGGAAAAGGTATATACGACCGACCGTTCATTTAAAGTTCGGGGCTAGCCGACGAGGATTAAAACCTCTATGTATTATTTTAATACATAATAAAAGACCATACGTCTTCATGGTCGTAACCCTAAGACTAACGACCTCCACAGTCGTTAGTATACCGAAGGTTACTTAATGGGTACCACAGCCTGATGAGGCTTTGTGCCTAATCCCCGACCAGATAACCGCTCGTAAAACCATTGAACTGGTATTTCTTATCGTATGATGAATGGAACACGTGCTTTACGTTCCAAACCGTGCGATGGTACAACCCTGAGACACTGACTATTAATTACCCTGCGGTTAAGCTTTTCACAGGCAACCGCAAAGAAGTTAGCACATTGCTAACTGCTCTGCCGTTCCGACCAGTCGTAACGTTTCACCAGGGACGACTTCTCCAGGAGTAACTGCCGCCTCTTCGGTGATTATTTAAAGGTGAAGCGCAGAAGACGAAGGGACAAGACAGTTGGACAAACACAACACAACAGAACAAGGCCAATACGCAACAACGCATAGAGGACAAAGCGGTGGAATTAGAGGCTAGATAATCAGACTCATATTCATAGTCGGATTATCTAGTTAGGCATTCCCCCCATTCAGTGTAATTCAGGGTAGTACTTAGCCACATCTTGTAAATCCAGTTCATATCAATAAAGAATGACCCCCATTACATTTCAGGATATTCCACGTCATTTTCCTTGTATATTTTCATAAGATCGGCGATTCGATCGTCGACAAACCTGCAGCCAGAAAGCCCTGCAGCACAGCCAAAATCCGCTTTTCAGAAAAACACAGCCGAAACAAATATACCCTATTACTACCACCGAACCCAAGGCAAAGCGAAAGAAGGTAAACCGAACCACAGCTACCTATGAGTTCGGAGTGGCCAAGAGGATGAATAGGTTATTCTAATGACCAGTGATTTAGTGCAAGTTGTTGAAATGTTCAGTGCTTTGGCTAAGCTTTTATAGACAACGATTTCTGTCATGACCAAGCATTGTTGTAGTGGATGCTTACCATCTCTTGCAAGATTGAATGAAAATGTGATAATCAAACAAAGTCACGAGTGTGACGTACTCCTCTCGTTCTTTTTTTTTACTTTTATGGTCCAAGATATGCTACTTTGATGACATATATTTGATCGTTATTTTTTATAGCTTTATATTAAAATATACTAATAAAATTTTAATATTATAATATTAGTTTTAACGACAAATATAATGATATAATTTTTATATAGGAAATCTACGTAGTTTTGAACCTATTAGCTTTTAAACTTTAGACGGCACGGATACACAGATGGAACCGCGCCCGACGAACACTTCTCGTGGTAGTACGTCGTGTGCGCAGGGTTCCGGCTACCGTCTTCCCTCAGGCGGCACACGGCGACGCGGGCCTCCGGCGACGCCTTCCGCATCATCGATACCTGCCATTCGATGATCTTCAGGTGCAGCAACATGCTGCCACTCTGCTGCTGCTCATCATCTCCCGGCGGAGTCCCCTCTTCTTCCGGAGTGACCAGCACCAGGTACTCGAGGGCAGGAGTCCTGTCTAGGAGGAACTCGAGCAGCCGCAGCTCGCAGCTTGTGGCCCGGAAATTCACCACCTTGATGAACCTCAGGTGGCCAAGAACGATGTCTTCGTAAAGACCGAAGTCCGTGTCCTCGCCGGTCAGCGGCGCGACGCTGCCGTCATCTCCTGGAGCGCTGGGCGCGCCTGGGAGCTGCGGTTTCAGGAGTTTGCCGGTGGGCAGTGACATATATATTCTGAACATTAACTTTTCGGAGGTGGAAAGAATCAAAGACCAAGAGCTTTACCCGGAGGAAGAGGCGCTCGAGGAGTGGAGACTCGATGAGCTCTAAGAAGCAGGCGATGCGGGTCACATCGTCGTCGCCTATGGAGTCCATCAGCAGTTGCAGCTCTTCTAGGTTCGGCGTGTCCATCATGAGCTCAAAGAACATTCGCTCCTCTTGGATATGCTGACGTGCAATTAGTACCGATCAGTCCATTGCGTAAACTCGTGATGTTAATCAGGCAAGAACAAATGAACAATTAATTCCGTTAATCGGAGCCTGCATTTAGCATAAGCAGCTCGTTCTTTGTTGATTGCATAGGCAAGAAGTGATCGGGACAAGTTCGAATATCGTACCAGCAAGCCCACGGAGCAGATTGTCAAGATCCTGGCATGCGCGACGAAGTGCAAGAAGCAGCTGTACACGGACTCGTGCAAGTGCTCCTCGTATTCGCCGAAGCCGACATGAGACAGGTACGCGTCCCGCAGCGCCGGCGTGGCTTGCCACAGCGTATCTGTGCACCAGTTGCCGCCGCCGCCGCCGCAGAAGTCGCTCTCGTAGACGATGTCGCCGTGGAAGGCGAACGACTCGAGCGCGGGCGCGGCGAGCACCAGCTCGCGCACGGCCATGCAGCCCGCGATCTCCAGGCCCCGCAGCCTCTCGCCGGAGATCCTCACCGACGTGAGGAGGTGGCAGGTCCTCAGGCTCAGGAACTCGAGCAGCCGGCAGTTGGAGACAACGCTCCGGACGGCCTCGTCGGTGACGTCGACGTGGTCGAGGGAGAGCGAGCGCAGGCCGGCGAGCCCGGCCGCGTCCGGTGGGACGTCGCGGAGGCTGCACTGGCCGAGGCGGAGCCCCGCCAGCGAGTTTCCGGCCCGGAACAGCTCGCCGGGGAGCTCCAGCGCCGCGCGTGCGTCGACGAACGCGCCGCCGCCGGCGTCCAGGACGTCCCCCTGAGTCAGGTCCACCTCAACCTCCTTGGCGCCCCTCCCCAAGGCGTCCGCGACCCACCCGACGACGTCCCGCCTGAACGCGTCGAACGGGGAGAATGCCACGCGGAACACGTCGATTTCCGCGTCGCCGTGGATCCTGAGACAGCGGTTCACCGTGGCTACGATCTGCGCCGGCGACTGGCTGCGGACGAAGCCGCGGTCGGTGAAGTCGAGGACGCCGGACGCGGTGAGCGCCTGGATCCACAGGCTCGCCCACCTCCGGGAGAGAGCGCTCGTGCGGACGGCGTCCTTGAGGGGGAACCCGCCGAGGATAGAGTGGAGGACGTCGTCCGGTAGGCTGCTCAGCCGGTCCTCCTGCCCCTCCCCGGCTGCCATGGCTTCGCGACTCTTTCGGTGCGATTCCATTTCCATTGCCTTTAATCTCCGTGTAATTAATTTAGTAGTGATTTGGTGCAAGTTGTTGAAATGTTCAGTGCTTTGGCTAAGCTTTTATAGACAACGATTTATGTCATGACCAAGCAGTGTTGTAGTGGATGCTCACTCACCTTCTCTTGCAAGATTGAATCAAAATGTGAGAGAATCAAACAAAGTCACGCGAGTGTGACATACTCTTTTTCGTTCTTTTTTACTTAGCTTTTTTTTACTTCCGTGGTCTCCAATATACCACTTTGGTCGTTATTTTTTTTAACTTTATATTAAAATATACTAATAAAATTATAATATTATGACATTATTTTTAACGACAAATATAATGATATAATTTTCATATAGCAAAACTACATAGTTTTGAACCCATTGCGACGTTAAACTTCAGATGACATAGATTCTAGAACGGCGAGTACAAAAGAACAGAGTATGTTACATACATTAATACATATCACTACTACGTAATGCACCTTTGGTCGAATCGCCAAATGGGCAATAGTCTCGAGAAAATTGCGTCCCGGACCAAAGATCTTTAGTCCCGTTGGTAACACCAACCGGACTAAAAGTCTCCCGCCCAACTCACTGTGGCGAGCTTTTGCGGAGGGACTTTTAGTCGGTTGGTAACACCAACCGACTAAATGTCCTTCTATTTAAACTCTGTTTAGGCGTTAAATCACAGAGCCGAACGCCGCCGTCGCCGCCACGGACACGCCATTGCCATTGTCACCACCGCCGAGCCGTTCATTCACTCAACCGTATTCACCGGCGTGTTCATGTAAGCTCCTGATGCTAACCCTACCGTCCATTATGAAAAATATGAAATGTGAAATTTGAATAATTTTTATATGTTATAAAATTGCCAATTAATTCATAAATGGAACTTTCATGATTTTTGTAGGCCACAATAAATTTCCAAAAATCATGAAATTTGTTTTTCCACTAAGTTACACTGTGAACAGTCCATATAAAAATTTTAAGACTATTTGGACAAAGTTGAATTTATACCTATTTTATGCTTATTTATTTAATTATTATTCCATGAATTTTGTAGGCTAAATTAATGATCCAAAAATTCTGAAAATTGTTTTGCCATCTAATTAGGCTATGAACTATCTGTACAAAAATTTTGGGATCAATCTGAAGACTTTTATTTTTCACCTTATTTAATAATTATTTAAATAAATGAAAAATGACTTTTACATGTGTTAGTTAGGTTAAGCTTTGAGGGTGTTTGATGAGATAAGTCTTATCTTATCAAATCCAACCTCTTAGGTAAAAATAATAAATATTAATTTTGTTTTAATAAATAAGTTTAATATTTAATTATTAAGTAATTAGTTAATCTCTTAATTAGCTTAATCTTTGAAAATAGTGCTAATTCTTTGAAAATTCAAAATAAATTCATCTTAATTTCAAAAATTCTAAAATTTTTTGGGTAGCCTCTCTATCATGTGTACTATCTGGGAAAAATTTGAAACTTGAAATTTAATTATGTGATATGTCATATAATGCAGACGATGACACGCCATTGGATGTACAATGTCGATCGCCGCTCCAAAGAGTTCATTGATGGCGTGCATTATTTCTTAAGAGTGGCCGAGGCAAACAAGCGGGATGGTTTCATGTGCTGTCCATGTGCCCTGTGTAAGAATTTGAAGGAATATTCTGGCTCAAGGAGTCTTCACTCACACTTGTTGAAGTCGGGTTTCATGCCAAACTATATTTGTTGGACCAAGCACGGAGAAACCAGGGTTATAATGGAAGAAGGTGAAGAAGAACAATTGGACCCTAACGACATTATTGCTCAATACGGTGACTTCGATGATACTGCAATGGGCGAAGTGAAGAAGAGGCAGGGGCAGAAGACACACTCGCTGAAGATGATGCTCTTGGTGATGTCATTCGTGATGCACAAAGAGATTGCGAAAGTGAAAAGGAGAAGGCTAAGTTTGACCGCATGCTAGAGGATCACAAGAAATTACTATACCCGTCCGCCGAAGATGGGCAAAAAAAGTTGGGTACAACACTGGAGTTGCTACAATGGAAGGCATAGAATGGTGTATCCGACAAGGCATTTGGGCAATTACTGAAGATCCAAAAAAAGATGCTTCCGAAGCCTAACGAATTGCCTGCCACTACGTACGAAGCAAAACAGTCGTCTGCCCTTTGGGATTAGAAATCCAGAAGATACATGCATGTCCTAATGATCGCATCCTCAGACGTGGCAAGGACTACGAGAATTTGGATGAATGCCCGTATGCAAAGCGTCGCGGTATAAGATCAAAGCGAGATGACCTGGCGATGTTGAGGGCGAAGAACGCCCCAGAAGAAAATCCTCGCCAAGGTTATGTGGTATGCTCCTATAATACCACGCTGAAACGTCTGTTCATAAACAAGGACCATGCAAAGTTGTCGCGATGGCACAAAGAAGACCGTAAGGTAGACAACATGTTGAGACACCTGGCGATGGGTCCCAAAGGAGAGCAATAGATGAGAATTCCGGAGTTTGCAGATGACGCAAGAAACCTAAGGTTCGCTTTAAATGCGGATGGTATGAATCCTTTTGGGGACCAGAGCACTAGTCATAGCACTTGGCACACACTCTATGTATCTACAACCTTCCTCCATGGTTATGCATGAAGCGGAAGTTCATTATGATGCCGGTGCTCATCCAAGGCCCGAGGCAACCCGCAACGACATCGATGTCTACCGAGGCCATTAGTTGAGGAACTCCTGCTTATGGAGCAAACCAGTGTACGTGTGTGGGATGAGTACAAACAGAACACTTCAACTGCGAGCATTGTTGTTCGTAATAATCAATGATTGGCCCGCTCTAAGTAATCTTCGGAGATGGACAAACAAGGGATACAATGCATGCACACAATGTTTTGATGACATTGACGGTATATATTTGAAAAATGTCGAAGGTCGTGTACCTTGGCCATCGCTGCTTTCTTCCTATGAATCACCAACTAAGAAAGAAAGGCAAGCATTTTAACGGTAAGGCGTAACACCGAACCAAGCCTCGCAAACCGAACGGGGAGGATGTACTTGATATGGTCAAGGATGTGCAAGTAGTCTTTGGAAAGGGACAAGGCAAATAACCTGTTCGAAGATGCTAAGGACACGCACCCATGTGGAAGAAGAAGTCCATATTTTGGGAGCTACCCTATTGGCAAGTCCTAGAGGTCCGCAACGCGATCGACGTGATGCACCGACAAAGAATCTTTGTGTGAACCTCGCTAGGATTCATGGATGTGTATGGAAAGTCTAAGGATTCACTCGAAGCACGCACAGACTTGCGGCGCATGAAAGAACGAGACAACTCAGATCCAGAGAAGATGAGACGATGGGCGCCATTACTTAAGACACGCTAGCTTCACTCTTAGCAAAGAAGAGAAGGAAAGCATGTTTGAATGCCTAAACAAACATCAAGGTCCCATCTGGATTCTCCTCCAATATAAAGCGATAATAAATGTGCGGAGAAGAAATTCTGCACTTAAAGTCCCATGATCGCCACGTGCTTATGACGCAATTGCTTAGGTTGCTTTAAGAGGAATTCTACCTCCACATGTACGCCCATGCCACCGTGAAGCTATGTGCATTCCTCAATGCAATTTCTCGAAGGCAATCAATCCAATGGACCTAGCTACTCTCTGAGAATGATGTGGTTCAATGTCTTGTCGACTTTGAGTTGGTGTTCCTCCATCCTTCTTTAATATCATGACACACCTCCTAGTTCACCCGGTCAAGGAGATTAATATTCTCGGTCCTTGTTCCTACACAACATGTTCCCCTTTGAGAGGTTCATGGAGTCTGAAGAAATATGTTCACCAAATGCTTTCGGCGAAGGAAGCATCGCCAAGGGCTACGGAGACGAGAGGAGGTCATTGAGTTCTGTGTTGACTTCATTCCCGACCTTGACCCGATTGGTGTTCTGAATCGCGACACGAGGGAGACTTAGTGGAAAGGGAACACTAGGGAAGAAAACATATATCGATGCGGGGACGATTATTTCAATAAAGCGCACACAGTTCTTCAAAACTCCTCCGTGGTGGAGCCGTATGTCGAGGTACACAAGGAGTTCCTCGATCCCGCCGAGGAAGAATGAAGCTTGGATTAGGCGTCATCACATGGAAACTTTCAGCGGTTGGTTGCGAAAAGAATGTCGTGGTGATGACAATATTGATGAGCAAGCTGTATTTGTTGGCTAGGCAACCATCGTGGCACATCCTCACGCATAAAGGGTACGAGATAAATGGAAATACATTTTACAATCGTAGCCCAAGATAAAAGGAGCACGAACCAAAAGCAGTGGTGTCGCGTAGATGCCACAGAACCCAAATGGAAAGAGGCAAACATATTATGGCGCATAGAGGAGATTTGGGAACTAGACTACGCACCTAATTTTAAAGTCCCTTTGTTCCAAAGCCAATGGGTGAAGATGACCGGAGGCGGGTAACAATCGACAAGGAGTATGGAATGACAACGGTGGACCTCAACAATATTGGGTACAAAGGCGAACCATTAGTCCTTCTCACTGATGTGAATCAGGTGTTCTATGTGAAAGACATGTCTACAAAACCCAAGAGAGGGAAAAACGACGACAAATCAACCAATGAGCCAAAACACCACATAGTTCTTTCAGGGAAAAGAAACATCGTGGGAATTGAGGACAAGTCAGACAAGTCAGAAGATTATGAAAGGGATGACCGAATCCCGCCCTTCAGTGTGACCAAAGACCCAAGCATCCTGCTAAATGCCGAGGACACTCCATGGTTACGGCATGATCATAACCAAGGGTCATATGTCAAGAAGAAGTTCACCACTGTGCCCGCTTGATATATAGTGATGTTTAATAAATAGTGTGTATTAGAGATTTTATGTAATAATTGTAACTTCAGATGTTTCTATCATATTTTTCTTATTTTTTATCGTTTCAAATGAAATTCCTATTCGATAAAAGGACACATGTGGTCACTATAAAAGTCGTTTGAAATGTCAATAAGATAAAAGGAAATGCAACTATTATTTTTAAAAAAATTTATGCCTAGTATTTAATTTACTATGCATTTAACAAGAATTAGCATATTTATACAAATAAACTTAATACAAAACCCAAACTGTGAAAACTGGCGGAATCGAATAGTGGGGACCTTTAGTCCCTGTCCAGATACGCTTGGGACTAAAGGTCACACACCGGGACTAAAGGTTCTCTGGAAAATATGTCCCAGCAAAAACCTTTAGTCCCGGCCGTGGCACCACCCGGGACTAAAGGTCCAACTTTTAGTCCCGGTCCAGACACGCCGGGACTAAAGGTCACACACCGGGACTAAAGGTTCTCTGGAAAATATGTCCCAGCATAAAACCTTTAGTCCCTGCCGTGGCACCACCCGGGACTAAAGGTCGACCTTTAGTCCCGGTCCGTAGATACCACGGGACTAAGGTCTTTAGTCCCTAGTAGTATACCGCCCGACTAAAGGTTCCCTCAATATTAAGCAACAAAGGCTTCTTCCTTCTTCCACCCCTTAGTCTCCTCGCGTCTCCTCGCTCCGTGGCTCCAGCCCGTCGCGCCCGGCCTCCTCCTTCCTCCGTGGCGCCCCACTCCGCCACCACCTCCACTCGGCTCCTCCTCCGCCGCTCCAGCTCGCCCCGGCTCCTCCCTCCGCCGCTCCAGCTCGCCCGGCTCCTCCCTCCGCCGCTCCAGCCTCCAGGCCCTGCTCCGGTCCCGGCCGCCCGCTCCGCCTAGGTAGGATTTCTTTGGTTGACATCATTGCTAAGCAGGCACGTAGACGGATGAAAGTGCGGCTTCCTAACCTATTGAGTGGGTAAGAATTGTGTCTCATGCTTCAATGACTATTGAATCTAGTATCTATTAATTTGATATCAAACTGCGTAGTGTTACATGAATTCCTTCTCTTACTACATTGATGTTAATTCACTACTATGTGTGATCTAGTGCTAAAATTGCATGCACTTGCTTCATGTGTGATCTAGATTGTCTTGGAAGCCGATGGTTATCAACCATATCTGATATCTCCAGAGAAAGGGTTGAGATCATTGATAAAAATAGTACTCAAAATGGCAATGGTTATGTATGGATCTGCATGCATGTTGCATGATTTGTGATATGGACTGCATGGATATGATTTATGAATGCTATAAATGTTTATCGATGATTGTGATTTGTGAACTTGTGATGATGATTTGTGATATGGACACTGCATGGATGTTCATTGCATCACTGTCTTATAATGTGGGTTGTGATAATGGCCCATATATAGGCTAAATAGGCCAGAAAGATCACGACTCTTGAGAATTGCTTAAAAGGAAGAAAAGGGGGCTATGTGAAATATGTCAGCATAAAGTAGTGTTTCGTGGTCATCGATGTCTCACTGACACGATGTTAGGATCATACATGATTCACTTGTCATACTCATAGTCTTCGCATTTTTGTAAACCACGATTTTTGAAGTGAGGTGAAACTAAAAGTTCTCTTAAAGAGCAAATTTTTTTCAGAAAAAAACAAGCAATGAATTGGAACGATACGTAGTACATCCATGAGGTCATGATCATATATAGTTTTCAAGGACATTTTTGAAACATGTTGTGGTTTACAATATGAAACTACGGATATATATAGATGCAAGATTCTCCACACTAGATGCATATTACATATGTCACATGCTCGATATGTCGACGATGTACCATAGGTCCTCATTGTACAGGATTTTGATGATGTTCCTTGATTTTTATTATGCACGATTCTTGATTCATTAATTATCTAACATTTTTTTTACTACCGTCTGATTTATTCGGCATTTATATGTATGGTGTATATCACTCCACCAGCTGGTCACAAATGCGGTTTGACAAGTATGGCCTAACTACATAGCATAGCACAATGTTTAATTAGATAGTCCCTCTTGACAATAGTTGATACGAACTAAATAAGGTTCGACAATTTAGACCTAACTATAGCACGCAAGTAGCACAAATGTTTATCTCCCATTTATCGAGAAGAATTGTTACGGCGTGTGTATGTTTGTAGGATTCTTGCGAAATTCCAAATTTCTAAATGGAACTGTCATGTACAATGGGTTTACATCACCGCCTATAGTCTCATCACGTAAGATTTAAGCTAATGTGGATGAAAGAGAATAAAGAGAGAGAAATGTACTGCCTACAATCCTATAGTATCAGTAGCACCGAACCAAGAAAAGCATTAAAAATTGTGTGGTGTTTACAATCTCAGAGTCGACTATATCACCAAAACCCATTGTATAAACTGTTTTTAATGTTGTCTACAGTGACATAGAGAGTTGATATAGATAATGACTATCTGCATACCATTGTACATGCCCTTAGGTCTTCACACGCGTTGATAACAATGATTGAAAACCGTATATCTGAAGATCCGCGTGACCTGCTTCACATGCTCTAAATTAACTCTCCATGCAATGCAATTTCAATCATATATAGGCAGGCACGCGCGATGATTGCTGATTTTTTTTAATAACAGATTTCTACTCTTCGATTTCTATTATTAGAGACCACACAGTTTTACAAGAGTTATAACGAAATAATGCACTGTGAGAGCTTCTCAAAACGACTAAGCCCTCGAGAATACTCCTATTACCGTACAAAATAGTCCACACACTATCGAAAACAGAAATCCTCGCGCCTTTTTTTTTTCCGATGTACCCGCAAAGAACGTGGTATGATCGGTTTCACTTCTAAGATTAAGCTCTAGTGGGCGCTTTGCCACCTTTATGAACGGTATTCTCTTGACATTCTAGATTGTCTTGAAGCCGATGGTTATCAACCATATCGATATCTCCGAGAGAAAGGGTTGAGATCATTTATTTTTGGGTTTAGTTCAAAGAACACTTGCTCTCATGAATTGCCATGCATGTGTTTGGTTGAATAAGGCATGTTTGGGTGGTCAATGATTGTTCTTTACATCGCGCTTCGAAAATTTCATGAAATTTTAAGATGTTCACCATGTTTATCGCTAACGAGCCTAACGAGCCTAACGAGTCGAGTTCGAAGTTTTAACGAGCCGAGCCGAAGCTCGGGTTTTTGCTCGTTATCTTAACGAGCCGAAGCCGAGCCGAGCTCGTTTTCTTAACGAGCCTTAACGAAGTCGAGCCGAGCCGAGCCGAGCCGAAGTCACTCGTTATCCACCCCTACCGATCACGAACCGCTCTAACGCCCTACACATATATTTGCGAAATGGCCGAATTCGAATGACAACATGGACGATGCCATGATGGATATTATCAACAATGACGCCTTACAAGGTGCCCAATTCAAGGTGATGACAACAATCAAGAAGTAGATGACGGAGTCAAGATTTTGCCGATTATGAAGATGAGCAAGACAATGTCAAGCGAGGTCTATCTACAATCTCTTATGTATACATGAAATTCGAATAATTTCATTTGTCGATAAATATATTTATTTAAATCTTTGTGTTTCTACATTCAGTAGCCCTCTGGATCGACGACAACAACGGGAAGAGTAGAAATGTACGAGGTCCAAGAAGCCGTTGGAGGGTCGGTTCATTCTCTCGAATTCGAGGAGGATACAGCAAAGTACTTGGACCACATGCACGTAAATTTGTCACCATCGGGTACCTTGTAAGGGACAGATCCCGATCAATGCTCGTGAATGGAAGCAAAAGAAAGTTGCTCCTCATATTAGTTTTGTCTCCGATCGTGACAAGGCACTAGTTTGGCAAGATGTCCTTCAACATTTCGCACTCGACTGTAAGATAAAGCTTTGAAGGAGAGAGTTAGGAACTGGGCTATGAAGAAGATGGCCACACAATTCCAGTGTTGGAAGAAGAAATTGTACAACACATTTATCAGTAAGAACCTGACGCCAGATTTCAACACTAAGGCCTACGTCAAGTTGAGGCCGTTTTGGGATGAGTTTGTACAGTTCAAGACATCGGAAGAGGGTGAGGCACGGGTGAGAAGGAACCAACAGAATGCCCGACAAAAGAAATACCACCATCACTTGGGATCAGGTGGCTACAGGAGTGCCATTCCTAAGTGGGAAAGAATGGAACGGGAGATTCTTGCCAAGGGGATCGAACCAGAATCAATCAACTGGCCTGAGCGCGCCAAGTATTGGTTTTTCGGTCATGGGGGAAGCCTGGACCTAGAGACCGGAAAGATAGTGTATGGCGCAAAACTCCAAAGAGCAGCAGAAAGATTTGCTTATGTTCGAGGCTTGGCTGAGAGTGGCAGGTGGCAGCCGAACAGAGATAAGGATGAGCTGACATACGCCCTGGAGAGTACTGAACACGGTGGGCGAACAAGAGGCTATGGGGAGGTGTCGTGGGAGCATGCCTTCCCTAAAGACAAAGCCACCTATAGAAGCCGCCAGAGAAAGAAGTACGAGGAGGCAGAGCGGATGCGCAGGATGGAGGAAATGGTTCTTGAGTCACGGAAGTGGCTCGTGAAGCGATAGAGCGAGAAAAGCACTTGAAGCCAAAATGAATGAGGAAATCAAAAGGCAAGTGCAGATAGCGAGAAGTTCCATCCAAAGGCAAAAGCGATCGAGCCGGAGTCAACATCACCCCTAATCGCTTGAAAAGCGATTGCGCTTCCACGGAGGTGCCAAGGATTCAACATGACGCAGGCTGCGCTTCCCGTGGATGACATCACCGATCCTCTCACGACATGTGAGCCGCACATTCGAGAGGGAATGCCACGACCATGGTGGCTATCGGTGTTGTATCTCGTGTCGACCCTACGAAGACACCAAGATGCCATGGGGCATTAATACCTCCGGATATGCTAGCGTCTCGGTGGATAGAGTTGTGAAAGGTAATAGCAATGTGCCTCTTGACATTGAAGGAGGTGATGGGAGAAGACTTTAGGAGAAGCGGAGAAGACATTCATATGTTGGCGCAAGCGCTATATCATTATTCCTAGGGCGCCACCTCCTCCTCCTCAACAACCTAACCCTAGGTGCGGATGAAAGTGAACGAAACATTTTTTCACTAATTATGTATTGGCTTAAATAACGGTTTACTCATACCACGTTGTTTTCACAGTGAGAACCTCCCCAACCTAAGTCCAATTATCCATTCACCACCGTCACGGTGTTGCGGCGATGACAATGAAGTGGAAGACACTGCATCCCCACCGCCCCACAGCCGGCTCCAACGCCGACACCGCCCCACGGCGGCTCCATCGCCCACCACGGCGGGCTCCAACGCCGACACCGCCGCTCCATCGCCTCCACGGCGGGCTCCAACGCCGCCATCGCCCCATTGCCTCCACGGCGGGCTCCAACGCCGACACCGCCGCCCTCCGCCAAAGAAGAGGCGCACCCACAAACGGTTATGCGGCCCCCACCGCCGCCAAGAAGAAAGCCTTAGGGAGAACACCGCTTATTTCTAAGACGATTTAAACTTTCCTATGAGAAGATCGCCGAGAAATAGATGCTTGAAAGAAAACAGATGTGGGCAGTTTCTTCGCGAAAGTCAAGGCTAAAAAGTGAAGCAAAGCGAAACCACGAGAAGCCGTGCTTCTTCAGACGTCGAAGTTCTAAGGCAAAGGGTGGACGCCACCGTAAAAAGTTACATCATGCTCGTGAGATTCGCCACTATCGGACTATGACCGCACTCTCACCAAGTCAATTGAGGAGGCGAAGAAGAAAGAGAAGAGAGCACGGAAGGGTGTTGCACACCGGGGAACAATCACAACAATCGCTGCCCCGCTAGTTATTGGGAATGAATATGGTTCAAACACTAACGTGCTAGAACAGATATCCGGAAATGTGCATTTGGATCAACTTGATGAATTTTTCATGAAACTAGTCTAAGCATTTCCCAAATGCTCGTGAGCACACATCAAAAGTGCTCCGGAAGTTGATCATTGGAAGAAGGAATATGTATATGGCAAGAGTCTATACAACCCCGAGAAGCTCATGGAACTTAAATGCAAATGTACTTGTTAAACGAGTGGTACATGGCGGCGTGTCGCAGAAAAGCGATGACTATATTTGCGTCAAAATTAGAAACCATCATTACTTCCGGCGATGACATTATAATGGTTCGGTTTTAATGAGTTACACCACTATGCCACATGAACGCTCTAGACAAATCTCTCATCAGCTGCTTTTGTCTGTACGTGATTCTTTCTTTTAATAATCTCACTCTAGCATATGTATATGTATAAGTAATTATCCTCACACTAGCTAGCATGTCTATACATATGCAGAGACATGATGAGAGACCTCACACGTAGAAACGACAAGAACATTGGTTTCGTTGATCCATATATCGTATTCAAGGACCCAAACACTCCCTACGATCAATGGAGACCTCAAACGGAGAGGAATTTCCGGAAGGTTCTTGATCAACCAAAAGAACAAAAGATTTATACTCTTCCCCTACAACTTTGGGTGAGTGTTGTTATCGTGTGCACATTTTACTTTACTTACTCAATCCAACATAAAGATATATATGTTGACTCTATAAACAAATGCAGCTTTCACTGGATACTGATTGTCTTCGATCTCTCCGACGGTCATTTGCTAATCTATGACTCGTTGAGAAAACCGCAGGAAGATTACCAAGATATGATAGACATTATCCAGGGGTAACTTCGATCTTTAAATATTTATTCCTGCTCTTTAACTCTGCAATAGTTAATTAACGATCCAATTATTGGGCAGGGTTTGGGCTTGGTTCGTTCAGCTACACCGTCCGGATCTGAAAGCGCCACTTCCTGATCCACACCGACTGGGTGTAAGTTGTACTAGCTCCCCGCATCTTTACCTTATCATGCTTCAGCTCACGCGGCGGGATGACGAGAGTAATCTTTTATATCGTCTGATGGATTCTACTACAGCCACCGAGCAACAATTTGTGTGGATACTACGCTTGCGAGTTCCTCACGGTGTATGCAAAAGAACCCATCTACAGATGCGTAAAGTACGTAACAAGTATATATAATAAATCCATTTTATTTATTTGTTGCTATTAAATAAATCTTATGTATATTAATACTTCTTTAGCTTAATGCAAATTGAAGAAGATATGGTTGAAGGAACAGTGTTGGATATGGACCGCCTCAAAGGAATTCAAGAGACAATCGCAGATTTCTTAATGAGCATGTCCTCAAGCCCGACACCGAGTTCTACTTTAACCCAGATGAACAATTGAAGCCAAACCAGACTTAACATTTGTATGTCATTTAAGTGGAGGACAACATTTGTGTTGTAAATACCAAGGATGCATGAATAATGTTGTAAATTTTATGTGCATATATATATATATATATATATATATTATACATATATATAGCTCCAGAATATATATAGTTTCATACTTTATTTGTGTGTAATAATGTTCCAAACTAAATTATATGTGGGCGTATACATATATTAGCAAATAAGAATACGATTTGAAAACCTAATGTAATTGTAAAACCAAAATCAATAATGAATTGAAATGGAAACAAAAAGAAAAAAACATTTTAGTCCCTTGGTAATACCAACCGGGATTAAAACCAGCCAAGTGGCTCACCAATGATTTTAGTCGGTTGGTATTACTAACCGACTAAAATCGTCGTTTTAGTCCCTGCCTAGGACCGGGACTAAAGGTGAGACATTTAGTCCGATTTCCTAGTCCCGCTCTATAACCGGACTAGAGGCCCTTAGGCTCGGGACCAAAGGTCTGCTCTGTAGTAGTGTATATACCACACGGCGGCTACTTGTCATGCAAGGATGCATGCAGTGCAATGCAACCGGTAAAACGTGCGTGTGTGCGTAGCTTGCACAAGCTGCTAATCTAGTATAGGACTAGGTCATAATTTTCGATAATCTTATCTTAGAAGGAAGGTGTATAAGAGGTAATCAGTAATCCACGGCGGTCTCGCAGGTGCCGTTACAAGAGCAGTCAGCGTGCGCCACCCACCCATCGATCGGGCTGCCAACTCTTCATCAATATGCACCACCATTGTCCCTCCACCACCTCCGAGCCGCCGTCGAAGTTTCTTTCCCATTTCCGGCTGCTCACTGTCGTTAGATCCATCACCAGCCACTGCCTCCTGCCGCCCACAAGTCCACAACCCTAACTCGCTAGTCTCGCCTATCATCGTGTTGCCAGCTGTTACCGCCACTGCCATCCTCCGATGCCACGGCCGGCGGCGCCTCGCCACACCGTTGCAACAGTCAACGCCACCGTGAATCTATAGGGAGGAGCCCGACGATTTCTTCCCTAATCTCGCAGGAGCATGAAATGTGCCCGATGGGAAGAGGAAGTTTCAGGTACTTTTTTTTTAAAAAAAAACTTGGAAATATCAGGTACTTAATACTTTTCAAATCCGTTGATTAAAGTGAAAAGACTCCACGCATGCATCATATCAGCGGAATATCAGGTACTTAATGCAATGCTCACTCACCTTCTCTTGCATGATTGGATTAAAAATGTGACAGAATCAAACAAAGTCGCACGACTGATGAGAGGGGCATACATACCACCAATAGCGGAGCCAGAAATTTTTTGAAGTCTGAACAAGCCACAATTACACATCATGCAAATCCACAATAGTTTTAAATATGTTTCGCTCGGTGTAGCATATCATCAAGTCATTGAAAAAATCATTGTTGATCTTGTTGCGCAATTTAGACTTGATAATCTTCATTGCCGAAAAAGCATCTTGCAATTTTTTGGACCACGGTCAAAAGCATGCCTCACTTTTTCATTCTTATCTTTGTACCAATCTATCATTTCACAAAAGTTACCTTTGTTTAATGAGGTAGAAGATTCATTATGGCCACGAAAAGCCATGCCTTGACCAATGAGAAATCTTGTACACTCTAGAGAAGAAGTCAAACAGATTTTATATTGTTCTTCGGATTCCTTGGTTGCGCAAGAGAGCTTACTTGATACACCACTTTGTTTTTGGTTATGAAAATCATCACAATACAATCTTGCCTTGTTATGGTCACTTCTTACACCACCAATATGGTCGGACAATGCTTTGTAGGCATACTTCCAATCACTAAACCCGGTTTTGGTGAAGACTTCGGAACCAAAGCGTTAATTATTTCCCGGATTCTTAAAAAGAAAGCAATAGAAACAATATGCCGCATCTTGAGACTCGCTATATTCTATCCAATCATACTTCTTATACCAATATTTTGAAAATGCCCTCCACAAACATCCAAATTGTTTGCGAGGAAAATTCACAATTGGTTGGGTTGGACCCTTCAAAATGTATACTCTTCTCACTTGGTCTTGAACATCTGGATGGTAATCATTTATTTGTTTTCTAAGAGTAGGATCACACAATTTCATCCGGATTAAACACATCCTCCTCCTCATCATCATTAGTCACATTTGGTTCATCTTCATCTTGCGGTTGCGGTTGTGGTAAGCTTCTCGAGTCAACCAAAAACCTCCTTATTTCTGAAATTTTAACAATTCTCATCATCTCAAGACTCAACCGCTCAAGGATTGTGCTCTTTCTACAATTCTACATTTCAACTGGAACAACAAGAACAAGTGAATAATTGAACAAGGTCATCCACTCATCCTATATTCCTACAAGCCGACTAGCAACATCGAGAAATTGGGAGAACAACAAAGATTTCAATGTGCTCACCTAGCTGCCTGCAGCAGGCCGCCGCCGTCGCTCGTGCTTGCCGCTTGCAGATTGCCGGCTTGCGCTTGGCTCACTTGGGGAATAGAGAGTTGGCCGCCGGCTTGGGGAACATGCATAAATAAATAAATTAAATTAAATTAAAAACAGCAAGCACCAGGAGCTAGTTCAACCAAAATATCAGAACCAAAATCATTTAAATTAAGAAAAGGGGGAAGCCGGAGCGGAGCCGACGGCCTCATGGCTCAGCCGAGCCGAGGCACGCACGGCCCGAGGGGCGATGCGCGCACGACCGGCCGGACGAGGAGTGCGGGCAGGCCGGACCGTCGGAGGCCACACTGAGTTGGCCATCCTGGGGCGCTAAGGAAAAATATCTAGGAGGTAGGAGCTCCACCTGGGGCGGGAAGAAGCCGGCAATGAGCCTTGGGGCGCGCGGCGCGGCGGTTCTCGGGGCGGGTTCATGGCGCCAGGCTTTGCAACAGCCGCCATCGCCGCTCGTGCTTGTTGCGCTTACGCTTGGGAGTTTGGAGTTGGGAGTTGAGGTTGGCCGGTTAGGGTTGGGGAAGAGAAAGCCAGGCAGCGCTTGCCACCAGCAGAAGCTAACGAGCATGTGGCCCAGCAGGCCGAGAAAGCCTGGGCAGTTGCCTAGGCTAGAGGGATGCTGCCTCCACCCCTGCATACCACGTTGCGGCTGCTTGCCAGGCAAGGATGCGTGCAGTGCAACCCGTCAAATGCGGGCTGGACAAACTGGTTGACTGCTTCTGATCTAAAAGACATGGTTATTACTACCAATAGGTGTTAGTTGTATTCCTTTGTTAAAACTAGCAGAGTGTCTATGCGTTACAACGGAAATACAAACTTTGCATGAGATGGGAGGGTGAGGGAGGAGATGGGGCGGGGGAGTTGGGTTGAGCGGCGGCGACGGAGCCTAGGCAATAGCGGGAGGGAGAAGGGGAATGTGATGTGTGGGGCTCTACAAGCACTGAGGGGCGGGGGACGCACGCGGACAGACGATGGCGAGGGTGGTTATAGCGACGGCGAGGTCGAAGGCGCATGAATCAAGGGTGGCGGAGCCGATGTGGGTGCGAGGCAGGGCGGGGCGGACCGGGGGGGGAGGGGGGGTAGGGCGCGGAATGGGAGGAAAAAGAGCGGGGCGGCGATGGTGCAAATACGAGGAGTGGCCACGTTAGGTACACGTCGTGGCTGACACGGTGTTTTGTCGGACCCAGGCATTGAATACCAGAAGCCCTCATATGTGTACCGTACTAGTCCCATGATCAATGGCTAGTACACACATTCACAATATTGAAATTCACATCCATACATACAAAATAAAACAAATTATGGTACATAACTTAAGCAGTTACATTATTTATAACACAAGGGCTAACCGACCAAATAAGAGCTTAAGTATTAGAAGTAGCAAAAGTAACAGCAGAAGCAGAAGCAAAATATGTAATAAGTCCAAAAAAATCCAGCGGCATGCCCATCCGAACCCTCAGGCAACCGACTAGAGACAAGTCTTAGAAAGATTCGTCACCGAACCCATCGGTTCCGGGTGCAAAGAAAATGCCGTCCGACATAGGCTCACCCTCTAAGTCTGAAGAACAAATTAAGCAAGATTGAGTACATTGTGTACTCAACAAGACTTGTAGTGTATCACAAAGTTTATATACATGCATGACTAACAAAGGAGGAGGCTCTAAGCTACAAGCTATTTTTAGCACTAAGCATGTTTTATTTGTAATATCAATACGTAGTACTTTGCAACAAAATTTTTAAAGAGCAATTAAATAGATAAAAGACAACAATTAAGTAATCGAATAAATAACAACTCGCAACCCTCCTCAGATGCGAGCAATATTTTATTTTCATCCATAGACATGACACTCAACTTAAATATAAACCAACAAGAAAAACCATTTTCTCATTTTTCAACAAAACTGTTTTTATGAAAACCTAGACTATACCCATTAAGACTACAATAAACACGCTCATGACCGCTAGCACTACTATTTAAATAGATTTACACTCTGCAGAGGTGTACAACTTTACCCACAGCACATGAATTCTCTAGTTTGTTCGGTATCCGTCGATACTACCGCTCACTACCTTTGGTAAGCAACCTTGAGCACGTGTCGAAACCTTTACATCACCTAGTCCTAACCTTGCACTAGCCCGATGAATGAACACCCTCACTTCACTTGTGTACACCCCCGTCTTAGTGAGGCATTCACCGTTGTGTTGGCAAGCTTTGTGCCCAACACCGCGGTGAAGGGAGCCCCTTCGAACATGCCTACACCGATCATGCTCTCACTTCTACGGCCTACCAATGTGCAAGGCTAGTTTTCAATGAGTTAATTAGCTAATGCTGTCACATACTGGCACATGTGGTTGTACACTTAGGCTCAGATAAGACTTGCTGGTGTTCGGTCCTTAATTGACCCGGGCGAGGATCTCCCCCTATCTATTTGTGAGATACACCTCTCACACTCATCAGAATATAATATAACTCGCCAGCGTCACAAACTAAGCATATTCATTTTTATTTTTATCCAAAATAACAAAGGCACACCCCTCTAGACTTTATTTTCAAAAACTCTTAAACTCATATTTATCATATCTTCCTTTTTACAATTTTTATGAAAGACTATAGACCGACTAAGCAATAGTGCTATATTCGCACTCAAAACTCCTGAGTTGACATCATCTATTGTTTAAACCATAACCTAATGGCTACAGTAGTAAGGACATCAATATTTCAAGGAGGTTCATGCATTGAATAGAATTACAACTACCATTATCCCAAACATACAATTTTATATCCAACATGCATGCATGCATAATAGATTTTGCAAAAATAAGTACAATAATTAAAATAGTAGGATCAACATGGTCAAAGGAGGTACTTGCCTTGCTCTGGTTGCTCTGAATGTGAGGATAGAGTATCGTTGTAAAAATCGTTCGAATAATCGACCTCCAATCAAAATGGCCGAAAGCAAATTAAATATAGCAGAATAATTTCAACAGCAACAAAATCCAAATATTTTTTTGATATTCAGGTAGAGCATGATTTTAGATGAATTTAGGAAAATGACTCATCTCATTTGGAGTTTGTATGTAAAAGTTATTAACGTTTTAATTTGCTTCGGTTTGAAAATTCCAGAAAAATATAAAAATCCTGACGTCGACAGCGTATTTTACTAAGGTTTACGCTTCTCTGCATTCTACTAAGGTTTACGCTTTCCAGTAGAGAAAACATTTTTACCTCAGAGCTAAAGGTGGCTTTTTCATTTTTTTGATTTTTATTAACTGACGGCTGGGGTCCACTTGTCAGTCTCTCAGTTTTAAAACATGTTTTAAAACCGAAAATAGTGCATGGTCCCACATGTGAGTGACTCATTTACTAATAACGTTTGAAATTATATTTTCTTTAACCTTTTCGACTGGTCCCTCGTGTCATACTCTTGTTACATTTAACCTCTGTAACTTAGCATTAATCAACCTTTTAATCACGTGGCCCCACTGCACACACACACACACACACACACACACACAGAGAGAGAGAGAGAGAGAGAGGTGGAGCTGCGCTCATGGCCGAGCGCCATGGCGAGCTTGTCACTGGTGATCGGGGCGATGGCAAAGCTTGGGGATGGCCAAAGTGAGTTCCTCTCTCGATGGCGATGCCACCGGGTGGTGGTGGAGGCCGGAGAGATGACCAGAGGTGGCGCTACGCCGGAGATGAGCGGCGGAGCTCCTCGGGCTCAAAGTGATTTTCCGATTGAGGCAAATCGGTGGAAAAAGAAGGCGTGTATTGGCTCTAGGAGGCTATTACGATGCTACACGCAGCGACTCGGGGACCAATGGTCACCAGAGCAGTGATGACAACGCTTTTGGCGGTGGCGCCATGATCGGCTATGACGAAGTGTAAGCTACACTAGCTAATCCTTCGTTCTAATGTGCACAAAAGCTCTAGGGGACTACTAGAAGCTCGCCAAGGTCCTTGATGGTATCGGGGGATGACCGGAGCAGCTTGGCGACATTGAGCAGAGGTGGCACAAAGGAGGCTCTCGTTGACGACATGCTACTAGGATGGAGATGCTACAAGGAGGTGCGTATTAGCTTGCATGCACACTGAGGATGGTAGGGATAGAAGGAATTGACCAAAGACTCACCGAGGTGGCGGCTAACAAGAAAAGAGCTATGGTGGAAGAAAATGAGGAAGATGGTCAATTCGGGGGATTCCCTGCGTTTGAATCCTCATCAATCGAGGGAGAAGCATTAGTGAGGTATAAGACATAAAGTGGCGTGGTCAAGTGTGGTTCAAGCTCACTAGAACGTCAGGAACACGAAGACCAGAATTGGGGTTTGAGTTGGAGTGAAGAAGACGATGGCTTGTCCACGCTACAGGGTTCCCGGAGCTACATTAAGAAAGGAAGGAGCATCAATAATGCTAGGGGCGTGGTTGGCGAGGGCAAGGTAGCTCACCAAAGAAGATGGCGTTGTGGAGCTTGCTCACCGGCGTTGAGAACGACACACTCATTCTCGGCGATTCAGAGAGCTAGAAGCTTGGAGAAAGCGCGAGATGAAATGAGGGGTGAGCTGGAGAAATGGTGATGCACTCGGGGGCTTAAGTAGTAGCGAGTGGAGAGCGAGATGATCAATGAGACAAAGCGGCCGCGGCGAGAACTCACGCTCCCACCTTCAGCGTCTCCACCAGAGCGGGATTGGACGTCATTAAGGAGATGGTTAGCATTGGCGGAGCCAAGCGGAGGTGACAAAGGTAGGTAAGGCGTGAAAACGGTGGGTGGCAATGAAAACCTCGGGCGAGCTGGCGGAGAGGGTGAAGGCGCACTGGCGAGCGAGGACAAGGGTGAGGTTGACGAAGGGTGTTGACAGGCAGGGCCCAGACGTTAGCGAGAGAGGGAGAGCACGCTGGCATGGGCTGGAGCTGAGTGAGGGAGTTTTTGGCCAGCTCAATTTCGGCCCAAGGGCAAGCGGGAAAATTAAAAACAATTTTCGAATTTCCAAAATCTGGCTGAGTGTTTGCTGGATTTTTGTATTGAGCAAACAGAGTCCAAAATTTATGAAATTGTTTGTGAGAGCTCTTGACCCAATATAGTTGCTTATGTGAATTTTTCAGGATTTTGTATGCTTTGTGATTTTCCCGAAAATTCTTACAAGTTGCTGCTTGTATGAAATTTCATTATTTTGCTTTATACAAAAAGTTCAAAAAGTCATGCATAGAAAGTTTTTCATAAGAATAAGCTCAAAATTACTTTCCCATTTATTTTCACTATGTCTTCCCAAAAATGGAATTTTTGGGATGTTACAGTGTTCTAGTGCGCGCGAGGGTTTCGTTAGATTTTTTTGTTGTAAATGGTGCAGATTAAGCATAAATGCAATGATCATCCCAGCCTTAATAATAATATCTAAAGCATAATTCCAACAAATAATTGACCAAAACAATACACAAGCATGTGAATCCTCCATGTCAATCAAGTATGATAATATGCTTAAGACAATAGATAGAAACAACACAATTCTCAAAATTTAGTGAAGGTTGCTCTCAGAATAGAGTTTGCAGAAGACTTTAATCTCTGCCTTTTTAACACTTAGTCTATACTCTTCCTTAAATGATTATGATAAGAGTTTCTAATCTTGAGCTCTAAACACCCTTTACTAAACTGTTAAAAATTACCTAACTGTTAAAGATCATAGCAAAGACTTCAGATTCAAAGAAGATATCAAAAGATAACTGAAGGATATCTAGACAATTAACGATAAAAGACCACTCTCTAATAATAATAATCGACCAAGATACAGGATCGAGATATAAACCCAAAAAGGGCTAACAGAGTAATCTAGTCGTAAGTAATAGGTCAATTTAAATCAACAGATTTAAGACAATTATATACCTCTGGAAGAAACGAGAATAACCGAGTCTAATAACGATGGGTCTAATAGATGAAGCAAGTACTCAATAGAGCTCAAGTTAGAACTAATTATCATAATCAAATTCAAGATATGACTATCTTCATCATAGAGCATCAACAGAATCCATGAGTTAACTTGCAATATCTCGAAACTAGTCTCAAAGACCAAAATAACACAAGTCAAGACTATCAACTAGAATCGCAATGTATATATGCAAGGATCAACCGAATCATCAAAGAGGGGCAATACTCACTGAATCGGTGGTACTCAAAACCACTAAGATGCAACTGGCAAGGCGTGTAGACACTGACCCAGAAAAACTATCGCCCTGCAACATCGAGCAAAAGACGAAGCAATCGGAGATACAATGCCACTCTTTGAATTTCGGAATCCACCGAAGAACAAAGCCGAGGGATTGGAATAACGCCGCTCAAGATCCACCAAGAGATGCAACGGCCGAGAACACCTCAGAGCAAGAAATCAAAAGCAGACGGAGGGAATCACACCGAATCGACCTCAAGCCTCAACTAATCAACCAGATTTAGTCTGCTCAAAGACAATCTGTGCAGAATCTCCTTCTATCTATCTATCTCGAGAAGAGGGAGTCTCACCCTTAAGAAAGGAGGAGAGGGAAAACGAGATCTGCACCACTCCCCAAGGCCAACCAACCGCGAAAGAATCGCCACCATCTCCTCATACGATGCAATGAGTGAGAGGAAAAATCGTCCCTTATCTCCACCTAAATCGCGTGTAAGGAGAGAGCCTCGGGTTGGAGCTCGTCATTTCGAGATAGGTCCAAGAGCAGACTTATCACCTCCCTCTCTTCCAATGACAAATGGGCCCTACCACTTCTTCCTTTATTTCTTTTCTTTTCCCTTTATCAAATGATAAATTACCAAAAAGGTCCTCTAGAAACAACATTTTTTACGCACGTAGGGGTGAGACGATTCTCCCGCTGCGCAGGGGTAAACTTGTTCTTTTATTAGTTAAGATAAGTGTAGTGAACCTTTTAAAACTTTGGTCACAAATATACATGAAAGTATTTAGACTTGTCACATAACAATTATACTAGACTTTTTTTGTCATCAAATTACATCTATGTCATTATATTTTTAAGAACTGTTTCAACATATAATCACACAAATAATGGTCAAAGAGGTGCATCTGAGACCATGGCGATGTCCAAAACAAGTAAAAAAAAGAATAGAAGTATGTAGTTAACTTAATTATGTATGGGAAAAAAGTGTAAGATACCGCTCAATAAACAAATTTTTTTCTTTCCTTGTGTGTCATCGTGTACATGTGTTTGTGCAAAGTTATGTAAAATTGCAAAGAACCTGTAATAGACAATGACTAATGACTAATATGCAGGAACGACGGGGGCGTACCAAACGGGCGCCCCACATTTTGTCGAGCAGATCGATCGAGAGCGGAGAAGGGGGTGGGTGGGGGAGAGACATCTCTCGGCGAGGACGAAGGTGCGGCGGCGTGGCCATGACGCGTGCTCGGCGAGGGCGAGGGCGCGTCTGTGTGGACATGCATGTCGCGTGTCCAGACCGTGGCTTCGGCTGCTGGCTGCTGCTATGGTTGTGGTGGCGTAACAGTGGCAGTGGCGCGACAACGTAGGGGGTCATCGGCGTCAACTCTGCCCCGAAAAAAATGGCAGTTGCCTCATGCAGACAGTCACAGTCCTCCCTGCATGTACTTGTGGGCCGGCGGCCTAGCAGCCAACTAAAATGGTGGCGCCGGACGGGAACATGCATGGCGGCCGGCGGCCATGCACCTCGTTGAAAAAGGCGGGAACCCAATGGTCCCACCCTTCTTTTTATAGAGGTGTCCACTGCTGCTAAGCTTCATCATTAACACCATTTATTTATTTTCTAGAAGAAAAAAAAATACAATGATGCATCTTTAACATGTTAAGACGTACATACATTAGCGAGTAAGAAGAGGAGAAGAATGTACATAGAATTGGATAGTAAGGTGATCACGCCATTGCTAATTTGCGGAGGATGGCAGTGGCGCGCGGTAACTGCTGCACGTGCACGTTGGGACGGTGTGTGCATGTGTATGATGCCGAGCTTAGACGAGAGAATTTAGGCGCACCGCCTCCATGCTCGCGTTGCGTGAAGGCGAGCCCATGCATGCACGGCGGCCTAATTGGGCCGACGAGATTGTCTACGCGTGCGGAGCCCAGAAAACCTGTCACAAAACGACGGGTGACACATTGCAAGCGGCATCGGGATGCTTTGGAGACCAATCGGACGGTCCACGTTGATTCGGCCCTCTACAAATTCCCACACAGACCCAGACCCAACCCACCCCTCCCTATCCCGTCCCGTCTTTGCGGCGCTCGTGGCTTCTCCCCTCTTCGCCTCCCTCGCAAATCTACAGAAGCAATTCTTGCTACTCGCTCGAGGATCTCCGTCTCTCCGAATCTTTCTCTTGCTGCGTTGTGTTGGTGTTGATCTTTCGTCGCGGTGGTTTTTAATACCTGGACAGATATGCACATGTAAAGAGACTCCGAGTTGTGATCCTGAATACTCGGGTGCCTAACCTTGGTGTGCGACATTCTGCCTCGGCGATTCAAGCTTCTTGGAGAGTGCGGGCGCCCGATCGCTCTGCCTTTGATTCGCCGCACATTTCGTCCATCTCTTCCAAAATCTCTCTGTTTTGTTCCATCTGATTTTCTTGCCGCGTTTGATCTGAATCCTATTCCGTACCTTGGCCGTACCCTAGCGGACAAGCGAAAACAAAGCGCAACCTCGGTCCACTGCGTAGTCAGCCGTTCGGGACGCGGTGGAATGAACAGGGTGTCGTCATTTGGCACTGGAACCGCGTCGAAGTCACCGCGTTGACATGATCCAGCAGAAAAGAAAGACACCGCGTTGAAATGAAATCTTGGAACGCTCTCCTGGACGGGATCCAGATTATTTTCCAGTTGCAATGGACAGGTAAATTTGTTCCTTTTGGGAGAAGCAAAAGCATTGAACGGTTGATTGATAAACTTACTGCGTTCATTCTGGATTTTGTTATCGGGATGCTTAGTGGAGTGGTTACCCACTGACTCAAGCATTACACAAGCTAGTACATCCAAACAAGAGTCGCGAGGTGATCCAATCACAAAAATTACTAACACAGCGTACGTGTAGGAAGCTCTGAATTAACCTGACATCATTACCTTCTGCCAGTCATAGGAATTAGGCGTGGAATAACCGGGAGCAGTGCAAGGGTTTGTCTGTGGGCTCTTTTACGGTACACTTAATTTAATATAGTCCGTTCATTCTTTTTATCCACTAGTTCAAATTAGTTAAGATTTAGTTATAATACACTTGGTAGTACGAGCAGTAGAATCCCAAGTGAGATATAATTATAATTGTCTATACAGGGATCATATGACACAATAGTAATATTTTCAACCTTAGTTGGAAAAATTTATAATACATTCACGAAAAATTATAAATACAAAGAAAAGTCTATTATATCCTTAACAAATCAACAGTCAGATTTGATTTATACTACTACCACCATATACTACCGGTAGATTGTACCGTAAAATTTCTCTTATTTATTTGCCAAACGCAGTCACGTGGAGATGGTAAACGTGAACACGCCTAAGCCATCAGATAACACATTGCAAGATAGTACATCCAACAGGTCACTAGGGGATATGATCAAATCAAGAAATATATTACTTCCTCCACTCAGAAAAAAATATCATTTTGTAAATCGACATAGTCTCCAAAACATAACTTTAACTACTAATTTCTATTATATTAGATTTATAAAACATAACAAATTATACTTTTAAAAAAATTCTTTTCGAGACAAATGTATACATACCATTTTTTATGTATTCAAGCTAAATATTGAAAACGATATCGATAGCCAAAGTTTAAAATTGTTGACTACATGTACATCAAAATAATATTCTTTTATTATTAGAGGAGTACTACAACATGTAGATACTCTATCTATGCAAGAATATATATGACATTTTGGACATCAACATGGTCTCCAAATGCAATTTGACCATTATTTTTAATACGAATATGTTCATAAAATAATATAAATTTAATATATTATAAAAATATTTTTCATAACTAATCTAATGATATCATTTTCACATGACAAATACAAATAGATTTTTATATATTAGTGATCAAGGTTAAGAAAGTTTAATCTCACGCTTTCTAAAACATAGTACCTGCGGGAGTAGCTCTGAATTTACCTGACATCGTTGCCTTCCGCCAGTTTGAACATCTAGAAGGAATTGTGGGCGATCCGCCACATGATCTTTGTTGTGCGTGCCCTCTTGCTGTCCTGTACTGTGTGTGCATCACATCACAAATTCAATTCTTGAAATCATATAGAGCGCGAGGAAAAGGGTACCAACATTATTATTATTAGTAGCTTTGTGCGCGCCTTGGCGCATGAGGCAATGTCACAGTGGTCAATTTTTCTCTGGGCAATTGCTAACATGACGCAGTATTAGGGAAAGACCAAAGAGAAATACAATAGAGCGAGCCAAAGAGGAATACAATCGAGTGAAAAACCTGTTCTGGAGTAGATGATCATTCGAAAAGTCTTTTTTGAGCAGAGGTTGTCGTGACGTCTTTTTTGAACAGAGGTAGCCATGATGTGCGTTTCCTTGGATCTGATAGCATAAAAGAGAAGAGGCGGTATACATAATGCATGGATGGATATGCGAGATTCTTGAGGGAAAATTGATGTGTGCAATGTCGTATACTGTTTGAGACAAAGGGAAAGGATAAACATCAGCATCTTCTAAGGAATGGCCATGTATGATCAGAACACATGCAAGATGTATTCATGAAACGCAACAATTGCACATGTTATGCTGTTAATAATCGACATAATGACATATGACTTCCATGCACATCTAAATAACATGCCTCAAAATGTTACTCTATGTGAGCAATTTAATTGGGCAATGCTGAACTCATAGGGAAAAAGCATTAATGGACAACAAGGCATGAGAGAAGAAACCTTTCAGTATTTTTTTTTGGTATGTGTTGGTGGCAACGAAATCAGCGTTATTCATAGCGATTATATCATATGTGAACTGAGAAGAGAAATGATACTTCTCGTCGAATTTCTTCCAGTATATGATTGATAGGTAGCTCGTTGGCCCATACCCTGAAAGATCACCTCTGCCAATGGCCAAGCAAAATATCTGAAGAAATGGTTAGATGCATGGCTATTCATGCAAAATTGGTAGCTTCAGACTAAAATTCTTAAATGGGAAATTTCGAAATCATTTTTTTAGAGCATGCCACATGTATATTTTGGAATCAATTTTAGGCAGTCACTGGAATGCGTGGAATGGTCTGCTTCTAAATAAAGATCCTAAATTTATTTTGGTTAACTCGTTATCAATTTACTGAGTCGAAGCAAAGAATACTATTTATCATTGATCTGGATTTCACTGCCATATACATAACCACCTAGTAAATTAGCAGAAAGGAGGACTGTTCCAAAAAAAAACACACATAGTGACTACCCAACCAGCACATACACATAAGTTGGTGACAAGGTACATACAACTATTCATGTTAATTACTGATATAAGAAGAATCGAAGCTAATTTTTCTTGATATAAGCATTGATGATTCCTTCACTTTCACGTGCATGAAACTGGCATATCTTACTGGTATTTGAGAAAAGTTATTTTTCTAGATAATTCTATAATTTTGAAAGTTGCTGCATGCATTCAATTTTATTGTCAGTAAAATACTTCAATTTTATTGTCCTACTTAGGAAACTACGGAGCATTATGGCCCTTCCAGATAGCTATAGAATCTAAGTAGGCAAAAAACAACACTAAAGCAAATGGGAAATGTTTAACTTCTTGACCTTGCAGGTTTGCATCACATAAATTGGGTGAAACAACATTGATTGAGAGAGAGAGAGATAGAACCTTTGGATGATATGAAGAGAGGTCCACACTTGAAAACCTGGTTAGTAAATAGACAAAGAAACTGCATTATATGGTTTTCAATCAGGCACTTCTATAGACCAACATCCAGAATCCATAGAATGATCAGAGCAAAAATGGAATGGAAAAACCTACATGTCTGATGCATCATCACATTTTCTCAATTAATTATTGTGATTTCAACTTTAGTGCTAACTGAAAGCGTATTGCTCCATGCTAAATGTGGTGAGTATAAACAGGTGAAAGATATTTCTGCTATGGATCCGCTTCACGTTTTCAAAGTCATTAATTGTCTGACACCCTTTTTGAGATTTCGATGCATTATCAGTGGGTTCCCCATCCCTATATCTGAGGTCGTCAAACATAATTAGCCACATAATTAGCACAAACATTTCGGAATAAGCAGAAGGAAACCGAATATTTGCATCAGAATACCAACCTGACCACAAAGGCTCAACCTGCCTCAGAGCACATTTTTTTTTTTTGCAATAAAATAGACAAAACTGTTGTAATACATTACAACATAATAGGATAACACAACCATTGTAATTCGAAATAGTAGTAACCAACACATTAACATAGTTTAAGAGGACTATCATAGCATCTGTTTGTAGCCACGCTTAGCCTCCTCCAGTTAGCAAACATGAACACCATAACATAAGTGTAAAAGGTGCATGAACTGGGTCAGATGACTAAAAGCAAAAAAAAATTCTGTAAGCTTCTACAAAGTTCTGTAAGTTAAGTACAGACTATTGTAAAGGATACCTCATATTGTCATCCTAAGCAAGCAAAATACATTACAGCAAATGAAATCTCAGATCGAATAGTTGTAAGTTGTAACGCAAGTTCCTAATTCCTATCATATGCACACTAAAGGTGAAAAACAATAAGTCGTATCACAGCAACTTAAATTTTCAGGTCTAAGTGATCATTAACAAAACCTTCTGAAGACTAAGCAGGTAGCCATAAAGAGGGCGATCCTTCTAGATCACAGTCATGTTAGACCCCAACAACCAGGTCTTTTTGATAACATGGCTAACGTGTGCTAAACAATTAATTTAAAAATGCTGTAAAATCAACCCAACAAAACCAGGTTAGACCCCAAGCATCGCTCATTGGGTAATCTTCATTGCAAAATATTGCGTAGTGGTTCTTTATCTAGAAAAATTTAGGGAATTATGCTAACGTGATATGGAAGAACCTATCAAATTACCACGATCATGCAGTTGAATGGCAGCCGGAAACCACATTTCTTTGGCTTCCACTAAGTGTCAAGGAGCACCTTATTCGTTTTCTACACTTAAATATATCTTGATCCAAGCACTACTGCACTAAGATAATGATCAATCTATCAGTCTATCTATTTTTTTTTATTTAAAAAAAACTCTAAGCACATGCGCCAGTCAGCCCAAGCACCTATTTTATGCACATCTTTTCATCTATCCCATGCAAAAACAACAAATGAACAATCCATCAAACTAATGCAAAAGAAACTAATACCATCATCAACCTCACTACAAATAATAACCAGTGGATATGGATCATCTAGTAGGCAACACAAATAGAAAGGGAAAATATGCTGCAGAAATGGCAATGCGAAAAGAACACCACAAATCCTTATGCTATATCAGGTACAATATAAATAACACTTTCTTCTATTTTAGTTGTATACCATTTTGACTACTGAACTCAATAAAAAGAGACTAAATTCCCTTGACCCGTGATATGTCTCACACTTAACCTCTTTCCTGCCTATAAAGTTGATACTTCAAGAAATCAACGTGTGACATTATGTTCTACTACCACACTAAATAACTAATTCTATCATATAAATCACCTTCTACAGCAGAACAGACTTATGAAAAATATAGAAGGCTATTCATGTTTCTCATTCAATACCATCTGTATTTTTCTCCTAAATTGAAGCTAGTCATGTCACAGCCAATGGAGACCAAAATTACAAGCTATAATTATATTCTAGGAAGTGCAAATTGTTTGTAATGCCAAACAAATTCCACTGGCATAATACAGGCTATAATTATATTCTAGGAAGTGCAAATTGTTTATAACACCAAACAAATTCCACTAGCATAATACAGGGTAAGCACCAAAAGATTCGATTTTACCTATCTTGCCTGGAGTGATGATTCCTCTACCGCTTGCCGTTGGAGCAGCGCGGGCTGCAACGGCCGCTCGGGGAGCAGGAGTCGGAGCAGAATGAGGAGCGCACGGGGGAGGGGGTAGGTGGCGCTTGCGCGGTGGGAGTGGAGGCGACGACGAGAGGGCGTGGTCAGGGCCGAAGTCGGCGGCGTCGGAGTTGGGGATTTCGGCGGAAGCATCAAATTCAACATAAAAACCGAAGTAGCAGTAGTAGGGAGGGAGTAAAATCCATGGGGACAAGCTCGACCACGGGCTGGGAGGAGCACGACGGCCGAGGCTGCCAGAAGCAAGCCGTGGTCGGCCAAGACGAACCGGCAGGAGGCGCGCACAGGAGGCAAGAGCGACGCAGGTGGGCAAGCCGCACGGAAGAAGGCCGAAGCCGAGCCGCATGGGGAGGAGTAGGTCGAGCCAAGCAAGCCGGAGGCGCGGGCAAGAGCCAGTGTCATGCTAGGGAGCGAGGCGGCGGCGCCCAGAACCGAGAGGGCGATGTGGCGCCAGAGAGAAATGAAGGGATGGAGGAAGAAGAAGCCCCATGGAGCAAGGATTCGGCCAGGAGAGAGACGCCATGGTGAAAAAGGAATGAGGAAACGGGGGAGAGAATGAAGAGAGGAGCGGAATCCATGGGATGGAGTGGTGGAGTGGTGTGGGGAGGCCACCGCTCTTGGAGTGGGGGAGGCGATTGAAACAGGGAAGGGGAAGGGGCGGGGAGGGAGATCTCGTGGGGAAGAGGAAGGAGGCGGAGGTGTGGGGTGGAGGTGAGCAGCGAAGGAGGAGGAAGAATTGAGAGAGAGAGGATGACGTGCGGGCTTGGTGGCAAGCGGAGCGAAGAGGCAGCGCGAGGCGACAGCGCGTGGGAGCACTCTGCCATAATGAATCGGATGGCGGGGAAGGACGCAGCAAGACCATCGGATGGCTCAGAACGCGACGAAATCGTAGGCGAGAAAAACTGAAGGAAGATCTAATGGACGGCAAGGAAAGCAGCGAAAGATCGAATGACACAAGGAAAAGAGGCGACATGGCCTAGCTGAGGGCGCGTCCTTTTTCTCTTGATTTAACTGGTAGGATTATTTTTGGAAAAAATCTTTTTACACTTTTAGCTATTATTTGAGTCCTAAAATCAGCCCGCAATTTCAAAATTGTTTAGTTTACAACCTCGAGCTCCGAAAACCAGTTAAAACACCCCATCACCCTAAACCACTATGGTTTTATCTGATGTGACATCTACGGACACATATCTTGTTAAGGAAAAAGTCCACTTTTCAACCCTCAATTATCGTCCAAGCCTACTTTTCAACATTGAGCTGTAAAACTGTTTGATTTGGGACTTTCAACTATTGAAACTAATGCAACCGACGCCCGACCCATCCAACCCTGGTTTTGACTAACATCCAACCCTGGTTTTGACTGACGTGACACCTATGTGTCAAAATTCTACACACGTGGATGCCAACTCAATCTACACGCCATCTCTCACAACAATCTCATGAGTAAATAAAAAAGATGAGGGGCCCACCTGTCAGTCCCTAAAAATATCTTCTTCCACCCCTTCCTCCTCTGTCTCCCTCTCTCTATTTGTTTGATTGTTTCCCTCTCACGCCTCCACATCACTCTGCCTCTGTCAGGGCCTCCGCTGGTCCACGCCCACCGGCCACCCCTCTCATGTCACACCGACTCTACGCACGCCAATTTCTCCCTCATCGACGACCCCACCCTCCCCCTCGCATCCATCCGCCTCCCCGCCACCACCCTCGCCGGCCGCCTCTCGCCCGATCTCGGTGCCTTCGCCGCCCTCTCCTCCCTTTACCTTGTCACTAACTCCTTCTTCGGGCCCATCCTCCTCGAGCTCAACAACGCGCCCAAGCTCTTCGACATTGACCTCACCGGCAACGCCCTCTTCAGCGTGCTCCCGCCCTCCAACTGGAACCTCTGCGAACACCTCGCTGACCATTGCCTCCATGGAAATGCTCACAATGGAGTTATCCCCATGTCGGTGTCCATTGGGTGTTTGTAGGGGAGATGGAAGCAGAACAGGGTAAGGTGCGCGACGGAGGAGGGTGTGGAGACGAACGAAGGCGGCGAGGGGAAGCTGTTGGTGTTCCAGGGTGGGGAGCACATCCTCGATGCCAGTGCCGCCTCCCCGCTGACTAGCACTGTGTTGGTGACCATGTTGTTGTCGCGCCGCGCCAAGACCCATCACTAGCGCCTCAACTTCATCATTGTTTTGTTGCATCAAGCCTCATCTTGCCATGCTATATGAGTCACGAGGTTCATATCATCGCCCTAAATCTCTCCCTGCCTCTTTCTGTACTCTCCTTCATTGTGGATTGCCATCACCGTCATCCTGTACCGCGTCACACCACCTCACCGTCGCCAACGTTGTCACCACCTCCCCCGTCTCCCTCGGCCCAGAAAATGGAATCACCATGCTCGGGAACATGAGGTGCTCTCGACACTGCCGTCTGCCCTCACCAAAATTTGTTGCCGTCATACCCATCTCCTCCATGCCCGATGGCCTCAGCGCCGCGCCGTTCTAGCCGCTTCGGTCAACCTCCCCGCCAACCACTGCTTCCTTGGAGTTCGCCATGCCTAGGAACACACCGCACCGCTGTCATAACAACCCCCCGCCATAGCTCACAGCGTCACCACCCATGTCCCTCTCTATCTCTATGCCCCCCCCACGGTTTCAATTGGGATGAAGCATAGTGTCGAGCCTATGCAAGACATGCATTGCTGACATGGGAACCATGTTAGCACACACTTGTGTCAAAACCATCGCTACATAGGCGCCATATCAGATGAAAACCACTGTGAATTGGCTCAGTGGGTGTTTTGAATGGTTTCAAGAGTTCTTGGTTGTAAAGTGGACGGTTTTAGAGTTGAGGGTTGAAAAATGAACCGAGCCGAGAGTTCAGGGTTGAAAAGTGGATTTTTACCTTTTGCTAACATGCCATCTACATGTGCATCCTTATCAAGTTCACACCATCCTCAAAATATCTTCTTCACTTTTAAACACATAGAGAGGGAGAGAGAACGAGGAGGAGGAGGATGATGGGAGAGTAGGCAAGGCTGGAGCTTCGGGGACGGGGGCCACCGCCACCAGGATAGAGCTGCGCAGGTAGTACGTGTGTAGCTTCGCGTACTCGTGGAGGAGCATCATGATAGATTCATCGAGTAGGAACTCCTACGTATGTGCGGAATGTGGTTCCTTGGGATCATCTTGCCTACGATACATGCTCTGCCTCCCAGGCACAATGCATCGAGCAGGTTGTGCATGCCGTGTTGTGCATGTATGGAATCCCCATAAGCAATAAGTCAAACAATTGGTGAGCATAGCAAAAAATGAAACTTACTGGGAATACAATAGAACACACACATGGAGAGAGAGACATGGCCAACAAGTGCACATGATGCAATCCATTTTGTTGATCGAGGAGGAAGAAGTTGGATTGAGAGAGAGAGAGAGAGAGAGAGGAGGCAGGTGGTGGTTATTTTTGGGGGAAAATTGATCATTTATCCCAACTTATATGTGTCTTTGCTTATTTGGGACTAAGTATAAGGCTACTCAAATGACACATCTTTCATGAGCCACTTGATTATTTGCCCGTTTGGACAATTTTGCCCATGTTTTCTTCTTCCTCTTTTTCTCTTCTCTTCTTCCTTGTTCCGGCCATGGCTGACCCAGCGCTCTGGCCACCGCCGCTACACCTCCACCACCTCCTCACGGCTCTTCTCACCTCGCACAACCTCTCCCTCCCCAAGCTCACTGCCCCTCTCCCATCCCCATGCTCGCTGCCTCGCACCACCCTCTCTCTCTCTCTCTCTCTCTCTCTCTCTCTCGCATGACGACGAGCTTCTTAGCACTGGTCATTCTAGCCCCCAAGGACTGCTCGCTGTCGTGGCGGGTGGTGTTTGTTGGGGTCGTCGATGCGGTTGGGGAAATGCTTTGGCTGCCACGACGCTAGGGACGCGTGGACGGGGCGGCAGGGAATGCTAGGGTTTGTGGCGGCGTGCAACGGTGAGGCCGTGTGAGAAGTGGGGCTTGGTGATGGGAAAGGAAAGATAAGGGAGGAGGCCATGGTCGCTGGGGGAGGTGAGGGTTTAGGGGAGTGGGATGTGGCGGCGGCGGTCGTCGACAAGAGTTTGGGAGAGGAAGGAGGGCCCCAACTTCTTCCCGGAGCTCGCCTCACTCCTACTCCGCAGCCGTCGTTGAAGAAGACTGTGGCGGGTCAACCATGGCCGGAGCAAGGAAGAAGAATGAGAACAAGACCAGGGCAAAATTAGTATTTTTTTCTCCAAAAGGGAAAATTATCAATTGACTCATGAACTGTGTGGCAAATAATCTATTGCCAGGAACTTAGTCCTAAATGATAGAAACCACATGTAATATGTGGCAAATGATCAATTTTCCCTTAATTTTGGGGCCGAATTAATTTAGAGAGAGAGAGAGGAGACAGAATGCAAAGGAAGTGGCCGAATTAATTAAGGGGTTTTGCTTAGCATGCTACGACGAATTTCTAAGCGAATCAATTAGGCAGCAACTAACCAAAATAGGAGATCAAGGGCGTCAGCCCTCCACCGAACTTGAGGAAGAATACCCTCCCTTGGCTTCTTGGGAACAACTGGTAGAATGTGGGGGGAGATAGGAAGGAGACCACTTTGGATGGGTGGAGGGGAGAGGGAGAGGGGAGAAGAGCCATGTGAGGTGGATAGATGGTGACTGGTGAGGGGGAGAACCAGACATGGCCAAATGGCCGGCACAGCTCGGCACGACTAGCTAAACGGGCCATGTCATGCCGGCCTATGGGCTCAGCTGTCGTCCCAGGAATGGCACGCCGAGCTCATGGGCCGTGCTGTGCCAGCTTAGGCAGGATTAGCCCGATGGGCCAGAGTCGACCCGTTTAGCCCATATAGAAAAATGGTGCTCGTCATTGCTCGCCTCATACACCGTGCGTCGTTGCCTCCTCCTCCTCTTCCTCCGCCTCCTCTATCGCTTGCCGCTTCACCTCCTCCTCCACCGTGCACTATTCTCGTCGTGCTCGGCAGTCGTGGCATGCAGTCTTGTGCATCGCATGTCTTTGGGGTCTTTGGGTGGGGTTGCAACCCACGACACGTTGGGCTGTGTTGTGCCTAGGTCGGACCAACAGTACCATGCCTCGGGCTAGCCTGGCAGGCACAATCTATTTGGCCACCTCTAGGAAGAACAGACAGAGATCCAATGCAGTCGGTAGTACCACCAGCCGTTGGATAAAAAAGTGACTGACCAAATGTTCCACCGACTGTAGCAATACTGTAGTAGTATGTCCTGAATCAGGTACTATGCCTTCTATCGTAGCAAATATTTGTAGCAGGATCTGAGCCGTTAGATTTTTTATTGGACGACAGGGACAAGTACCTACTGCTAAAGCTGTAATTGCTACTGTTACTGCTAAAGTTGCAATTTCTACTGCAACTGCACTGGATCTCTGTCTAGGGAAGATGACGATGCTGGAGGAAGAGGGGCAAACCGACATGTGGGCCAAGTCAGATTTAGTTGATGATGAGGCATTAGTTGCCAACTCGGATCCACATGGCAACCACATCAGTGTGAAACTATCCTGGAAATGGTAAAAGGGTCAGGTGACCTGGTTTTATTAGTTGAGGGTTGAATTTTAAACGATTTTGAAATTTCAGATTGGAAATTGGACCAATGCAATAGTTAAAGACTGTAAAATGGACGTTTTCCTTTTTTTTCTAGGTCGATCTTGGCCCCAGCACATCCAAACAAGGTTTAAAGAGCCTTTTTCATTACAAGTAAATGGTGCTCTATAGTTGAATTCCATATGAAGTTAGCTACAGTGTGGAGAGGTACTTACAAGCTACAACTTATAAGTAGCATTATAGTGCTAAGCAATGGCAAGAACCAACATGAGCATATATCCCCATTTTTATTTAATCTTTTTTAATAATATTTTAAAGTTAACCCCTCATTAACTTTATTTCTAATTCTGACCCTTTTGGTCACGCCATGACATGAGGCATGGCAAAGCCACTTTGTCACGCCATTGTCCCGAGCGTGGCCAAAGCTGCCACGCAAGCCCTCATCCGCATGCCGTGTCAGCGTGGAGGGCATATGTGGCATTTGTTTTGTCACACCAGGGGAACTAGCGTGACACAACAGTGCTGCCACGCCATGGTTTGTGCAGTTCCAGAGGAGTTACAAAAACCTCGTGCATATCTAGTGCTAAGTCCTCTCATGCTAGGAGTCCAAGCGTGACAAGACCATTTTGTCATGCCAGGGTAACTGGTGTGACAGTAGCTACAAACAGAACACAACAAACTCTATGCATGTATCCATTCAATCATTTTATTCAAATAGTGACATGTATGCATATATCTATTGAACCATTTCATATAATTTCATTCAACAAGAATCACCCATTCAATCATTTAATTCAAACAGTGACATGTATGCATATATCCATTGAACCATTTCATTTCATTCAACAAAAATCTTCCAAAGCTTGATCTCATTTCATTTCATGCAGTCATTTGATTCTACTTAGTCCTTCGTACATATATACCCATTCATTACATCAGCTGTGCTTTCGGCACGCACCCATACATGGTGTGTACCTAGTAGCTGGATGCTCGTCATGCATGCCCTCGACGACGTTGACTGAACTAATGTCCACGCGATCACGGCGTCTACGGCGCATAGGCATGGCCTGAGTAGGTTGCGTTGCGGCAGGTGCACCGACAAGGTCCGAGAGGACCATCTCATTAGGCAACCTGGCATCCACATCGTCTTCGTCGTCCTCCTCCTGTTGTGCAGCCGAAGTAGATGTCGTTGCCTGTGATGTTGTAGCACACAACAAGCCCCTCAGAGTCGGGCCTGGTTGAACAACATGTCTCACCACCGTGGCGCAGTTCATTCTAGTCGCCATTCGCCTGCATCGGCAGCAAACCATCTACAAGGGAAAAAATTGAGTTGAAATACTTATTATATGATAGTAATTATGCACCTTGGAATACTCATGAAAATGGATTTTCAGAGCTATTTGTTTCTGGAAGAATGAACATTTAGCTCTCCAATTATGCAAATATGAACATTTAGCTCTCCAATATGAACATTAAGCTATCAAAAGTATGTTTATGTGACATCTACCAATATGAACATTTAGCTCTCCAATTATGCAAATTCTGCATGATGATGACAATGACAACCAGTTATTACACGTCCAATTCTGGAATCCTATATGACGATGACAATGACAACCAATCAATAACAACTGGTTAATAATAACCACGTGTTCCTACCAAACTTGTACAATGACAGTTTAGACTATCCACTTGAATGAAGCTGTGATACCTCAATGAAGTTCCTCACGCGTTGGAAGCTCCCCTCCAAGCCCTCTGATACCATGAGCACATTACCGGCCTTGTTGCATATGCGTGCAAGCTGTCTTCCCTGTGAACGGGTCCACAAAGTAAATTAGTTTGCGCACCGCGACATTGCAAATTAGTAGTGGGATAAAATTTAGTCACGTAGTAGGTGTTGATGGGGGCCCTCTCCGGCTGCGTGCCTGTCCGTGTGAACTCATCGTACTCGTCCACGATATCCTTCTCAGATGAGTCACCCTCCCCTATGTTCACCTAGGTCATGGCTGGTCGAAGCTGGAGGCACGTGACGCCGTGGAGCCACCGGAGGTAGCTGACGAATTGAGGCCTCTGATGGATCTGCGGCACGTCCCTGGACCAATTGGACCGGTCGGCCCACTCCAACACGTAGGCACGGTGATAATGGGCCTAGTCGATGTGCTGGTTCCTCCGACTTCGGTTAATCCTACCACGAGCACAATCTAACTGTTAGCACGGAAACCGCTACGAAAGCTGCACAGGAACGGCGACAGGTACCCTTACCCATGAAAGCTGCATAGGAATGGTGACACGTACCGCTCATCCCAATCTAGAGGGGTGTGGGTCCGAGGGCGAAGTGGCTGGAGTACCTGCCAGAGAGATATGCAAATACATAAGTGAAACAATTGCATGGTCAATAAGTTCGAAGCATGTTTTAACAATAGATTAGCAAATCTCACCACACCCTCATCGGCTATGTGGTGTGCGCGGTGGTCATCATCGTACTCCGAGAGGAGCAACGCGTACTGCGGGATCCTGCATTACATGAAAAGAATTATTTAGTATACATGACGTACAAAACAATCTAGAAAATGAAATGGAGTGAACACAACAAAAAAAATCAACAATAATTTATGCTGGAGTGTTCAGAAAATTGGACCTTACTTAAGTTAAACCATATAACAAAGTTAAAACAATAATAATGCAATTGGAATATGGATGGTATTCCAAGAAGGCAAGTTCAAACAACTACAAACTAATTAGTACTCACGCATGACCTTACTTAAATAAAGTGAAGCAAATGGAAATTCAGGAGGAGGAGAAGAAATCTTTTCCAAAATGATTTATCAATGATCTTTTCTTCTCATTCCAATATAGAAAAAAGGGAAAAAGTTGCTGATTTCAATTCTACAATCCCACATTCACACATTGATCTACAATGGACATGCCAATTATCGGATCTTTGAATCCTATTGCCATGAAAGAGATGATATATATATATATATATATATATATATATATATATATATATATATATATATATATATATATATATATATATATATATATATATATATATATATATATATATATATATATATATATATATATATATATATATATATATATATATATATATATATATATATATATATATATATATATATATATATATATATATATGTATATATATATATAGGAAGTTTTTTCTTACTCCTGGGTGTAGTTACTCTATTCCGTATCTCACAACGAGGAGTATCTTATGCAACCGAGAGTATGTATGTGTAGTATCACAGTATATAAGACCACCTAGGTGGTATTCACACCTTTTCAGAGTGGTATGTACAATTTTTAGACATACTCCTTTTTTATGTGACATACTCCTTTTTATGTGCGAATATGAAGGTATTTACAAAATATGCTCAAAACTATAGACTCTCTTGCAATTTTTTCGTGTGGTTCACGTTGGAGTATCTTATAATTAGTATATAAGTATACCTAAAGTGATAAAGGAGTATGTCAAGTTCTTTTAGGTGGTATATCAAAAGTGGGAGTAACTACACCTAGGGAGTAGAAAGTATTTTTTTCTCTATATATATATATATATATATATATATATATATATATATATATATATATATATATATATATATATATATATATATATTGTTGTGAAGAATAATTCATCTATCATCTTGTGGGCCGCCTCTCGGAAGACATGCATCTGAACTAGAAATGCTATTGTACTCATGAAAGACTATAATACCCTTGCTTGTACTCATAGTATAGCCAACCCCAAGGGGTATTTTGGTCATTTGTATAGGCTTGGGAACCTATAAATACCCCATGTATCCCTCCTTTCAAGGGATGGCTCTCTTGAGCAATAAAGAAACATGTTCAAGCTGGTGAGCCCTCGGGGCTCCTCTCCCGAGGTAACCCCCGTTGGCTCACCGACAGAGTAGTGCGGTCCTCTCGGACCCCAACTCAGATAAATCCTCGTGTCCTTTTTACTCTCGTGGGCGAGGGCCGTTAGGCGGCCGACGTCCACCCCTCACTTGTGTTTGGTTTTACACCTACAACATTGGCGCCGTCAGGTGGGGACGTAGCTAATCGATGAAAGGCTATGTCTCCTACCAAAAATACTCTAAGTCCACAAAACCTCCTCGGCTCTGGAGGCATTGATCTCGTGGGCGACCCGTCCGCTCTTTGAAGGAGCCCCACCAGCACTCTTGTCGAGATCGGGGCCATCCACCTCGGGATGGCAACGCCCTACATGCCCCGGGCTACCATGCGCATCCTCCTCCCTTGTGCGGTCGTGCGAGGCCCGGCCAAGGCGGCAGCCTCAAGGCACCCTCGCAGCGAAGGCTAAGGATTCCGAGGCCAACCATCACCCCCAGGGCGCATGACGTTCATGCGTGCAGCGATGAAGGCTCGCTCACGAGGCTCGCCCCTAACGTGCTCTTGTTAGGGACAGTCCATATATAAATCTTGTATGGGCTCTCAAGACACTTTCCTCCAAGGGATTTCACCCTTGTGGTGCGTGGGGTGTCGACGACCTCCTGGTCTCCACTAACAAAGTCCATGGTGGCTTGGGCGTCGTCGCCTCCACCATGGCGGCTCGTGTCTCATCGCCCTAGGCGTCGCCTCCACCATGGCGGCTCATGTCCTACTGGACCTAGGGCATGAGCGACCACCCTCATGGTGCGTGGGGCGTCACGACCTCCAGATCTCCCTAACAAAAGTCCATGGTGGCTTGGGCGTCCGTCGCCTCCACCATGGCGGCTCGTGGTCTCCATCGCCCTAGGGCATGGCGACCACCCTCGTGGTGCGTGGGCGATGACCTCTATGGTCTCCCCTAGCAAAAGTCCATGGTAGCAGGCGTCCGTCGCCTCCACCATGGCGGCTCGTGTCCTACTAGACCTAGGGCATGGCGACAACTTTGGTCGATGCCAAGTTGATGGATGTCTTTGAGGACTCGTCCTCCTTAGACTCGAACCACGCCGAGCGACCTCCGGGTCCCCACAGCATAGCTCCATTGCTTCGCAAGGGTTAACCATTCTCATGCATTCCCGATCACCATAAAAAAACCACCTACGAGGTAATAGGGCTCCATCGCCCTCATAGTTCGGCGCCCCACGATTTAGCCTCGTGGGCGTCACCGGTGTGCCCGTGACTTACTGTTGAGGGCACACATCCAAGGTGCCCATGAGTTAGCCTCATGGGCACCTCCAAGTCCACTAGGGGCTACAACCTCTAGTGGCCATTCGGTACCCCACGACTTAGCCTCGTGGACGCCCCTCCGGTGTGCCTGTGACTTAGTGATGTAGGCACACCTTCTAGGTACAAATGAGTTAGCCTCATGAGTGCCTCCAAGTCCACTGGGGGGCTACCACCCCTGTGGGCCATAAGGTGCCCCACGACTTAGCATCGTGGACGCCCCTCCGGTGTGCCTATGATTTAGTGTTGTGGGCACACCTTCAAGATACACATGAGTTGGCTTCATGGGTGCCTCCAAGTCCACTGGGGGGCTACCACCCCTATGGGCCATTCGGTGCCCCACGACTTAGTCTCGTGGCCACCCCTTTGATATGTCCATGACTCGGTCTGTTAGCGTACTCGAATCATGTACCGTCGACTTGGCTCGAATATTGAACAAGGACCATCATGCTCGCATAAGGCTATCACCTCGAGATCTTAGTATCGAAAGTGATGGGACTCTACTAGTCCTCGGCAACACTTGATCAATGCTCATGTCAAATAAATGTTATCTTGCTACAAGAAATAAGTGCTGATCATTCTCTCTTTCCCGCAAAGACGCTCGTGTTATCTACCTGTCACTGCAACGTTTCTAGCTCGAGCTGCGATGATTCTGAGGAGTTCTACTTCGATAACTCTCGTCAAGCCGCGGAGCAAGAGGAGGACAACTTCGCCTACACAGGCTTCTCTCCAACGCGCCATCCGCCTCGAAGGCTATGCCTCGGCTCGGCGGCCTCGCGTCCAAGACTTCGCCTTCATAGGCTCCGCTTCGACGCACCGCCGACCTCGAAGGTTATGCCTCGGCTCGGCGGCCTAGCGTCCAAGACTTCGTCTACATAGGCTTCGCTTTGATGCACCGCCAGCCTCGAAGGCTATGCCTCGGCTCGGCGGCCTCGCGTCCAAGACTTCACCTACAAAGGCTTCGCAGTGACGCGCCACCCACCTCGAAGGCTGTGCCTCGGCTCGGCGGCCCCTCGTCTGCGACTTCGCTTATGTAGGCTTCACTCGACCTTGCCGCCGGCCTCGAAGGGCGTGCCTCGGCTCGGGCCTCAAGTCAAGACTTCGCCACTTAGGCTTCACTTGACGCACCGCCAAACCTCGAAGGCTATGCCTCGGCTCGGCGGCCTCGTGTCCAAGACTTCGCCTACATGGGCTTCTCTTCGACGCACCGCCGGCCTCAAAGGCTATGCCTCGGCTCGGCGGCCTCGCGTCCAAGACTTCGCCTACATGGGCTTCTCTTCGACGCACCGTCGGCCTCAAAGGCTATGCCTTGGCTCGGCGGCCTCGCATCTAAAACTTCGCCTACATAGGCTTCGCTTCGATGCACCGCCCGCCTCGAAGGCTATGCCTCGGCTCGGCGGCCTCGCGTTCGCAACTTTGCCTACATAGGCTTCGCTCCAACATGCCTTCCACCTCGGCTATCCTCGACAAGTGACTCAGGTCCACGACCCGTCTACACGACTTAGCGCCCGATCTTGCGCCGACCTCAAAAGGTCGTGCTTCGGTGAGCCGGTCTTTGCGTCCATGACTTTGCCTGCACAAGCTTCGTTCGGACGCACCCCTTGCCCTGAGGGTTGTGCCTCGGTGGGGTGCCTCAGCATTCAGTACTTCATCTTCAGGGATGGAGCAACAAAAACCATCCCTCACGAAGGGCCAACGAGAAGCGGCAATTTGGTACCTACTCTCACGTGGAGCACTCACACGATATGGAGTACAAAATAAGGATAAGTCTTTGGGCACCCACGTGCCCACCAAGCCAAAATTGGCTAAGTCGAAGGTGCCCATGCTCGTATTCCTTAGCCCTCGTGCCTCGCGCTGTACTGAGTCAGAATTTGGCAAAGTCTCGAGTGCCTGCATTCCCGTCAAGCTGGAATTTAGCCAAGTCTTTGGCCAAGCATATTCATCAACAAGATACAAGATCTCAACACTCTTCTTTGCCCCTCGGGCGTCCTTGCAGGCACCCAAGGGGCAGGGGGGCTAGGAGGGGGAGGCCGAGCCCCGGCCTCGGGGCACCTACGTGACGACTTTGTGTAACCGCCGAGGGCCGTCGCCGCGCCTTCGTCGACATCGGGCCATCACGCATGCCCTCATGCTCGAAGCCCTCGCGCACCCTCGCGTGCCCTCACGCCCGAAGCCCTCGCGTGCTCTCACGGCCGAAGCCCTCGCGTGCTCTCACGGCCAAAGCCCTCGCGTGCTTTTCGCGTGTCTTGCGGGAAGAACTGCGATGACAACAACGCCACCTTGCCGACGCCGGGCCATCGCGCATGCCCTCATGCTCGAAGCCCTCGCGCACCCTCGCGTGCCCTCACGTGCCTTCGCGCGTGCCCTCATGCCCGAAGCCCTCGCGTGCTCTCACGGCCGAAGCCCTCGCGTGCTTTCGCGCGTGCCGCGGGAAGAACCTGCGATGACAACAACGCCGCGCCTTCGTCGACATCGGGCCATCGCGCATGCCCACATGCCCGAAGCCCTCGCGCACCCTCGCGTGCCTTCGTGCGTGGGCTCATGCCCGAGCCGTCACTTGATCTTATGGGCAAAATGTACAACACACAATTTCAGGAGCCTAACACCCGAAGCCCCCACGTGCCTTCTCGCGCGCCCTCGCACCTGAAGCCTTTGCAAAACCCTCGCGCCCAAGGCCTTCGCAAAACCCTCGCGCCCGAGGCCTTTGCAAAACCCTCACGCCCGAGGCCTGTGCAAAACCCTCACGATCGAGGCCTTCGCAAAACCCTTGCACGTACCCTCGCGCCCGAGGTCCTCGCATGCCCTCGCGTGCCCTCGCTCCCGAGGCTTGTTATTCACCGTCAACAAGCAAACACAGACACTTAAGGGCACTTAGAAATATCTCAACAACAGTGGTTCAAAATGTTCAATGCAAAGGAACCCCTTACATCAAATATCACGAGCCTCCGGTCTACAGTATTATACAGGCAAACAATCCTCGTTCTGTCCACAGCATTATGCAGGCAAACATCACCAACTCATCAAACACATCCATGCGCTCGCCCTCCGCCTCTCCCTCCCGCTCAGCGTCTAGCACCGCCCTCATGCCCATTCTTGGTCGAACACGGTCTTGCCGCGACCATCGGACGCAATGTTGGACGGCGGTTTGTACCAGAGGGCGGGTCCGGTCGAACATTGCGTCGAGCAGGTGCGCGCGGCGGGGAGCGGTGTCTGCGGACATCTGCGCTGTGGTAGCGGCACCGCCGTGTCCTCCTCGGCGAAGTCATCGCCATCGTCGCGTCGTCGTGATGCCCCAGGAGTTTGACTTCGGCGTGCTCGAGACGGAGGTCGCCGTATTCCGGGCACACGCGCACGACCGAGAAGACACCGGCGGTGTGGCAGTGGGCGGCGAGGAGGGTGTTGTAGGTAACGACGTCGGGGGACAGGCCGAGGCGGATGGCGTCGATGAGGACGGACTCCGCGCGGGCGAGGCTCCCACCGCCTCGGAGCGCGTTGAGGCGGTTGGACTCGTGGCCGGTGAGGCCGTCGATGTCGGGTCGGCGGCGGCGCAGCCATCCCAGGATGTGGTCGAAGCTGCGGTTCTCCACCACCACCACCACCGTCTTGATCGGCGAATGGATCTCGTGCTTCCTGCGGTCTTTGCTTGATCATGGCGGTGGCGTCTAAGCAAGGCCGAGATGACCAGGCTGAAGGAGGACCCCGAGGAGGAGGACATTGCCGGCGTCCCAGGCCGTCTGGAGGGGTCGGCCGCCCTCGTCGGCCCCATCGCCACCAAACTGGTGGCTCGAGGTGTGAGGAGGCGGCGCCATGAGCTCCACGGACCATGGCGCCCCACCGGAGGCGCCATAAGCCGGGAGGCGCAGGCAAGGGTGCCATGGCCGAGTCGGGGGCAAGAGAAGAGCTAGCGCCATGGGAGCTCCGGCCATAGCTAAGCTCCAAGAGAGATGAATGAAGGAACGCTCTAAAGAGAAGAACCAAGAAAATGGAAGAAAGAAGTGATCGCAACAGAGTTCGGCTCCCCTTTTTATGGCTCCTGGCGAATGGTCTAGAGAACAAACTATTTTATGTCTCCTGGTGAATGGTACAGAGAACACACAGCTAGACCTTGATCCCTTTAATTCCATGTGACTAGTTGGTGAGCCATCTAAAAAGTTCACTAAAAAGCTGATTGGCACGTGCTAATCGAGCATCTGGTCAAAAGCCACCTTGTGAATTGAAGAAATAAATAAGTGGCCGGAGATTTTGAATGGAATCCAAGGACGGTAATCCAGCGTGGGACAGTGTGGTGTTCCAGAGAACATTTTTCTGATGCAACCACAGTTCAAATCCATCAGGACTCCTCTGAAATATCAACCTTTACGCAAAAAGCACAATTCAAGACTGCCCCTTTTGACATTCCTCTCGAAACGCCAAGGGGCAGGGGGGCTAGTGTAAGAATAATTCATCTATCATACTGACGGGGCCCGCCTCTCAGAAGACATGCATACAGACCCGAGAAATGCTATTGTACTCATGAAAGACTATAATACCCCTTGCTTGTACTCATAGTATAGCCAACCCCAAGGGGTATTTTGGTCATTTGTACAGGCTTGGGAGCCTATAAATACCCCATGTATCCCTCCTTTCAAGGGGATGGCTCTCTTGAGCAATAAAGAAACATGTTCAAAGCTGGTGAGCCCTCGGGCTCCTCTCCCGAGGTAACCCCCATTGGCTCACCGACAGAATAGGGCGGTCCTCGGACCCCGAACTCAGATAAATCCTCGTGTCCTTTTACTCTCGTGGGCCGAGGCCCGTTAGGCTACCGACGCCCACCCCTCACTTATGTTTGGTTTTACACCTACAACATATATATATATATATATATATATATATATATATATATATATATATATATATATATATATATATATATGTATGTATGTATGTATGTATGTATGTATGTATGTATATGTATATGTATATGTATATGTATATGTATATGTATATATATATATATATATATATATATATATATATATATGTGTGTGTATGTGTATATATATATATATATATGTATGTATATGTATATACTTGTGTATATATATGTATATATTTATATATATATGTATATATGTATGTGTGTATGCGCGCGCACACACACACACACATATATATATGACGTCTTTTTCATACTCCTGGGAGTATGTACTCCATCTTCCAATATACCACTTAAACGAATATATTATACTTCTTTATCTTCTTCAGTATACTTAAATACCAATTATATGATACTCTAATGCGACTTGATTGAAAATTTTTCATTGGAGCCCTTTTTTTTTTTGCTATATACTGTTTTTCATATATAAAAGAAGTATATATACAATTTTTGCCATAAAAAGTGGACTTTAATGAAATTTTTCATGGAACTCACTTTGGGGTATCTTATAATCATCATTTGAGAATGTTCAAATTGATAAAGAGGTATCATCATATGGTGTAAGTGGTATATGAGAAGTGGGAGGACGTACTCCCGGGAGTACCATACAGGGGCGGATCTAGTATAGGGACATGGGTGTACAGATGTACACCCAAATTTTTTGAGAAAAAACATAGTATTTAGTATGTATATTAGGTATATATACTAAAAAGTATACTGAAAATTCATATTTCAACTGTGTACTGTCGAAATCCCGTCCGCGTCGCGCGCACAAACTCCACTCCACACCACATCAGCCCACTGCCCCACCAGACCAGGCCAGCCCACCACGCCGCAGCAGCCACCAGCCCACCACGCCACGGTCACAACTCACAAGCCGCACTCGGCAGCCCCAACCCCAACCCTACCTTTCCTCCCAGTCTCCCCTTTCTCTTCTCGCAAGGCGGCGCGGCGGCGCATTTGCGCAAGGAGGCGCGGCGAGGCGGCAGCGGCGGCGGCGCAAGGACGACGCAGAGGCGGCGACGCAGGCGCGCGCGCGGCGGGGATGGATGGAGTGGCGAGGCAAGGGGAGGGAAGCGCTGAGGCAAGGGGAGGCGGCGGCGCAAGGACGCGCGGCAGCGCCGAGCCTGAGCCTGAGCAGGATCAGCCACCGGCACCGGCACAAGGAGCGGCGGCGGCACGCGGCGACGGCGAGGTCAAGGTGAACATGTGGAGTGGACGTGCTGTTCTGATCGTTGAGCTGGTTGCTTTTCTCTGTGTTTGTACTTGTGTCGTAGCAATTTGAGGTGATTCGCGAGTACACGGACCTTCACGCGACAGAGTGCCACGGAGCGTCGGGAGTCAGCGAGTGGAGCGACGAGCTTTGGAAGAAGGAAGATGGGAATAGGGAGGTAAGCGCCGGGGTTTACTAAAGCTTGCTGTATGCTGGAGGCGGTAATTGTTCACTTGGGATGTACTGTGAATGGGTACATTTACCGTGCCTACCAAGTGCTTGACAAATGCATCTCAAAATGACTTGTAGACAGCAATCCATCCCGCCTCTTGGCAACATTGTGCTTTGAATCGGATGTAGATTGAGGTTATTATTCATAAATGTGAGAGTCGTCGACTAAAGCTATTCTTGGATCTTTGCTGAAGGTCCGAGCCTGTGAAATAGCTGGTTCAAGACTAAATTAAGTTCTAGGTGATTTTTTCCTTTCAGTGTTGCCAACTTATTGGCACTGAGCCAATGGCACTGAGGCACTCAGCCACTGATTGTCTGATTGTTATTGTATGATTCTGATTGTCTGATTGGCATCTGGGATTTGTTAGCTTCATAGTTCATAGGCTCATAGCTTGTATAGTTAATAGTTGTATGTATATGTCAGATTGTCGTTGAATCAAATTGGCATTGAATCATGTAGTGAATCAGATTGGCATTGAATCACTCATCGATATTTGTTAGCTTCATAGCTCATATAGTTAAATAGTTGTATGTATATGTCAGTGGATAAAAGAGATTAAGAGAATATTATTCTGTCTAAATGTACAATTATTTTGTAGCTTGTGACCTTGTGTAGCTTCAGTTGTTAGATAAAAGAGAAGATTATTCTGTATAGTTCAATAGCTTGTGTAGCTTCAGTTGTTAGATAAAAGAATAAGTTAAAGAATAGGATGGGGGAACAATACTTGAGTGATTGTTTGCTTACATTTCTTGAGCGAGAATTTTTTGTGCAAGTTAAGGATGGTGACATTATATCTCGCTTCCAAGCTATGAAGGAACGTCGAGTTAGATTGTAATTTCTCTAAATTATTTGACATGTTGTCTCTAGTAAGAACAATTTGTACTTTATTTTTTTATTATATTATGAACCTTTATGTTTTACATTGTACAACATGTTTGTAACTTCGAACACCCATTCTTAAAATTCTGGATCTGCCACTGGTACCATACCATCGAGGAGCCTTGATGTGCAGACAGTGGCAACCACGTTGTCTTTAGCTGATCAGCATAATTGCAGTAAACTTAAAGATGCTTGTTCTGAATTTATCATATCTTCAAATAGAAAGGATGATGTGCTGGCAAGTAAGGATACAAGAACCTCAAGAGAAACAATCCTACAGCAGTACTTGACGTATGGGAGAAGATGGTTAGCTTTAACATCTAGTGTGTGGTCATGGTAGGCCGGATCTATGAATGGTTCATTTTGATTGTAGTTTTGTAAATAGTGTGAGCTGCTGCCTACTAGTTTGCTAGGTTTCTCTTACTGGTCTGATGCCCACAGAAATATGTGCACTGCTACTCTGCTACTTTTGTGTACATGTTCGTGTTAACATATTGCAGTTAACCAATGCAGTGTCGATCAGTAAGCACACACCTTGCTAATCAATACAGCAGGGGTGCTCTGGCAAAAACTGGTGTAGGTCGGTGACTCCGTCATGGCCATTTTGCTACAGCTTGTATTTGAAAGTGAAACACTAGAAATGTAACAATGTAGTATGTAATATGTAAGTTTTGATGTTTTCTGCAAAAGAGATTCCAGGACCAGGGCAAGACATGCAAACGATCAAACAAATTCCTCGCAAAAATCCAATTTGGCTGAAACCCTAATCTCACAAAACTAACCTATTTAATCCGAAATAAATGGAGGGAATGGATGACATTACATCGGGGGATGATCTCCACAGGCTTCGAATCGCCTCCAAACGGAAGGATTTGAGCAGGTGGAGGGCGGGAAGGAGAGAGCGCGCTCGGGAGAAAGAGGAGAGATTGGGGAAAAATAAATTAAAGAGTTGGGTGGGCCGCTGGTTCCTAGGTTGTCATTGTCACGCCATGGACGTTGGCGTGACAAGCATGCCTTGTCACACCATTATTTAGGGTATGGCAACGGCCACACAAGCCCTCAACGCTGACACGACGTATGAACGAGGGCTTGCGTGGCAAGTATGACTACGCCGGGGACAATAGCGTGACAGAGTGGTTTTACCACGCCACAGGTGATGACGTAATCAAAGGGTTCCGAATTGGAAATAAAGTTAGCGATGTGTTAACTTTAAAATATTATTAAATAAAATTAAATAAAAAAAATCATATATCCCTGCTCCTCTAGCTGGACAAATTAATGGCAGCTTTGCTAGAATTATTGTGATTACCTTGATGGCAAGAGCTAGGCTAGGTGAGGCCGGCTGAACCGCTGAAGAATATGGTATGGCAATAGAAATAACGCAGCGCCGTACCGTCCGGCCGGATTCATGAGAGCATGTCATGATCGAGATGGCCGACACCCCCGTACGGCCGTACCTTGATGCTAGCTTTCGGTGTTAAGACATATTTTCCTAAGCAGAAAGCTAATCCGTCAGAGGACTAGGAATCTCTGATGCGTAAACCAGCATAAAAAGGTACACGTCAGCCAGACTGTCAGAGGACTAGGTTTGTTTACAGTGCACATGACGGCAGGATTTGTTTTAAAATGCACATTTTTAATTTGCAATTTCCAAGGTACTACATTAATGACCGTGCTATAGCTTTGCGCGTTAAAAGATGTTGACCGAACACGTACCAGCAGACGCTCAACAGTTACACCCTCTTATTTTTTGGTTAAGTACAGCGCTTGTACTTGATATACTCCATAACTGACACCGGAGTACAAGGGCTCTCATAGTTACATATGCAGGTACTACCCAGAGTACAAGGTCCTTTGAGAAGTTTTAATTCGGACTTGTCACTGTTTGATGGACTAAGACGTTCAGAACTTGGTCTGTATACGTGTACATTAAAACTTTATATGACTTATATACGGAGCCAATTCACCTCTAAACTCCTACCCCTATGATATAAATTTAATTAGTATCTCTTAGCTCTGCTACCATATCAACTTTTATACATCTATGAGTAAAAAAACATGAGAAGTAACGAAAATATGGACAATATACTCGTGCCTAACAGTACTTGCATGATCAAAGATTCTGTACTGCATGTGCTGCATCCCATCGGCCTCATTAGCTCCATTGGCCCCATGGGCAAACATCCCTGCAGGACCTGTCCTCTTCAACACCTGTAGATGATAATGCATTCAATGCATCCCCCCCGCCCCCGCGTGCGTATATTGCAGCTTATTTAATTTATCACCGACCTCATTTCCTCAATAGTTCAGAGAGCTAGCATCTATATAATATAAGGCCCGTCAACAGTGTCATCCATATCTGTTCCTCTCCCTTTCTCAGCTCTCCCCCCTCCTCTTCTTCTTGTGCCAACCATGGCTGCCAAAAGCTTAAACTAAGCTCAGCCATGGATCGGCTGCACCGCGTCTCGCTAGCTGGACTCGCCCGCGGCCTAACATTAGGCTCGGGGACTATGGTGCAGCCAAGGATGACTTGCCGATCTATGCTTCTGATCGTTGCATCTACACATACTGATCATCGGCAAGTTGTACTTGGCTACATCTTGGCCCCTGCTCCTCATGTAAGGCCGGCCTGTGGTGACTTCTCGGGAAAAGTAAGGTTGTACCGGTGGTTCCAAGCACGGTAAGTTAACTGCATGTGTTGATTAATTTATGTTTGACTTGCAATTGTTTGAAAGAACAAAAAAAAGCATTTCAATTGACTTCTCTCAATGCATATCTTCAGTTGAGTGCCTTACCTGAGCAACTATCTCATTAATTTATCTTTGACTTGCAATTGTTTGAAAGAACAAAAAAAAATGCATTTCAATTGACTTCTCTCAATGCATATCTTCAGTTGAGTGCCTTACCTGAGCAACTATCTCTCTGTCTGCCTAGTTTAACATATGGCAATCGCTGTTCAGTGTTCACTGGCTCAGGGCCTCAAGTCAAAGAGAAGATCTGTATGTGTCACATCCATCTTATCTGACCCTTTGCAATGAGCCAATGAGCATGCAAAGAGCTCGATCTATTTTGATCACCTTCCTTTTCCAGAAGATAAGGGTCTCTCAGCTTGTGCGTATTCTGCTTTAATTTACAGTGGACAGATCAATTGCCTGTACACATGTCGGCCCACTTGCTGATGCAGAAGCTGCCAATTATAATTGCGATGGCTCATTTGCAGATTTCATGGGCATTGATGCTTGGACCAAGCACAAATTGCACTGGTAAACTTTGCGGCGAGACAACATCACGCATATTTTCAGCATACTACTACGGTTCACCGCAAAATAAATACATAAATAAAGCATCTTAGATAGTGCATGCCATGATATCTCTTAGGATATGTACAGTACAAGATATTTATACATAGATGCTTAAAGAGAGAGAATATAGTCATGTCATCAAACACCCATGTAAAAATTATTTCCTCCAAAACAAACATTTCTTTTGTAAGTACTCAGATGGTTGTATTATTATTATTACATATAGTTATATACCTAAGCACTTGTTAAGCATCGATGCTACAAAATAAGCATCTTATCTATCCTACGTGACAAGAAAAGTCAGTTTTTATTTGCTAAGCTTCTTTCTAAGCACCTGCATTGTACATGCTTTTAAAGAAACTAACCCTAGCTCAGTTGGTGTGTGGTGTGAGTGTACACAGGGGCGGATCCTCCATGGTTTATGGGTGTTCACTTGAACACCCAATTTTTTTTTTGACAAAATACCCCACATATAGTAGGTATATTACACATTCTATATATTATAGTTAGGATTTCCAGCAAAAATGCCGTGCCACGTCATCCTCTTATTTTCAATCGTCTGATCTTGCTCCTAATGTATAATAGCCGTTGGATCCGTTTGTTCCCCACAGAGACAAAATAGCAACCAAGTCCTTCGAGAAATGTCTAAATTCTTCGACTTACCTCCCTTGTCCATTTCGTTTACAATTCGGCCCTTGGTGCAGTCTGCCTCCCCACCCCACCTTGCACCTCCTCCTCCCGCTCCCTCTTTCGCCTCCATCTTCGCCTGTGCCTCCTCTTCGTGTACTATCGCAACGTCGCCACCTCCCCTCCCTTCTCCGGCACCACTGCCTCCTTTCCTCCCTCCTCCCACTCCCATCGGCCGTCGTCTCCTCCTCTCTAGCGATGCTGCATCCTCCCCTAGCCGCCTTTCCCTGCATGTCACGTCTGTGTCCTCCCCACTGGTGCCACTACCGCGTCGCCACTTCCTCCGTACACCACAGAGGCTGTGGAGACCAGTCACAACCAGGGTTCAGATGAAGCAATGTGGTTGTCCATGCAGGTTGGGGACGTGCGACATATCCAAATCTCGCTATCTCCGACCAAGACGGCGCCAAATCCGCCCGTCTCCATGCCTGACACTATCAGATCTAGCTATTTCCGATGATCGGATGCGCGTGGGGAGGCGGCAGCGGCGTGGGCAGGAAGTCACGACTGCACAAGGAAGGGGAGGCAGTAGAGGGTGGAATATGTATTGAGGCGGTGACAAGATGCAACGGCACGACACAGAGCGGGTTCGGCCAACTTAGAACATGGACGCGGCCACGGTTGTTGCCACTGCCGATCGTTGTCCTGCCGCAACCTAGCTAGACTCTCCGCTATTGCCGAAACTTTTCCTCAGCCACCGTCGTTGCCCTTTCACTTCCCTGCGACTCCGCCTCCTCCCTAGTAGCGTGGTGGGGCTGGCTAGGCAGGCTATAGGCAACACACGGTGGACGCGACACAACACAGGTGCATCCCCAATTCACAAGTCTCAAGTCTCAAATCACAAATTCCCAATTCAACAATTTATTTAGTATTGTTTTGAGTCGTAATTGGTGAATGAAACAGACCTTTTGTGAAATTTAGATCGCAAAGCTTTGAAAAGTGAAAAAGAAGTATGTAGATTTGAAAAAGATGGAAAGGCACATAGATAGCTTCTACCTCGACACCAAAACCAATATCTATCGAAAGTAGGCATGGTCACCTAACACATTCTACACAATCAAGAAACTGTTACAGTAATAACAAATTAACTACGCTACTTGTATGTATACTTACGTAATAATTACGGGACCACTAAGCTAATTACATGTTAATCATCTAGCTAAAAATATAGTCGCATGTGGATGAAAAAATACCTTTTCTTGACGCTCGCAAGCCAACCTACAACTTATGCAACAACGCAACCTCCAAATTCATATTAAAAACCTCCCAAAATGCAACTGAAAACCAACTTCTCTTCCTCCCTCTCAGTCTCTCGTTCGTGGCTCAAAGAAATACAAATGATTTCATGTGGCCGTCATGTGGCCGGGTGGGTGACGGACGCTGCATTTTTATGCCCACCAGGGTATTGCGGGGAGTAGGGCCAGCGTAGTGGAGGCCGGACGCAGCGCGCGGGAGGGTCGGGTGACGCAAGGGTGGGCACGTTCTAGGCGGGCAGCGTCGGCAGGGGGCAGCGAGGCAGAGCCGACGGCGATGTGTGGTGGGCGGAGGCTATGGGGGCCGGGCGTCCGCGTGGCACCGCACCAACGCCGTGTCCGTCGCACGGTGTCAGCCGGTTCCTGCGCTCAGGAACAGTGAGAGGTTGCCGGCCTTGTGCGCTTGGGCACCACGGGAAGTGGCCGACAACTTCGTGCACTCCGGTGGTGCAAAAGGTGGCCAGGCCCGCCACCTTCTGCGCCGGTCCGCTTGCTCCCGTGCCCGCCTAACCTCCCACGCTAACGCCTCTCTTCTTGCGATCCCCAACCGCATGATGCGACACATGTCGCCATCCAGTGCTTCCGCGCTCGGGAGGGGGCTAGATTCGCAAATACGATGACTAAGGGGCTATTTTTGCAAGTAAGGTGGCGGTAGGGGGCTAAATTTAAAAAAATCCCGCAATCATGTGCGACGTGGCTTAGGTGTCGACTTGAGACTTACAGGCCCTTTAAAAGGGCGTACTTCTGGCTCTTGGGCAGCCGATGGGGTTGGCCGTTAGACTGACTGAGGTTTCCAAGAAGTACTAGTAGGGTGCTTGTGCGTTACAACGAAACTTTAAAAGACAGTGACACATATCAGTAGACGAGATTCTAAACCGTATAATAAATATCAATTTTCTTTCACACACATATAAACAAGCATATTAACTCTGCCTATTGCATCACCTGCTGCTACTACCTAGAAATTAAATTTTTAAGCTCATAGATTGTTTATCTTTGGAAATTAAAGTTGATACCGACTTCCCTCCCCGATTCGTTGCCCATTTCTAGCCATTGTTGGCCAGCAAGGAAGAGGGCTACGCATCGACGACCACCTTCTTCCACCCTGAACCCAACCCGCGACTCGGTTCTCTTAGCCATTGGCCTCTGTAGCCCTCCCCAGGCACATTACAGCAAGGAGGTGGAAGGTCAGGGGAGGAGGCGGTAGCGGCATCACAGAGGATGGTTAGGATGAAGAGGACGTGATGTGGTGAACTCGAGATGGCGGTGCGGTGAGGTAAGGATGCCTTCATCTCTACCTCTCCTCTCTTCCCTCCCGATGCCTTCTCCCGTCCCGACGCCGCTACTTGGCAAGTTGCAGCACGAGGGACAAGGTGTGAGACAAGAAGGGGTGGGACGGCGATAAATTTCGGTGTGTGCATGTGAAGAAGAAGTAGGGAGGTGTCTGTTTCGGTGGTTATGGAATGTAACATCCCAATTTTCTGAGCTGTAAAAATCTTTTGCTTAGTTAGTAGTTGAAAAATTCACCCTTGAGTTTTATTTGATTTTAAATAAGCTTAATATGGACTTTTAATATCAAAACCATTTAATATGATTAATGCCAACATCAACTATTGTCAAAACTATTTTATATGGATTCTATGTGCTTGGATATATTTTCTAGAATTTTCTAGAATTTTTCTGAGCTTATTTGCTATTTTTTATTTGCCAATTTGTATTTTCTGTATTTTCTAAAAAGAAAAACTAAATAAAATCTCAGTTAAAGCTTTGGGCCCAAACCCAATCCATTCGGCCCATTTCCCTTTGGTTCTGGCCCAATCCCACGCAAGCAATTTCAACTCAGGTGTCTTGCTGCTCTGCGCCGATCAAGGGCTCACCTGTCAGGATCGCCTTCGTCCCCCTTCCACTTTCTTCTCTGTGTAAACCATCGTGTTCGTCTACCATTGTTGAAGCTTGAGCTTTGTCTGACAAAGCTAATTCTCCAACTAAACCTTATCTAGAAAACATGTAGGATCTTATCTCTATCTCTCCCACATCCGTTTCTGGTAAAATCTTATTTCAATTCGTTTTCTATCTCTAAGAATCAACGAGTTCGTTTCAGACTTGATTTGGGGATTCCTTATCCCGGCATGCCCTCATCCTATATATAGCACCTCGAGTGTGAGCACCCGGTTTTATTAGGCTCATAATACTTAGTCATCCAAATGACCCTAGTATTATCAACCAAATAAACCCGGTCTCGAGAGATGTATACTTCCTAGAATGCAGTATACATACCTCACAACAAAAGAATGTATCAATTCCATGCAACACATAGTACATAAGCAACAAACCAGAAGTTAATATTAATATGGAAAAGCTATTACAAAAGAGGGGCCCTTAGGCCAAATAGCAACAATTCTAAAAGATAACAATGAAGCAAAAGTGCCATAAAGATGGTTGTAACACAAAGCCAATCGGTGTGCCTTAACCCCTAGGCATCTCGACCGACCGCCAAGCTAGTCGTCAAGAAGTCAACAACACATAGCACAAAAGTGAGGCTCTTGGAACTCACCCTCTCCTCTGCAACCAAAACCACAAAATGCCACAACCACGCAGATGAGTACATAAAGTACTCCAGAAGACTTACGTAAGATAACAGCCTATAACATATGCTACATGCAAGCTTTATGTAAGTGGAGGTTGTATGTCTCATTTAGCATAAAGCAACATTTATTTGCAATAATGTAATACATTTAAAGGCAAGTTATCAAATCTGTTTTAACATTCAAATATCAAGTTTGACAACGATAATAACCATAAGTAGATGAGAACCAGAAACCTAGAAGTGACTAACCCAATAGTCACCACAACAATAGCATGAACTCCCGCTCATACCAACCAAGTCAAGTTTTAATTAAATGTTGTAGTCTAGTTCTCACGGGCGATCCGAGCGTGTCCATAACCTAGGACGAGGCTATTCAATAGTTTTATCCTCGCAGGTGTACCACTGCATTCCACACGCCGCATCGCCTTTCCTTTACGCACACTTCCGAAGGTGTGCTTGCACGGCTAAGTCCTACGAGACATTTCCAATGGACAATGCTAATTTGAGTCGCACAACCCACGGGAGAAGGAGACATCACACGACCTACCCGAAGCTAATGCTCCTCCCACACCACACACACACATTTTATCTTTAAAACCACCAACCGAGCGACCCCAATTAGCAACGCCCAAAGTACTTAGTCAAGAGGGGTTCCATATGCCCCTCGCGTGGTTAGTACGCAATATTGCTCAGTACGGGAGGCGCAAGTAACTCGGTCCTTAGGGACTTAGGCATACTTCCACAATCCAAAAACTACACCATTCATCCAATATGCCCAAGTCTAAACAATCTTTTATTTTCAGGTTTTTACTTTACAAATTAGCAAAGCACAAGTGCTGTACAATATGAAGTAGTAATTAGATTTGTGTGATCAAGACCATCGACTAAGTCGATGATCGCCCATTTCTACCGCTAACTAAGCATGTCTAAGCAATTTAAATCGTAACTACTAAGCGATAAGAGCTCATCCAACGAGCTCCAACCACAGCAAATAACCTAGGTTCATTGGTAGTAAAGGATGATCATTTTCTACAGATTGTGCAACTATAGGATTCACTAACCATAATTAAAACAAAGTAGCAATGCATACATAGAGTTTAAACAATATAATAGACTTGCAAATATAGGATGAATCATGGTCAAACTGCTTGCCTTGTTGCTGTTGCTCAAGTTGTGGCTGAGGGTCACTCTCGGGATTACCACAAATGTCGAAACCTAACGGAAAAGCGATAAAGCACCGATAAGAACAACGAAAAACCAAAAAGACTCAACAGCGAAACTTCTCCGAATGCTATGAAAATTTCACAGAAGCAAGACAAAGATTTATCATGAATTTAGCAACAAGAACCAATTGATTTAGATTCTTAATGCAAAAGATATGATGAAATCAATTCTGCTCAGCCTATTTAATTAGAATTATGTTACTATTCATCGCAAAAATTTCTAGAGTAGCAGTGAAGCTGGTAATTTTAAGGTAGCATAAGCACCTCATAAGATGAACAACCAATTCGGATTCATCTCAATTGGAGCTATAATGCACCCTCTATTAATTTTTGAAACAAGAACTTGAACAAAATTATAATGCATGATTATTCTTTCTGAAAACAGTAACATGTTCAAAACTATTTTTCCTAGTAAGTTCATTATTAGAGGAATCCAACAAAACTGGATTCACCCAAAAACAGTTTACAGATAATTAGTTATGCATTTTACAAGTTACAATGATTTCTAGAGAAACAATTAAAGCCTATGCAAGGTTAAAGTTAATTCTGGATATTTTTGTAACTATAACATGATTAAAACCATTTTTAGATATAAGTGTAGGGAATAATAGAATTAACAAAATTGATTTCATCTAAAAAGGAGTTAACATGAATTTGTTGTGCATTTTTAAACCTATCAGGAATTTCTAATACTTTTAATAAAGCTGAAAAGGAGTAAAAATGATTTTCATATTTTTCTGGAGTCATTTCAACCATGCCACTATTTTTAGATTAAACTTTAGTCCATAACAGATTTACCAAAAGTGGAATCAACCGAAAATGAGTTATTATGAAATAGTTGTACCTTTTTAAAGTTTTATTACAATTTCCAGTTGTAAAATAAATCTCCCGGGAATTTTCTAAAACCCAGCGAAGGAATTAAGACGTGGCCCAATCTGGACCGTCGAATTCGCGTTCAAAGGCCCACGATGCAAACCCTATTCATGGTCCGATCGGCCCATTGCACAGGAGCCGTCGATTTTGAGATGGAGGGCTGAGATTCAACGCACTGTTCGGATGGTCCGAACGGCCCAGTGAATATCAGCCGTTGATCTTGAGATGAGCGGCTAATATGGATCGCAGTGAATCTGAAACGCACAGTGTTTTCTGATAAAGGGGCCCCACTGTCAGTGACTGTGTGTCATGGGAGGTCTTAACCCACGTGCAGCAGACCGCCCCACCGTATTTCGCTAACACCGGGGAGTTTACTATGCGCTTTTAAGGTTAATTAAGAGGATGGCCCACATGTCAGTGAGACAGGGACCTGGTTTAGGACACACTTAATGCTAAGCAATGATTAATCAATGATTAGCACAGTAATGACGGGGTTTTATGTCCTAACGACGCTCGGCAAGACAGATGTACTCGTCTCGACAAAAACGCCGAAGCGGGTTCTCGGCTGTCGTCATGGCGACTCCGCCACGCATGGCGCGAGCCAAGGATAGGAATGGGTTCGCAATAGGCTCGCAGACCCAGCGGCACCACTCACACCGACGGCGACGACGTACAACGCCATGTGGCCGTGAGGAGAAAGCGGTGCAAAAATGGCGAAACGAAAATAGCGAAATGAGCTCGCATTGTCCAAGGTAGCGGGTGCCTTAGCTCCTAGGGACTATGAGCAAGGTACCGGGTCCGATGGAGGCAAGGAGATGGCCGGAGAAGCTTGCCACGTTGCACCACGGACCCGAGGACGACAAAGCGGGAGCTCGGCTGAGCAAAAGTAAAGCCACCGGTCATCGGGTTAGCTTCATTAGTGCTCAAGGAGCTTCACAAGCAAGGAATTGAGGAATGGAGCTGCTTACCGGCAACGAGGAAGAAAGGGGGTTGATTTCGGCCGAAGTTGAACAAATCCCAAATTTGACCAATCCTGTGAGGGTCAAAACGAATTAAGTTAGGGGATTTGCTCGAGATGATGAGTGGCTCAAAGTGACGCGAAAGAATCGGGAAAAGAACCACTGGAGCACGGTTGGGGATGAAGCTCGCCCTCGGCCGAAAATGGTGGATTTGGGGTTTTTATGAATTGAGCTCAAGTGAACACCGTGGGTGCTACTGGAGCTCAGGGGGCGTGCAAAGGAAGCCAAAGAGGGAGCTTAGGGAGCTTAAGTAGCCGAGAGGGAGAGGGGGGCAACGGTGCTCTCCACCACGGTCCATCTTGCCGCCATTGCCATCCCGGCGACGGAGCAGTGGAAGGGCGAGAGGGTGGACTTGGAGGCGGGGAGGACGATCGCGCATTAAATGCATGGCGAAAAAGTCGTTGAAGGACCTCCAAGCGTGACTATCTTATTGCCGCAATGACTCTGAGCGCCTGGCGAGGCGACCGAGGAGGAAGATGACCAGCGGCGCGGGGTCCCACCAGTCAGTGAGACAACCAAAGCGGCTCGGGTCCCACAGTTACGGGGTTGAGCCAGACCATAAGTCACGGCCACCACTGCGCACCGTTGGATCAAGATCCAAGGGCTGAGGTTGACTCCGAGTTGACCCAAGGGGTATGCAACGCTGACCGCACGATTCAAATCCAACGGTCCACGTGCGAGCGCCCGCGCCCGAGTCGCACCGTGCAGCTAGGCGGTTGAGTCGAGTCAAATGGCTCGAGTCGGGCATGGGTTCGAGCCCGAGCAACAGTGAAACCAGATTTGAGTTTGGAATTTTGAACAGCAGACTTTGGGGATTTAATTGGGGTATCAAAACAACTCCAAAATTTATGAAATTTTAACTGGAGCTTCCTGACACAATGGTTAACCTACCATAAAATTTCCAGAGATTTTAATGCCATGCATTTTTCTCCAGAATTTTCAGAAGGTGAACTCAGAAGTTTGACCAAGGTTTGACTTGCCTCAAAAATTATTCAAATAATCTCCAAAAATTATGAGATAATTCAGAGGTGTTACAAGTCATCCAAGGGACTTAGGAAAAATATTTACAGAGGTTTGGCACAAGATTTCCCAAAGAGGTTTTTGATAGGAGTGAATTGGAGAATTTGATTTTTGGATTTTGATTTTCCATAATTCCTTTTCAAGAATCACAGATTTGGTCAAGTATTTCCAATTGAAGAAAAAGTTTTATTTTCTCCTCATTTTTATTACATTTGAAACACACACTATTGTTTGGGATGTCACATCGAGATTCACCCTGTTCCCCGCACCTCAAAACCCCCAACCATCTCGCCCCGAAAACCCTAGCGCTACCGCGATTTAGGTTTTAGGGTTCTTCAACCAGAGCTCTTCAATCTCGAATTCCGTCGCCACCGTTGAAGCCCTACCACCGTGGTCTGCACCATCATCATCACCGTCACGCGGGCTACCTCTAGCATCCACCCACACCACCGAAGCATCGCCGGACCTATTTCCCGATAACGCCCGAGGTTCTTCTCCACTTGCAGCTCATCGCCGGCCACCACCATCCACCCCGACCACCAGTGAGTGCATCAATAGATGCACACTAGTCTTCTCTACGTGTTGGTACCACCCACCGCCGGCGAGGAGCCACCATTCGTCGGAACCCTTTGTTCCCGAGCCTCGCCGCCACCGATCTGACGTGGTCGTCCATGTCCGTAGCCAGCTCAGCCTCTATGCATGCGTGTCGTCCAACGTGGCGCTACATCAACGGCCACGTGCGCGCTTGTGTGGCAGCCCAGCCCAAACCCAGATCCGATATGATGTGAACCTAGCCCACCGTGAGCCGTGTCACTGACTTGTGGGTCCCACATGTCAGATTTTCTTTTAATTTCTTTTCCAGCTGAAAATCCCAGGGCGGACGTCATGCTGATGTCATAATCCGATTTTTCAATAGAAAAGTAATTCAGATAATTCTAGAAATTCCTTTTAGGTTATTTCTTTAGATTAGATATTCCAAAAGCCATATCTTCTTCATCTGAACTTCGATTGAGCCCATTCAAATTTCTAAATTCATCTAAATTCGAGATCTATTTATCTACGATTTTTATTTAATTTTTGGAGTTTGTTTACTCTCTGTTATTTATTTACTGCATTTATGAGTAGACGTTGATTCTTTGGGGAATTTTGAAGAAGAATGAGTGCCTCAAGACCAAGACCAGTACCTGGATCTATTCCAAGGCAAGTTGCACCTTTGATTATATTGAACCCAGTTTTTAAAATTACTTTGATTCAAATTAATGCATTTACTTTAAGTATTTATTTAAATGCTTTTGGGTTTAGTTATTAATCCAAATTGTTTATATCCACATTGTCTATTGTTATGTCATAATATTTTGTCACCCTTGATTGGTTATTATTTAGTTGGTATTACTGTAGCACCAACGTGGGTTGGTTAGATACGAGTAGATTGCTTAGCCATGCCACGAGTCATCATGTCATGTAAGTTGCAAATATGAATTTGATTAAGTGAATATGGAACTTTGTGATAAAACTGTGTGTTGTGTGTCATTTCTCGTTGGTGGCATGTGTTGCACTTAATCAATAGGGTGGGAAAGGATTTAGACTGAGGCAAGTCGTGGATTCTTTGTGATATGGTGGAGCTTTGTGAATGGGAATGATAATCTTTATGGCATAGTTAGAAATTGAAAGTCTTGCCTTGGTCAATTAAGGACTTAACTTTGTGCGCCATTGAACTGAGCCACAACTGTACGACCACATGCCTGGTATGGGACGGCCCTGACTTAGTAGGTTACGGAGTCCCAACATTGACTACTCATGTTGTAGGTTAAGTGCTCTGTAATGGGCGGTGTGGACTACTTTGTAGTACACATTTATGAGCGGTTCGTCATCTTCAGGTCCAACGGTGTGTGTCAGACTAACTTTTTTAGTGGGTTAGTACTAGCAGTAAAACACATCAGGAGTGTCAATGTTCGAGATAAAGTTTCTGAAACGTTTTGTTATGATTAGTGCTTGCAACACTGGTTATATCGTGTAGGTAAAGTGTACAACCTCTGCCGAGTGTAAACAATCTATTCGAATAGCCGCATCTGCGGTCATGGACATGCTCGGGGATTTCATACGAGGGACAGATTTTCATAAAAACACTTGGGAATGGAGTTGTGTGATTTAAGTCATGTGGCTATGTGAATAATTTGATTAGACTTTGTGTTCTTTGTGAAACCAATTGTTAAATTAATATTGTTTATTTGTTTTGAATTATATTTTAATCTATTATTTGTATTCAATTGCAAATGTTGCATTTCTGCAAAAGAACCATAGAAGCCATTCCTTTGGAATAAGCCATCATGTATACATTGCATTCTATGGTATGACTTGCGAGTACGATTGTGTACTCATGCTTACTATAATCAATCAACAGAAGTAAAGGAGTCTTCGCCTGCTTTTGAGGAGTTCTACAAAGGTGTTGATCACTAGGTCTGGATCCCAGTCGGCTGCCTGTGGTGAATTGGTGGGATTCTGCTGAAATTTATTTTGTTTCGTTGCTGTTTGTTTCATTATTGTCAGTCCTGCGAGGCTTAATAAATGTAAAACTCGACCTTAAGGTCATAACGGTTATTTGTTATTCAAATTACCCGTTTATTCTATTATTTCGTCTTATATGGATCAATATTCACTTATGTTGATACTGTGTGCACTAGTGTGATCCTAGACTAGTGCATTATACATAGAGGGTCTAGAATTGCATTTTTGGGTCCCAACATGGAAGAAATGGGGGCATGGACACGCTCGCGAGTACAGAGGGAGAAAGGGGTGGGACAATTTTTCACTGTGTGTGACTAAACCCCTTCTTTTGTTAGTTAAGATAATAGGAGAGCCGAGTTTGGGAACCAATTTTTGTTGTGGAAATTGTTAGCACATGTCGTATTTAGAAATTTAATTGGGTAGAACATGTCTGCTTCGCTCACTGTATCAGCTGAAGTAGATATGGTATCACAACTAAGATACTCGAAGGCTAGAACCAAGAGCCATTGAAATAACAAAAAGCATTAATTTCGTCAACCATCTCATTTGTAGGTGTTAGGATAGTGCGTTCATGTAGATACACTGGATCACGGTAAGCTGCTCTAAAATCCTTGTAGATAGTCGAAACAATTGCGGCTATCTTATCATTGTCAATACGGATGAGAAGGTCATTTGGAATTTCAATCCAAGTACTGCCAGCTTTGCATTGACGTGTCGTGGCTAGCAGTCTGCCATCTCCAAGATCTACAATCCACTTATTAAATATTGACATGCCATCCCGTTGATCCGTTTGGGTGGATTGATTACAAAGTCGCATGTTTATTGTCAGTTTTAAGACTGTTATAGAATGCCAAAGCAGTGAATTTACTATAGCAACATCAATAATCTATGACCGAGTTCCTCCTTTGATAAGCTGTAATATTTGTCTAAGGTCACCACCTAGCGCAATAGCTTTACCACTGAATGGACACAACCAATCGAAGGATCATCAATTGATAAAAAGGTCAGGAAAAGTTCTATCTAAAGCTTCAAAACATTTTGTAAGAGTCATCAAAGCCTCATCCCAGATAACCAAAGAAGTTTCTCTAATAAGATCAGCAAGCATCGTGCCTCTTTTGATGTCGCAAATAGCGTCTTCTTTTAATTTCAGGGGTATTTTGAAACACGAATGAACAGTTCTTCCTCCGGACAAGAGAAGATATGCAACACCAGAAGACGCAACCGTGACTACAATTTTTTCAGGCTCTTAAGAAGGCAACAATTGTGTTCCAAAGAATTTTCTTTCCAGTCCCACCAAACCTCAATACGAAAAGAATCCTAGTGAACCACTAAGAACACAATCAACAATAGACGCGTAGACAATTATTTGATCGGCGTTAAGTTTAGAAAACAAAGAAGTTGCTTCAAGCGCAAGGTGGGTAACATCATAAGATAGCTCTTCATGTATAAGTTTATTTCCAAACACATGTTTCACTGGCAGATTATAGTTTATTATTATTTTTCTCCATTCTTGTTGAACATAGTCTCGAGTTCCTCAAGAAGCATATTATGAAGGACTAGGCAAGTGGCTAAATATAGAGCTTCGTCAAACGCGTGGTACCACTCATTATCATCACCAAGTAATCCTCGTGCAGCACATGTTTGTTTGAAGTATTAAGAACGGTGCTGTTATACGTTCTAATATCGCCATATCATGTAGCACCTCTAACAATCATTAGAAGAATTCTTAGATAATATAGCTCACCACTTGAAGGATGAACATAACAAAGATGACATATCTTACAACCTCTTTTTCGAACATTCCTTGATCTAGAACTGGTATCCCATGACCATTCATTTGGAAACTCACAGTATGTCAATGACCGAGCTTCTGGATTTCTCTGGTTAATCACAAACCACTCAATAAGCATCGTTCGTTTAAGGAAGTTGTTCGATACAATATTTGCTAGATTTGAAATGGATCGAAACTGGACAAAATTCATGTTTCGCATATGGACTGGTGTAACATCCCAATTTTCTAAGCTTTAAAAATCCTTTTGATTAGTTAGTAGTTGAAAATTCACCATTTGGATTTATTTGAATTTAATTCAAAAGCTTAACTTGGACTTTTAGTACCAAAACAATTCAATATGATTAAAGTCAACATCAACAATTGTCAAAACTATTTTATTTGGGTTCTATGTGCTTGGATATATTTTCTAGATTTTTCAAGAATTTTTCCAAGTTCATTTGCTATTTTCTAATTACCATTTGCATTTTCTGGTATTTTCTAAAAAGAAAAACTAATTTAAATCTCAGATAAAGCACTGGGCTGAAGCCCATTCCTTTCCGCCTCTAGCCTAGCACTGTGCGACCCAGCGCTCTCGCGCGCGTGCCCGTCTCCCCTGACATGCGGGTCCCGCATATCAGCCTCTCTTTGCGTGCGTTCCGTCGTTGACGCGTGGGCCCGTGTGCTGTTCGGACCGTCCGAACGCACCACGCCTTTGTTGTCGCTGATAGTGGGTCCCGTTTGTCAGCCTCTCCTTTGTCCGCGCCGTCGCTGACAGGTGGGACCGTGTGCCGTTCGGACCAGTCCGATCAGCCCATCTCGTGCGCTGCTGACACATGGACAATTAGACCGTCCGAAACGCGCTCGCACCGTGTGCCTCTGATCGGTGGCCCCGCCACTGTGTCATCCTCCTCGCACCCATCTTCTCCATGTGAGAGTTGGCTCCGTCCGCCATTGTTGGCCTTCTAGAAGATCGTCCGACAAACGGATTCGCCAAATAAAAGATACCGAAAAATCCTACCGAACTTAATCTTTATGTCTTTCGCATCTTTTGGGATAAAAATTGTATCTCAATTCCATTTCTATCTCTAAAACTGGTGAGTCCGTTTCAACCCCGATTTGGGGATTCCTTTTCCGAGATCGATCTCTGAGTATAAATAGTACCCCTAGGTGCGCTTTCGTTCGCTCAAACCAAAACCCCATCCAATTGCATCCCAAGAACCCTAGCGCCGCCGCAATTGAACTTTAGGGTTTCGATCGCTACCGTTGTGTTCTTCAAATTCCGCCATTGTTGATCGTGCTCCGCCTTCGTGGATCACACCATCGTCATCCTCGTCACCAAAGCTACCTCGTGCGCCCCTCCTTTGCTCTAGGGCATCTCTCGAGGTCAATTCCGACAACAGTCGAGCCTCGTCCTCCGCTCGCACCGACGTCAATTTCGGTCACCGCCATTGTGCCCTTGAGCCGAGAGAGGTACCAGCGTGCACGCAATAGCACCAGCTACACGCTTGTACCACTCACTCCCGTTGAGTCACCGTCGTTCGTCGTTGTCGTGCGCATCCGAGCCTCGCCACCGTCCAGTCGACGTGGCGTCCACATCAGCGAGTCACCTCAGCACATGCGCATACATGTTACGTGCGTGTCGTCCCGCGTGGCGCCAGATCAGCGCCCACATGCGCGTACGCGTGGTAGTCCAATCCATCTCAGATCCAATGGTTCGGTAGACTTGGTCTACCGTGAGCCGTGTGACTTACTTGTGGGTCCCACATGTTAGATTTCTTTTGATTTATTTTAATTCTGTAATTCTCAGGGTTGATGTCATGCTAGTGTCATTATCCGATTTTTTCTGTTGAAGAATATTCGAAAATTCTGATAAATCCTTTTTAGGGTTTTTCTTTATATTCAAACTTCCAAAGCCCATATCTTTTGCATATGAACTCCAATTGAGCCCATTCAAATTTATAAATTCATCTAAATTTGAGATATATTTATCTGAGATTTTTATTTGATGAAGTTTTTGAAACATTTGGTTATGATTAGTGCTTGCAACACTAGTTGTATTGTGTAGATAAAGTGTACAAACTCTGCAGAGTGTTAAATCAATCTATTCGAATAGCCGCGTCTGCGGTCATGGACATGCTCGGGGATTTCACACAAGGGGTAGTTTTCATAAAACATTTGGGAAGGGAGCTATGTGATTTAAGTCATATGGCTGTGTGAATAACTTGTTTAGGCTTTGTGTTCTTTATGAAATCAAACTGATAAAATTAATATTGTTTATTTGTTTTACATTGTGTTTCAATCTATCATTCATATTCAATTGTAAATGTTGCATTTGTGCAAAAGAACCACAGAAGCCATTCCTTTGGAATAAGCCATCATGTATAAGTTGCATTCTGTGGTATGACTTGCGAGTACTGTTGTGTACTCATGCTTGCTATAATCAATCAACAGAAATGGAGGAGTCTTCGCCTGTTTTCGAGGAGGAGTTCTACGAAGGTGCTGATCGTTAGTGTCTTGATCTCAGTTGGTTGCCTGTGGTGAATTGATGGGATTCCGCTGGAGTTTAGTTTTGTTCCGCTGCTTATTTCTTTACTGCCAGCCCTGCGAGGCTTAATAACTGTCAACTCGACCATAAGGTCAAAATGGTTATTTGTTAATCAAATTACTCATTTATGCTATTAATCGTCTTGTGTGGATTGATATTCATCTATGTTGACACTGTGTGCACTAGCGTGATCCTGGACTAGTGCATTATAACAGAGGGTCCAGAATTGTATTTTTGGGTCCCGACAACTGGCAGCCGTTCTACTGCTGGAATTTTACTATGGATGTCATAACCATATATTCTCTAAATGGCATCCTGATCGCATATGTATCGACATTCTAGATACTCTTTTTTCTCATCTACGAAAGGATCGCTAGAATTTTCAGTGGTAGCAGTGGTTCAATGAATTTTATGGAAAAACATTTTTGCTCAGTCGGGTCCTTTAGTTATACATTTAAATAAATATTTTAGGACCTTCATCTTATTGCACCATTCTACGTTAATCTGAGCCTAATATTTCTTAAGGAGAGCCATGTTATATGGTACAGTCAACCTATTGTCAAATTTACATCCATTCTTTATGATATAACGATTATCATCAGCACACTTGTAGATCGGAAAACCATTGCTATCAATAGTGATTTCATGCTGGAATGATTTTGGGAAATGCTTAGAGCATATACCGTTTTTCATACAGACACATCTTTCGTTGAGGTGTCCACATGGGCCATGCACCATAAATTCGCCAACTAAAGCATAGCCCAAAGGATATGCAACGAGATCTGGTATATCAGCGCTTATGAAAGAATCGATAAGAATCAGGCTAACCTCCTTATTGTGACCCGCCAACCATGCGAGGATATGAGCATGTAATACCCCGACCTACTTGTAGTGTGGCCCATGTGGTCCATGAGGATTCATGTGGTGGGATTAGTCCCATATTGCTTGTCTAAAGTGAGTTGTAGTAGTATATAATGCCTGTTGGGTCCAAACTTAGCACCTCCGGGCTAACCCTTTTACATGAAGCGAGGACGAAAGTGTAAGTGGGGTGCTATGTGTGTCTTGGTCCGCCCTACTGGTGGTTTGGGCATTGAGCGGATTTTGGGCCAGGGTGTTATAGATGTTATCAAAGCATGAACCTTATTTATGCAGACGGCACGTCGGGGCGAGGCGTGGGCATATGGCGCATGGCGCGTGTGGTCCCGGAGTGGACACACGGTATAGCATATGTCTTGCGACCTTTGACGCATTTAACGATACCGAGGGGTGGTTCGGGCATTTGCAGCGTGTCGCGGTGTGTTGCCGAGGGCGTTAGCCCTTGAGGGGGTGAATGTAATATCCCGGCCTACTCGTAGTGCGGCCCATGTGGCCCATGAGGAGTCATGTGGTGGGATTAGTCCCATATTGCTTGTCTAAAGTGAGTTGTAGTAGTATGTAATGCCTGTTGGGTCCAAACTTAGCACCTCCGGGTTAACCCTTCTACACGAAGCGAGGACGAAAGTGTAAGTGGAGTGCTATGTGTGCGCGGGTCCGCCCCACGGTGGGCTGGGCATTGAGCGGATTTTGGACCAGGGTGTTACAGAGCATGTGGCAAACCCCATTTCTGGTACTCAACAATGTGTAGAACTGGAAAGGGCAAAACAGTAGAAATCTAACGAACATAGCACACATAAGCATGTGGGCGAAACATTTATGGGAAGATAACATCACCAGCATAGGAGATTGCCAACTTGCTTTTATAGGGCCAAAGGCACGTCCGTCTGTTATGTCATCAAGGTACTTGTTTAGTTTCATGTTATATAGCCTAACTGCGATGTCGAGTCTATCAGCTGATCTTTGTCCAGGTTCAAACAACATAGCCTCGTCTATTTCGGGTCATTTAAGATTACATGTAAAAGTGGTAAATAGGCCAGGCGGACCATGAACACGACAAATCGCTATCACATCTTGGTAATTTTCTTGCATATAACGATGACTACCTATAAAACTCGAGGGCAACACATTCTTTTTTCCTATAGTATTTCCATCTAAGCAACCTGAGTTAACAGCATCCGTGATACCTTGGAAATGTTTCACGCTAAATTGTTCTTGGCACTTCATAATGAACGCTAATCTACACTCGTTAATAGACTCTCGAGCATCAACCTTAATTTGGGCAGACAACAGGCCACATCATAAATATGGGTTGTACTCATGAAAGCATCTAGGCCCCTAAAAATTGTTTTGGTAATTAATGATAATATGTGAATACAGGACTAACATGTTTATTGAGAATTTACAAGGTTAAGTCCCAATGGTGAGTTTGATAAATTAAAGATGCATGCTAAAGGACAACATGAAGATCAATATGGCTCAAAGACAAGGTACAAGTAGTCTAGGATCTTTTTATGTTTTACCGGTCTTAGGAGAAATGGATGGAAGACCGGATTTTATGTTAAACGCCATACTATTAAGAGGGATCATGAATAGTAGCTTGATAGCATGTTCTTGTGCTATTTGGATCAATTTAGGATTATGCATGCATTTGCATTTTGTTTTGAAAAGCCAACTATGCATTATCGGGAAAAAACGGTAGTACCGGCGTTGTATCAGCAGTACTACCGCTACCCGGTTGTTTCGATTTGTAGTTGGCTGTACGTAAAATCCAGAGAGACACCTTTTCGGCTTGGTTTGCAAAACCCTATGAACGGTAGTATCGGAGTTTATTTGGCAGAACTACCGCGTAGCGGTATGACCACAAATCCTTTGGCGGTACTACCGGTGAACGTTCGGACCGTCCAAACGTATGATCCAATCGTGCGGTTAAGACCTGTGGTCCGAACGTTCAATCGAATCTGAGTCGTCCACGTAATCAGTCCGACCGTGCAAGGCTGATCTGGTCGCTCCTATGTAGCGGTAGTACCGCAGTTCTTGAGCGGAACTACCGCAGCTCGGTAAGTCCGATATATTGGCGATATATTTTTTTTTCCAAAGAGCATCCTTTTTGGGTCCGTTGAGAATCGATAGTACCGCTCTTGTTGAGCTATATGACCGGCCAACGGTAGTACCGCATGTTGGTTGGTGGTAGTACCGCGCCGCGGTTTAAACGGTTATGTCAGAAGGAGTTAATGCCTCTATTATAGCCGTTATAGAGCGGTTGGTGGAGTGCGGTAGTACCGCCCGGTGCATGGCGGTAGTACCGCAAATCGCTGAAAGTTGGGGATTTTCTCCCCAACGGTCGTAGTTATTGATGGGGAGTATAAATACCCCTCCACCTGCTCAAGGACTGCATGCTAGACCACATTTAACATCCTTAGAGCTTTGAGCATTCATTCAACTCCTCAAATAGATTTGTGCATTCATTGTGAGGTAGTTGAGCTAATTCAAGTGCATTCATACTAGATTGATCCATTGCACTTGAGTGCCATCAAGCGAAGATCATTGGTTCATTACTCTTATTGTTTGCCAAACACCTAGATGGCTTGGTGGAGGTAGCACAGTGATCTCTTCAAGAAGATTGTGAAGAGGCTCGGTGCCAAGATTGTGAGTGGTTTGGTGTTCACCATCTCTTGAGTGGAGGAAGAACAACCACTAGTGATCGATGGAAGGCTTAATTCGCGGAGCCGGCTTGATTTGTTCAAGCTTCCTCATAACCAATGAATTGTTCAAGAAAGACAAGGAAGAGCTCCTGAAGTCGTCTTCCTCAAAGAAGAAGATTACCGCTTTCAAGGCCAAAGTGAAATCAAGTGATGATGAGGATGAAGAAGGAGACTCCGAAGAAGAGTTTACCTTTCTTGTGAGAAGAATGAAGAAATTCATGAGAAGACGCCAACATAGAAGCCTCAACTTCGACAAGAGCAAGAAAGGACAATCCTCAAGTGACAACAAGCGTTATAGCAACATCCGGTGCTATAATTGCAAAGAGAAGGGGCACATTGCCTCTCATTGTCCTTTAAAGAAGGATGACAAGGGCAAGCTATTCAAGAAGAAGGAGTATGATGGTAAGAAGAAACTTTTCAAGAAGCTTCACAAGGATGGCAAGCATGAAGCCCATATTGGAGAATGTGATTCCGATGAGGAGTCAATCGACTCCGACTCCGATGAGGATGAGTCCCTAAAAGAAGGGACTCGTAGGCATCGCCATCAAGGAGGCTCCATCACTATTTTCCACTCCTACTTGCCTTATGGCAAAAGGAGATAAGGTAAAATCCATTAATAATAGTGAACCTTCATATGATGAATTAATGGATATGGTTGAAGACTTGAATGGATATCTTGGAAAAGGAATGTCAAAATATAAAGTCTTAAATAGAGAGCATATATCTCTAAAAGATTCTTATGAGTAGCTAAAGGAAGCTCATGACTTGCTTATCCAAGAAAATTCAAGCAAGTCTTGCTCTAGCATAGGAATCACATGTGATATTATTAATGAAATGCCTAGTGTAGAAATTACTAAGACTAGTGCATCTACTTCATGTAATGACCTACTTACTATGCCATGTTGCTCTCATATTGAATCTAATCATGATAATGTTAAGTCTCATGATGCAAAGCTTGTTGTTGAAAACAATGAGCTAAAAGAGCAAGTGACCAAGCTAAGTAAAAGATTGGAACGGTGCTTCAAGGGTAAGGCTACCCTTGACAATTTTTGAGTGAGCAAAGGTGCTCATTCAACAAAGAAGGACTTGGGTATGTCCCCAAGGAAGGTAAGAAACCGATAAACAAGCCCATAAGGTTTGTTAAGCGAAATGGTAAGATTGTCATAAGTGCCGGGAAATAGGACATTTGCAACTAGCTTGTCCTATTGGTAAGACCCCATCCTCTAGTATATATGATTCATGCTATATGCTTAGAAAAACTAAGGATGGTAAAGTCATTGCTAGATTTGTTGGCACTTCAATTTTAGGCGCTAAAAAGAATGCTATTTGAGTGCCTAAATCCTTGGTCACTAACCTCCAAGGACCCAAACAAATTTGGGTATCTAAAAGAACTTAATTCTTGTTTTGTAGGTGAACTACAAAACCGGTGGAAAACATTGGGTGCTTGATAGTGGATGCACTCAATACATGACCGGTGATAGAAAGATGTTCACCACATTCGAGAATAGTAAAGGAGTTGACAAGATCACATTTGGTAATAATAGCAAAGGAAGGATAATAGGATTGGGTAAAATCGCTATCTTAAATGACCTTACCATTTCCAATGTATCTTTAGTAGAATCATTAAATTTCAATTTGCTATCTGTTGCTCAAATATGTGATCTTGGTTTGATTTGCTCATTCTCTAATGAAGGTGTTACAATTTCAAATGCAAAACATAGCTCTTTAGTTTTCAAAGGTTTTAGATTTGGAAATCTTTATTTGGTTGATTTTACTTCAAATGAATCATGCTTAAAAACTTATTTAATTGCAAAAACCTCATTGTGTTGGCTTTAGCATAGAAGGCTAGCTCATGTTGGAATGATTCAACTTAAAAAGCTTTTCAAACATGATTTAATTGTTGGCTTGAAAGATGTGAAGTTCGAGAAAAATAGACTTTGTAGTGCTTGTCAAGCCGGTAAATAAGTTACAAATTCTCATCCTTCTAAGAGTATCATGTCAACTTCTAGACCATTGGAACTCTTACATATGGATTTGTTTGGGCCAACAACCTCTAAGAGTATCGGGGGTAATAGCTATTGTTTAGTCATTGTGGATGATTACTCTAGATATACATGGGCATTCCTCCTAGATGACAAAGGTGAAACCTCCGGCATTTTCAAAAGTTTTGCAAAAAGGGCTCAAAATGAATTTGATTTCAAAATTAAGAAAATTCGTAGTGATAATGGTTCCGAGTTCAAAAATATTAAAGTTGAAGACTTTTGTGATGAACTTGAAATAAACCATGAACTTTCCACAACCTACACTCCGAAGCAAAATAAAGTTGTAGAAAGGAAAAAATCTTACATTAATTGAAATGGCCAGGACAATACTTGATGAGTATAATACTTCCGATAGTTTTTGGGCAGAAGCAATTAACACCACTTGTCATGTCATAAATCGTCTTTATTTGTATCGTCTTTTGAAAAAGACTTCTTATGAGCTTCTTGTTGGAAGAAAACCGAACATCTCTTATTTTCGTGTTTTTGGTTGCAAGTGTTATATTTTGAAAAAGAGTGTTCATTTTTCAAAATTTGCAAGTCGTTGTGATGTTGGTTTCTTACTTGGTTATTCTTCAAATAGTAAAGCTTATCGTGTCTTTAACAAAAACTTTGGTCTAGTTGAAGAAAGGCACGATGTGCAATTTGATGAAACTAATGACTCTCAAGAAGAGCACGAAGATTTGGATGATGTAAGTGATGAAGCCTTAAGAAAAGCCATGGAGAACATGCAAATTGGCGACATCAAGCCCAAGGATGATCCATCTTCTTCCACTCAAGTTGAACCTCCTACCTCTTCCACAAATCAAATTCAAATTGATGAAGAGGACAGTAAGGAAGATGATCAACCATCCAACTTACCACCAAGAATCCACAATACAATTACAAAAGATCATCCAATAGATCAAATATTGGGTGATGTAAGTAAGAGTGTTCAAAACTTGATCTTGTATTGCTTCTTTTTGTGAACATTACTCTTTTGTATCTTCTATTGAGCCAAAGCATGTAGAAGAAGCACTTGATGATCCGGATTGGGTGAATGCAATGCATGAAGAACTCAATAACTTCACCCAGAATAAAGTTTGAATATTGGTGGATAGACCCAAGGAACACAACGTCATTGGCACAAAATGAGTCTTTAGGAACAAACAAGATGAAAACGGTATGGTTGTAAGAAACAAAGCAAGGTTGGTCGCTCAAGGATATTCAGAAGTCGAAGGTTTGGATTTTGGTAAAACCTTTGCTCCCGTAGCTAGACTTGAGTCAATTCGGATATTACTTGCTTTTGCATCATACTTTGATATTAAATTATTTCAAATGGATATTAAAAGTGCTTTCCTAAATGGTAAAATATCTGAACTTGTCTTTATTGAACAACCTCCCGGATTTGAAGATCCTAAATATCCAAATCATGTCTATAAACTCTCCAAGGCGCTCTATGGTCTTAAACAAGCTCCTAGAGCATGGTATGAACGCCTTAGAGATTTTCTACTATCAAAATGATTCAAAATAGGGAAAATTGATTCAATTTTTTTTACTAAAGTTTTAGATGATGATTTCTTTGTTTGTCAAATTTATATTGATGACATTATTTTCGGGTCTACTAATCAAGATTTTTGTAAAGAATTTGGTGATATGATGTCTAGGGAATTTGAAATGTCCACGATCGGAGAATTAAGCTATTTTCTTGGACTTCAAATCAAGCAACTCAAAGATAGAACCTTCGTGAGCCAAACGAAGTACGCAAAAGATTTGATCAAGAGATTTGGTATGGAGGATGCAAAACCCATCAAGACTCCCATGGCAACCAACGGTCATCTTGACTTAAATGAGGGAGGTAAATCGGTAGATTTAAAGCTCTATAGGTCTATGATCGGTAGTTTGCTTTATCTCACCGCATCTAGGCCCGATATTATGTTTAGTGTTTGCATGTGTGCATGCTTTCAAGCAACTCCAAAAGAGTGCCATTTGATGGCTGTAAAAAGAATACTAAGATATTTAAAGCATTCCTCTAGCATTGGCTTATGGTTTTCCAAAGGTGCTAAATTTGATTTAATTGGATATTCGGATTCTAATTATGCGGGTTGTAAAGTGGATAGAAAAAGCACCTCGGGTAATTGTCAATTCTTAAGAAGATCTTTAGTATCATGGTCATCCAAGAAACAAAATTCCGTAGGTTTATCTACCGCAGAAGCCGAATATGTTTCCACGGGTAGTTGTTGTACTCAATTACTATGGATGAGGCAAGCTGTGATGGATTATGGAATTAAATTTGATAAAATGACTCTTTTGTGTGATAATGATAGTGCAGTGAAAATAGCCAATAATCATGTCCAACACTCAAGAACCAAGCATATAGATATTCGTCATTATTTCTTGAGAGATCATATGAGCAAGGGAGATATTGAAATTAGCCACATCCAGACCGAAGACCAATTAGCGGACATTTTCACCAAACCATTAGATGAAAGCCACTTTTGCAAATTAAGGACTGAATTAAATATCATAGACTATTCAAATGTTGGAAGTTTGCATAAGCAGGCTAGCGTCAAGTCAGCGATGAACCGAGACGACAACAACAAAGATAATCTACAGAACACGGTAAAAAACAGACAATAAGAAGGCCATCCATATGGAAGCATAGTTTCCGGCATAGCAAAGAAGATAGGAAGAGACAAACCTCACTTCTTTTGTGCAGATGGATAGATAGGTGACATACAGTGAGTTGAAGGAAGCAAATAAACACGTTGAAATAATAGCTAGCACGATGAGGTAAGCAGTGTAATGAGCATGGACAAATAACGACACACAGATAGAGCACAAAAACATAATAAATTACGATAAGCAACGCAGGAAAGGGCACAAACCTAACTAACGAGGTGCACAAGGCCGGATACGGTAGGTTGACGTGAGATTGACCAGGAACCAAACAAAGGACAAAAGAGAGCAGTCTACAGAGGGAGCGGGTAAAAGTGATCAGATAGTACAAAAGCGACGATTACCGACGCATCGAATCCGACACGTTAAACAATCAAAACAAAGATAGCGAAAGGAAAACTTGACTAATAGCTCTGAGAAAGCCAGACAACTGACCTGAAGCGAGATCAATAGATGGGTAAGCAACCTATAACAACAACAACCATGATGACCAGACAAAGGATGTAAGGACCCAAAATGTATACTAAACAGGGAAAAAATCAATCGATGCTAACCTCGATGTTGAATATACACAAGAAGGGAGAGCCAGCTGACAGAACAACAAAGAATCGAAGAACGCTAAAGGACAAAAAAATAGATCAAAGAAAGTAAGCAACATGCGCACAAAATGCACAAATACCAGCAACCCAAAACTACGTGTCCACCTCACCTAAACCAAAATCCATCATGAGGATGTCCGCCGACAAGTTGGAAAAAGGGGAAAACAAAGCACCACGCACGCGACCATGGGCAGGGCAGAATGAAAGAAGCAAGCAAAGATTAGAAACCGAAGCAATTGTAGTGGACAAAGAAAACAGAGAAGGATTAGCGAAGGCTTGAAACACGAAAATAAAAACTTCAGTAATGGCAACTGCGAATGGCGATACATCCCGTCTAGATGAAACCACCCCCATAGTGGAGACGTGCAAGTTTGTACCTTGAAGCCAATCATGAGCGGACACAGAAGCACGTTCATAGCGGTGCTCGAGGACGAATAGGGGCGTACTATGTGTAGACAGGAGTAGGTCCATGGCTATAGCTTTGTACCTGAAAATGAACAACTGTGAGGCACGTCAGTACAATGACATCAGTGATCGAGGAACATGACAGAAACGCGAGATGAGGGAAGCTAACCTGGGCTAACAATGAGATGAGCCAACCAAGGCCATGCACCTAAATAGCCCATTACGGACGGGCCCAAGCAAACCGTGGCCCACAACCAATGACAGAGAGCAACACAACCAACGATACCGAAGCACAGGCAGAGCAGGCGAGGGTAAATAGTAGAAAGGTAGATCCAATCAAACAGGCAGAAATGGAGGAAGAGTGCAATCCGACACAGAGCAACATAATTGATGATGATGAAACACAGGCTGACTAGCCGAGGTAAAACAGTAGATCACCAGATCTAATCGAATGGTTAGAAACAGAGGAAGGACACAATTAGACAACACAGGGTGGCTGCAACCATAAGCAGGAAGGAAACGACAACTATTCGAAGGACGAAGGTGGCGCGATGCAAAGGAATGCCAGTGGTGGCAGAGGATGGCGGCAGCAGCGACAGACAAAAGAACAGACGCAACTCGAACGATTCAAAATAGAGGAAGGGCGCAATCGGACAGCCCAGGGTGGCTGTAGCCGCAAACATGAAGGAAATGGGAACTATTCGAAGAATGAATGCGGTGCAATGCAAGGGGACGCCGGTGGCGACGGAGGCGATGGACAAAATGCTAGACACGATCGAAGGCGGGGCGGAGCATGGCTAGTGGAGACGCGTGGGGAGGAGGCGAGGCAGCAACGAGGAGGAGGAGGAGAAAACGGGCAATATTCCCAAAATGCAAGTAGCACGAGAAATCTAGAGGATACCGGTGGTGACAGAGGATGGCGCAACGGCGGTGACGAGGAGAAGAAGTTGCAAATACAAACAGGAGGCGAGGGGCCATCGGTGTCAGCGGAGGATGGCAGTGACGGTGATGGGAGAAGAAAACGCTAGAAAGAGCGAGGAGGCTGGAGGCGAGCAGGAGGCCGGAGGCGAGCCATGGCGAGGTGGATGGAGGCACGTGTGAAAGGGAAGGCGAGGAGACAGGGTGGAGGCGAGGCAGCGCGACGCAAGGCAAGCGGAGGCGCACGGGAGAGAGGAGCCAAAGAAGATAAGGCGAGGGGGAATGAATGGCCAAGCTACTCATGGGAACGCACGCTGATTGGACAGGATAGTGTGTCAACCCCTGGACCACTGTCCTGTGGCCAGTAGATCTGATCGGACAGCCCAAAGGCAATTCGGCGTGATCGGACGGCGCACGATTTTAGGGCGACATGTACCAGCCCAGGGACGGGGCTTTCCTCCAGCCTTTAAATATAGTAACTAGATGCCAACCCATGCCAAATGGTGTGGTTACAGCCCTCACTAGATTCAAAGAGGATGGCACATTCTTGACTACACCTGTTGTCGGGCGATAATCCGAAGAGATTAGAGAGTTCAGTAGAACGCAAGCGCACAAAAGCAAGCAGCGAAATGATCAAAAGACGGTCTAAATAGTGAATGCGTACAAACATCGAAGCATATATACAACAAAAGGACGTGGTCTACATAGCAAATAGAACCTATGCTCTGTATATATGTTGGGTTTAGATAACACCTCAAAGGATGAGTGCAATGGGACACAACTATATCCGTTATTGCATATCATGTAGATGGCTCAATATGTAGTGGGTCGAGCACAGATGCATCATTAGCTACTTCGCACACATATGAGGCAGGTTTGATTCCATGAATTCTAGCAGAAGCAATTATTTTCTTTTACAAAAAAATGGCTACTCATGGTGGGAGTAAAGTCTCCTCTCTTAGTAGTAACCAGGAAATATTATTGAACACACATTCAATAAGAAGGCAGACAACACATAGATTTCTACTTACCCAGGGGAAGGTGTACCCAATTCCTTTTTTGACAATGTAATTGAAATCAACAAAACATGGCGAGTAGTTTGAAGGCTGTCATATAAAACATAATATGTCATAAACAACAGTACAACACCATCCTAGATAAAGGCACAAAGGAAAATATAAAGTTCTCCTCACGGTAGTAGGCCTTCTTCTAAGTTCCAATGGTTTCCAAGTGTCAGTTATACCAATTGACTGTATTGCTGTAATCCGATGGAGGCCAACAATCCTTCTCTGCTCACAGATGCTTTAATGTGCTACAAAACTAAAACATTTGCATTAATAGTATTAACCTACCAATAATTGTAGCAAATCGAAATTTTTACCTTAAGAAGCTCCACAATGGCGACAGTCTTGTTTATCACCATCCCCATAGCTTTGATGACGATATCATCTGATCTATTGTCCTAAAAGGAAATAATGGAGGAAAGATAGGCTAAAAGATTCCATGCTTAAATTTGGACAGATAGCAGTAAATGTATACAATATAAAAAATATATACATATTCTTAATCATTCACACTTGAGTCTAAAAGAAATGATCAAAACAACAATGTTAGAACCCAAGAAAAATATGTATAAATCGAAAGTCCATGTAATAAGAAGGCAGACTACACATAGATTTCTACTTACCCAGGGAAAGACGTATCCAATTCCTTTTTTGACAATGTAATTGAAATCAACAAAACATGGTGAGTAGTTTGAAGGCTATCATATAAAACATAATATGTCATAAACAACAATACAACACCATCCTAGATAAAGGCACAAAGGAAAATATAAAGTTCTCCTCACGATAGTAGGCCTTCTTCTAAGTTCCAACGGTTCCCAAGTGTTAGTGATACCAATTGACTGTATTGTTGTATTCCGATGGAGGCCGACAATCCTTCTCTGCTCACAGATACTTTAATGAGCTACAAAACTTAAACATTTGCATTAATAGTATTAACTTACCAATAATTGTAGAGAATCAAAAATTTTACCTTAAGAAGCTCCACAATGGCAACAATCTTGTTTATCACCCTCCCCATAGCTTTGATGGCGATTTCATCTGATCCGTTGTCTTAAAAGGAAACAATGGAGGAAGGATAAGCTAAAGGATTCCATGCTTAAATTTGGACAGAGAGCAGTACATGTATACAGTATAAAAAATTTAAACATATTCTTAATCATTCACACTTGAGTCTTGACGAGGATTAAAATCTCTATGTATTACTTTAATACATAATAAAAGATCATATGTCTTCGTGGTCGTAGCCCCTAAGGCTAATGACCTCCGAGGTCATAAGGATTCTAGAGGTTACATAATGGGTACACTGGTCGGATGAGATCGTGTACCTAGTCTTCGACCAGGTGATTACTCGTAGACGCAATGAATTGGCATCTGGATTTAACACCAAGCATATTCCTTACCATGTGATGAATGGAACACATGTCATATTTGCTCCATACCACACGACACTTCATGGTCCTAAGACACAGACAACAACCACCATACAGTTGAGTGTCTCACAGACACTCAACCGCCGAACGGTTTATACTTTACCAACTGCTCCCTCGCTCCACCAATCGCGACACTTCTAATGGGCATCTCTTCAAGAAGTAATTGCCACAACTTCGTCGACTACTTAAAGGAGACTGCAAACAGCAGAAAAGAGAAGGAGGTTCAATCGCATTCCATCAGATTGAAGCATTAGATTAAATAGCAAAGCAAGCACTATGCTCAGTGTAATTAGAATTAGTCCACTGCCTTGTCGAAGGCACCCCTGTAATATCCAATTCATAACAATAAAGAGTAGTCTCATTCTCTCCCAAGAACTCTTTGCCATTTTCTCTGTTTATTTCGTAAGATCGGTGACTCGATCGTTGACAACAGGCATCGTCTGTGGGGTTGAAGGCATTGAGTTCTTGAAGATTACTTCGCTCAAACATTCCTCATCCACTTCCTTTGCCCCGTCATCGCTGATGCCAACATGGCATGGATATGGGATGAGAAAAACTGGTTCGACCTCGTGGACTACTCCAACCTCGACATGGACGCATGCATCCGCGCCATGGAAGAAAATAAGATGTCATCATCCTCTTCCTCTGTTGGCTCGCCATTCGCAGAGATTAGCAAAATCGACCGGATGGATGAGGATTCATCGCCACCAACAATGACGCTCCCAGAGGACCCACTTATCCTGAACTAACCAGTTCAGAACATCCGAACGCCTCTACAAGCCTGGTCGATCCGACCGGCAAAAGTGGCAACGGAAGCCCAGCGCTACAATTAGAGAGTCAATGTACTCTCGATATTGTCATGGGCGACCAGTAGTTGCCAACGGCTCCTACGTATTCCGAGGGTCAACCGACATCTGGTAAGGGTATCAATGAAGTTATCATCGATCGTAGGCCAAGTGGGCATGGTGAAACTCAGCATACGATCGGCAATCCGCCGGATCAGGCTGAGTCCACCATAAAGCCCACTAGAGACGGTAATCTCCAACCGCTCCCCGTCGTGTAGGCTCCTTGCTGAAGCTCTGGAAGGCTCTCCCTTAGCTATAACGGGAGCTTATCGAAAGATCACTGTTGGCGCCACGAAGTTAACGCAATGGGAGATACCAGTCTGGATGCCATGCACGATCCTCCACGGGTTAACTCGCCAACACTTGCTGGTGGAAATGGTACATGCGCTCAAGCACCAACTACCGGAGGCAACCGAGCTGATGGACATGCATAAGTTAATTCATCTATTCCTACCCCACCACGAGTAAGGGGTCAGACAGGGCTAACCGGAAGGTTGAGGGAAAACTCAACTCATCGAGCACCCACTCCAAGGAGGAATCTTCCACGTCCTTCGGTAACAATACAAAACCTGCAATGAATCTGGGATATTCTGAATAATCCAGATCCTGCTTTAGCAGGAACTCCAAGTTATACTCAGCTTGTAGGTTAGGTGTCGGAGATTCTCCAACAAACCATGCAGTGTACATAAATGTACCGGGACCAAAGAAACTCGTAAAGTCACACGATGACTTCATCCCAGTGCTCCTCTCTCAGCAGGGGACAACATGGTCGAGCGGAGGACCAATCGACACCAAGACCCCCTTGTAGGTTCCGACCAGGAAATCACGAGGGAAGACGGCTCTTCGCAGCAGCCACTCGTCCTTTTCGTAAAGAGGAACAGCCACTTGATTCAGCGATCTCAGGCATCATCTGAACCAAACAGGTGGTCAAAAATGTTATCATAATGTCCATGGCCAAATTGGGACACTGGATCCTAGGTTTGCAAATCTGATGAACCAATCCCCAATTGACTATAATCCGGCTCCTTTTCAGAGAAGGTGCCACTACTCCATTACAGGCTGCCGAGCGTTTTTGGCTGGTCTCTAAGCCGTTCGTTGGTCAGACAGGTTCCGACCAACCAACATAGTGAAGTTCAATGGGACTCAGAACCCATTAGAATTTCTTCAAATTTAAACTACCACCATCAAGGCTGGTGGTGGTAATGACAACGTGATGACAAATTACTTGCTCACGGTCCTTGAAGGATCTGCTCGGTCGTGGTTGCTCAACCTACCGGTCGGATCTATCTGCACTTGGGAGCAGCTTTGTGATACTCTGACCGCCAACTTTCAAGGGATGTACAACCGTCTCGGGAAGGAGGATGATCTTCATCGGATGAAGCAGAAAACCAATGAAACTCTTCGACAATATATCAAGAGATTCAGTCAGGTTCGAAAATCTATCACAGAGATCGCAGAGCCTTCATCATCGAGATTTTAAAGGTACGAGAATTGCGGTTGCACGGAGGATATTGCAATAAATCCTCCACGAACTTCCGTCAAACTTTTCAACATGGCAGACAAGTATGCAGCCGCTAGTGAACCAGTCAAATGGTGTGAAGCTATTGATTGAAAAGATAAAAATCCCCAGTCAGGCCTGGAGAAGCAAGAGAAGAAAAGTAAGAAGTCTCTCAAGAATAAGAAGAATTACAAGCCCGACAACAAAGAAATCCTCACAATTCCCGAAAAATTTACCAATGGCAAGAAAGACTTTTTCAGTCGGAACAAGGCAAAAACTCTGACCGATGATTACAAGAAAAATAAGAAGTGGTGTCCACTTCACTCGGCAACAGGGCATGATCTGCGCACCTGTCGAGCCTGGCAAAAGAAAATGGATGATGATTACTACCAAGGTTGTGGATATCATGGGGATATGCCCATGATCTTAGGATGATGAAACAATTGGCAATGTGGCTTTTGGTTTGAAGTTTCACGCGTTTTCGGCAAAGTTAAAAGGCTGATCTTTAGCCATTTTGGGAATTTGGCTTTGGGATAGATTGAGTTCATAGGCTATAGTGCATATGTGTTGCATGATGCATGTTTTCACTAACGTGGGTCAAGTTGTGAAGAACTTGTTCCGGATTCGTGTTTGCTTGTCTATTCTTTGTCGCGGTGGCTTGCGTGTCAATGACGGTCAGCGGCGAGGAGGATCGGGACTAAGCTTGGAGAGCCGAGGTCCGTAACGATCATGGATCTTTGGGTAAGGTCAAGTGACTCAAGCGTGGCGCAGAATGGACAAGGATGACCGAACAGGCGATTCAGCTGTTGGTTGATCAAGCGGTCGCGGGTCGTGCAAGTGCCAAGGTGGTCGGTGGGAACCGGATGGGAGAGACTTGCCGACACGATGAGAGCCGCCGGATCAACCTACACGTGGCGAAGGCGATTGCTTCAATCGGATTGGACTCGGTCTTGAAAAAGATCGAGAAGGGGTATTTTGTAATTTTACCAAATACCGCTTTGGTGACCTAATGCCAACCTGTGGCGCAAGGCGGTCAAGGCGGAAGTGGGTTAAGTCAAGAGAAGTGAAGACGATGCTTTAATTTGCGTGCGTGTGTGTCCTGTTATTGTTGGGCCTTAAGGGAGCCCATTAGGGTAGCTGCCATATAAAAGCATTTTGGAGATGGGACATTAGGGTTCTTTGCCCCAAAAGATAGTTCGTGGCGGTAGTGTGTTCCCCAAGAAAAGTGTGGTTACGTCTGTGGCGCACAGTAGCTAGGAGAAAAGAATAGAGCGGCGGTGGCGATCGAGAAATCTTTGCTTTGTAGGGCTGCCTCAAAAAAAGGCTCTGTGGCGGTGCTTGGAGAGACTACTGTTGGCGTTGAGTCTGTGGGCAGAAAAGAAGCTAGGGGCGGCGGCCGGTTCCGAGGTGTGAAAAAGGCCGGCGTCGCGTGTGCTTGAAAAACATCTGAGCGCCCTGTTGTGTTGCCCTATAGAAACTGGCATCCTGTAGTCTGCAGTCTTTGTAATGGTTGCCGTCCTTTTCTTTGTTAAGAAATCTTGATTCACCTTTTGATCTGAAGTTGGTGGATTGTTGAGTCAGTAGTAATCATCGTTCCTTGAGCTTGCATGTCTGCTTGTTTGATTAGATCTCCTTGTCTTGGATTTGTTTATCGTGTTTTGCCTCGTTTTTTTTTCTCTGCTGGTTTTGTGCATTTGATGGTCCGCTCTTTGGCTGGTAGACCAGAAGGAAAAAAACGGAGCTCTTTGGCGGCGCTGAGTGCACACACGGAAAAATGAGGAGTTCTTTGTTGCGGTTTGATCTGGTCGGACTGTAGAAATTGGTGTCCTGATCGTGGCCACCGAGAAAAGATTTTCTTTGTTTTCTTTTCCGTGAGCCGCTTTGTTCTTGCCAAAAATCTGAATCTCTGGCGGTGCTTTGTTCCTAGAGAAAAATTGTCATTTACATTTATCAATTAGCTTTGGTCGCTATTCAATGTTGCAACCAAATCTTTCGGTTTTATTTGCCCGACAAAGTCGCTCGAAAATTGGTGATTGTGATGGCGGCTACAGTCTTGGCTGATTTTGCTTCTTTTGCGTGTAAGAGTTTACATCATGGAATGATTTGATGTTAGATCAGTTTTTTTGAATGTCTTCAGTAGCAACCGAGTACTTCTTTTATTGCCGATTGCGTTTTCCCCTGTGTGCCCAAAAGAATTAAAGAGGCTTGGGGCGACTGGTTCCTGGGGAGAAGAGCAGCACCCGAAAATTTTGAGCTCGTGGCAGCGTCCTGCTGTGTGCGTAGAAGCAGGAAAAACAGGAGCCTCGGCGGCTTTTAGCCTCGGTGAAAAACTGAAAGATCAGTGCGGTTCCTTGTTGAGTTTTTATTGCTTCGGATCTATTTGGTTTATTTTATTACCGGTTCTTTTGCCTCATGCGTCGGTTCCCTGGTAGATACTTATTTTATTGCCTTAAGCTGCTGTTTCTCTGTTTGTATGCCGAGCAATTTAGGCATCTCCGATTCATATGGGCGAGAAAGAAGTATTTGTTGAGGAGAAACGAACCTCTATACGAGTCGTGAATGGTGTTGTCAGCAGCAATACATGCTAATTTTCTTGCTGTGAGTCATTACATCAATTATGATCTTTTAGTCGTTTCTTGTTGTTTGTTGAGCATTTCAAAGAGATACTATTTGCTTCGGGGTTTGATCAGATTCAACACAGGTCATCCGCTGTACCTGTATACAGATCTTCATAGCTTTTATAGCTATTGGAGTGGAAGTAGTGTTGAGTTTGATCAGGGTGAAAAATAGAGAAAGCGTCTATTCACCCCCCCCCCCTCTAGTCGCCTTTCCGGTAGTTGATTTTGTGTCATATAATATATACTTAAGTTAGTGACCTCTAAATGTTAGCACAAATTAATTTAAATAAAACTTGTCGAGATCTATACGGAGTTAGCACTCCCCACAATAGTCGCTCTACCATCTAATCGCGCTAACGTTGAGAGCCCGAGGTTCCCGCTTAACTAATTAAACTAACAAGATTAAATAGCTCAAACTACCCAACTAAATACCAGCGACGCGCAAAATGGCTACACAAGCTAACTAGTCTATTAACAATCGAAATAACGGCTACACAACTTATCCGAAGAATTTAATCTCTGAGAATGATTTTAAGTTGGTTAACTCGACAAGATCCAAGTTAAATTAATTAATAGTAAGAATTAAGCAGCTAACAATTGTTAATTAACCTCTACTACCGAAATAGCCATTAATCGCAACAAACAAATAAATCAAATCTACCCAAAATCCTAATATTCGCCCTAATCCTAAAGTTATAAATCTAATCTCTAATCTTACCCCTAATCTACCCTAACCTCTCTCTCTCTCTCTCTCTCTCTCTCTCTCTCTCTCTCTCTCTTCTCACCCCTCTCGGCCGGCCTCCAAACCCAACCCACACACACACAGGCACACACCCATTTCCTTCTTCCCCAACCTATCCCTCTCCCTCATCCTCTAGAGAAAAAAAATCCCCAATCCTCATCCTGGGCTCCCAGGGCTTGGCCGCCACTGGTCCGGCCGACTCGGCCGACTTCGCCGCCTCCACCGGTCTCCTCTGCGGCCGCCGCCGCCCTCGGCCTACTCCCGCTCCTCCGTCGCTGCCACTTCACCGCCCCAGCCCCGGCCACCGCCGTCTCTGGTTCCCTGCGCCGCTCCGCCTCCTCCTGCGTGCCCTCGGCTCCCGCGCCCCCTGGCGCTCCTTCCTCCGGCCGGCTTGGTGCCCAGTGCCGCCGCCCATCTTGCGCCGGTGCCACCCTCCTCTCGGCTCCACCTGGTCATGGCGTCGCATCTCACGGCCCCGGCTTGCCACTAGCCCGCTACCTCCTCCGGCCTGCTCTTGGCCCGGCCCTCGCTTCTTCTGCCGACCTCTGGCCTTGTGCGTCCATCCCGTGGCTGTCGGCCCACCATGCCCTATTTGCCGGTGTCCCCGGCTTGGCGATCCGTTCTGTCGTCGCCGATCTAACCCGCCGTCGCCTGTGCCCAAGGTGCCGCCACTAGGGCTCGGTTCGCCGCCCGATTGCTCCCTCCTCTCGACGCGCCGAAGGCAGCCACGGCTCGGTCCCCTACACGCCGGCCGACCCTCGGCCGCCGGTGCTCGACTCGGCGCCACGCGCTACCCGGCTCACTTCCCTCTACTCATCTTTTACAAATTTGGTTTTTATGTTTGAGTTTTGATGATTGCTCTAATGCGAGTTTTGTTGATTATGCATGAACAAAGGGGTGCTGGATATGGCTATGGGGCTTACTACTGGTGGCGATGGTGGTGCTGCTAAAGCCTGGCTCTGAGGTATTCTCCCCCCATCCTCTCTAGCCCAGACCCTCCCCTTGCACTGCGATGAACTGAGAACTGAGAGCTATATGGATGCTTTTGTGGGATGTTCGATGGGTGAATGATGTGTATGTGGAGCACTGAGGTTTAACTGCGGGTTACCTCCTGTTGAGATTAGGGGTGGGGAAGAGGATGGCGATCTTGGCTCTGTACCGGTGCTCTCCTCTTCTCCCTTCTTCATGGTTGGCTTGCAGGCTATGATGAGGTAGACTCTGAGCTTGCTTCTCCTCCTTGCTGGCTTGATGACTGGTGATGCCGATAGCCCTGGTCCTGTAGATCTTGCTCTTCTCTCTTGCTCCCTTCCTTCTTCCTTTCTATGGTTTGGTGAGGGTGGTGGTGGCAGTGAGCTCCCTTCAATGGTTCCTATCTCCTAGTTGCTTGGCTTCAGTTGTGTTCTTGGCATTGAGGTAGAATGAACGTGGGAGGGGAATGTTTTGGCCTTGCTCCTCCCCTTTCGGCTGTGAAGGGGCTGGATGCGTTGCTTTGCACGGGGAGTGGTAGCTTTGGTTGTGCATGAATGAAATGGGGGGCAAGGGGTGGCTTTGTGAATGGCAGTCTTTATATGGAGGTGGCTTTGGCTATGCACTCTCTTTCCCAAACACAAGACCATTTTGCCTTTGCTCTTATCCTTATGGCAAGATTTTCGTTGGGGGCATTTTGGTCTGTGGCTAGGAAATCACTATGCGGGTGATTTTCTGCGGCTGAGTAATTCAGTATTCGTGGGTGTCGGATTAAATTAAATGCCGGATGATGAAACCCATGAAAGCAAAGAGGTGCTGGTTAACTGTAGCTAGTCTGGGTACCTTGACGATCAAGGGGCTGGCTAGCTAGAGTTGATCAGGGAACCCTAGTGAGCTTCGGAAAAATTCTGACGGCCACTTCCAACCATCTAATTTCTATTTTCTATTATCAACTTGGCTTTGGCTTGCTAACCGCTTTCTAACTTTTCTAACGGCGATGGGAATGGATCGCGAGATGGCTCTATGGACCGGTGCTCAAGGTACAAGGTGGCAAGGATAGTGGACGCTACAAGAATGCAAGAAGCGGATTATGAATTAATTAATTTGTTGTTATGAATCTGCAGCTTGGTTGTAAAATTAATTTTTGAAACAAGCAACGGGTTTATAATATATTACTGCATTTTGCGATTGGATTGATGTAAAGCTTGCAAGGTTGTAATAATTATACGCTTAATACCAACTCTGAAATTACACTTTGCTCCGGATTTAAGGAATTTTAATTATCACTAATTACTAATTACTGTTAGTTAATTTAGGTTAATTTTGCGGGTTCTCACACCCGACAACTTTCGAACAGAAAAAAATTCTATTTGGTGTGGTGGATTTCGAAACCGCATACGATGGAATCCTCGGTCGTCCGGTTTTAGTAAAATTCCTAATAGCCACGCATTATGGTAATCAGAGTTTAAAAATGCCAAGACCGAAAGGAGACATCACGGTTCGAGGAGATAAAAAAATAGCTTATGCATGTGATCGGAAGTCCTTAGGACTGGTCGAGCACTCGAGGCCAAAGATGGCGCTAAAACCTTCTGACCAGACCAAGGAGGTACCACTCGACAAAGGCGCTCCTCTGGAAAGCACCAACACACCATCTGGGTCACAAAACGCTAATGCATCTGCCCAAAAGATACTGGTTGGGGCAGGACTCGACCCTAAATAGGAAGAGTCGCTCGTCTCCTTCCTCCGAGCAAACCAGAACGTATTCACCTGGCAGGCGTCCGACATGGCCAAAGTCCCCAGGGAGGTGATCGAGCATAGGCTAGCTCTCCAGCCTGACAAAAAAACCAGTCAAACGGACGAAGGCAATCCAGTCGGAGATCGCCAAGCTCCTCAAGGCTAGATTTATTTATGAAGTCGACCACCCAGAGTGGCTCGCCAACCCTGTAATGGTTAGAAAAGGCAATGGGAAATGACGAATGTGTATTGACTTCACAGATCTTAATAAAGCTTGTCCGAATGATGACTTTCCCCTTCCACGCATTGATCAACTTGTAGACTCTACTTCCGGGTGTGAGTTGTTTAGTTTTTTTAGTTGCGTACTCAGGGTACCACCAGATTAATATGAGTAAAGATGATAAAGAGAAAACTTCCTTCATCACTCTATATGGCACTTACTGCTATTTTAAGATGCTATTTGGTCTCAAAAACGTTGGTGCAACTTTTCAAAGGTTGATGCAAAAAAACCTTTCATTCTCAGATAGGTCAAAATCTAGAAGCCTACGTTGATGATTTGGTTGTGAAAAGTATCAATGCTGGTGACCATATTACCGACCTACATGAGACTTTCAATAACTTAAGAAGGCAAAACCTTAAGTTAAATCCAAACAAGTGTGTGTTTGGAGTTTTTTCAGGAAAACTTCTTGGATTCCTAGTTTCGGCTAGAGGGATTGAAGCAAACCCAGCAAAAATTACGACATTCGATCAGATGCGCCCTCCGACACAAAGAAGGAAGTCCAAAAACAAATTGGTTGTATGGCAGCGCTAAGTCGTTTCACAACACGGTTAGGTGAGAAAGGACTCCCTTTCTTCAAACTTCTTCGGAAACACAAAAGTTTCGAGTGGACTAAAGGGCCAAACGACGCCTTTGAAGAGCTTAAAAAGTACCTTATGAGTACCCCAATCCTAGTATCTCCAAGATCTAGAGAAACATTGCTGATTTACGTGGCTGCAATGCCACAAACAATCAGTGGTGTACTAGTCGTCGAATGTGACAGCGTTCAACGACTAGTATTGTAACACCCTGGCTATGCGGAAGCCAAGATATTACTTAAAAGTCTAACATACATCAACAATACGAAATAATTTCAGCAATCTATCAGCTAATAACAGGTAAGGATCAACAAACAAAAGATTGATCCTAAGAATTGAATTAGCATTCAGCAACATATCAAACTTGAAAATACCTAATCCTATTGCACTATTCAAGGTAAAAGTAACCAGAGTCTATACGAAGAATATTAAGCATTCACTAGTTCAACGAAGTCATAATGAAAGATAACCTCAGCCATCAGAACTCCATTATTACAATCCAATATTATCAAATGAAAGATAATAACAAGTCCATTAATTATTAGTGAAATGTGAAGTGAATGAAGTGATCTGTGACTAATCCCTCCCAAGCATGCCGTCATCAGTGTTTACCTGAAACACACAAACAAAGGCAAGAATGAGTCCACAACTCAGCAAGTACAACAGAATAATATGGAAAAATACTGAATCAAGAACATAACATTCACAATGTTTGAATATGAAACAGAATGGTAGAAATCTTATGCAAGAATGGAATGCATACTCTTCACTTCTGCTTATACCGGTATAGCCAGTGAACACCCGTTGGTGTTCACTTAGGCCCACATTATCCAAAATATAGGGATCCAAGGCCTGTATGAAGAATGTTTCATAACGGGGATCCAATTTGTCCACATTAGAATGGTGGGTCTTACGTGTCTATATTGGAATGATGGGTCTTTGCTTCCCACTCCCGTAGGTGAAACATGAACGAACGAACGAACGAACGAATGAATGAATATATGAATATGAAAGGCATAATCTCAAGAAGAATGGTTTAACATACGTGGAAAGAAACAGAAATAATTGGAAACTACTCATAGACCATAGAAATTAATCATAGCAAGAACATCAAGCACTACGAACAATTAACCATCAATTTGATCCAAAATGTACTTGTCTTTCGCGTTGCGACGCGTTAGGAGGCAAGGTTGATGCCACTAATCTCGAAGCCTCTCCTCCTACACCATTAAATTACTCGAAAAAGAACAACGTGATATCAAGATGTTACTCGCAACACTTCTACCTCATCTTCCCAAAACCCAAAGTTAATATATATGTTCTACTCAAGTTAAACGATATTCTAGCGGAAAGCTATACTGGACAGCAGCACTAAAAACTTCATAACTTTTGCTCTGAAACTCTAAAATGTGTGATATCAGACTCTCTGGAAAGATAACGAAATCCTCTACAATAACCTATTTGGCGAGAATCTCTAACTCGGCAAACTTCTAAGTCTAATAATCAGATGAACATCCAGAACCATAATCTGACAGACATAATATACAGCAGTATAAGAAAATTCATAACTTTCGAATGTATGAACAAAAATTCAATATTTTTAACAATCTGAAAAGCTTAATAAATTTCCTACGACAATCGTTTTGGGTGAACTCCCTGAATCAGCCATTAACACTATCTTATTTAATAAACAAACCTACTACTAATATTCGTCAGAATTTCTGGGTAGCAGTAATGAAATCAACATAACTTCTAGACCACAACTCTAACTTGGGTGATCTTTGAACCTATGGAAATCTAAAAACAAAACCTACAAATCTCTAGGAGACGAAATCCTCCAATTCGGACTTGATCTACACGAAAACTGACGAGAAACAAGATACATAATTCTAATTCTAATCACAGCAAGAATAACGATTCATATTGTTCTCTCTATTCTTTATTGCATTTACTAACAAATAATCGGGATATTACAAGTATATTACGTAAGCGAAGTCTTGTATGGACCAAAGGAACGATATCCATAAGTACAAAAGTTGCTCTAGGTCTCCTTATGGCTTCAAGGAAACTAAGCCATTACTTTCAGGCCCACAAAGTGGTCGTACCGACCGGATATCCCCTAGATCAAGTTCTTAGAAACAAGGAATCATCAGGATGAATAGCAAAAATGGGCGGTCGAGCTTGGGATGTTCAACCTGTATTTCATCTCACGAACAACAATCAAGTCCCAAGCTATAATAGAATTCATTACCGAATGGACAAACCCTGAACCCACACAAGGGCTCGAGTACGAACACCAAGATGACTGGACAATGTACTTTGATGGTTCCTTGATGCTCAAAGGCTTGGGGAATGGAGTCATCTCCATATCCCCTACTAGAGAACACATCAAATATGACATTCAACTAAACTTTTATAGTGAAAGGCAATTATCAACTAGTAGCGAATCAAGTCGGGAAATAGTATCAATGCTCAAGTACCAAGATGTCATCTTATCTGGCAAAAGTACGGAAACTCGAAAAGCACTTCTTTGGTTTCTAGATCCAATACATTCCTAGAAAGAAAAACTTTCTGGTAGACCAGTTAGCACGGATGGCTCCCACAAGGTCACCTGTCCCGCCCAGAGTTTTTCTCGAGCAACTCGATACACCCTCGGTGGTCAAGCATTCCGCGAACATAGATGCTCCATAGGAGGTCGTCAAGCATGATCCTGGTAGAGATTGGATGATGTTGGTCTACAATTATCTTCAGCATGGCACTATTCCTAAAGATGATGTAGAGGCTGATCGTATAGCTCAAAAAGAGAAACCATACACTCTGATCGAAAGTACCCTTTATAAACGGGGATCTCACGGAGTGTTGATGAGATGCATATCTCCAACGGATGGCATTAAGTTGCTATCTGACATTCATGGAGGAGTCTGTGGAGCACATTATTCCTACAGAACACTGGTCGGTAAAGACTTTAGGCAATGATACTACTGGCCAATTGCCCTTCATGATGCAAAAGAGCTCATGACGAAGTGCGTACAATGTTAATTTTATAGTCGACAAGTACATTAGCCGGCATAAGCTTTGCAAACCATACCTCTTTCTTGGCCTTTTACAACCTGGGGACTAGACATTCTGGGACCTTTCCCAAGAGCACCCGGGGGCTTCGAATTCTTTTTCGTTATGATTGACACGTTTACAAAATGAATAGAAGCCAAGCCAGTTGTTAAAACAACTGAAGCTGCTAAAAGGTTCATCATAAAAAATGTGATCACACAATTGGGTATACCAAGTTGAATAATCATAGATAACAGTACCCAGTTCTCTAGCGGGAAATTTTCAGGAATTCTGCGAGGATCTATGTATCAAGATACATTTTGCTTCTGTCGCTCATCCACAGAGCAATGGAGCAGTCGAGCGAGCTAATGGTATCATAATGCAAAGGGTGAAACGCCGAGTGTTCGACCAGTTAACAAAACGGTCAGGAGCTTGGGTTCAAGAACTTCCTTCTGTATTATGGGCCGTTCGAACCACGACCAGTTGTGCGACCAGTGAAACACCATTTTTTCTTGTTTACGGTGCTGAAGCCATGCTTCCTCCAGAATTGAAAATAAGCTCTACTCGAACTGATTGTTTCAACGAAAACAATCAAGAAAAATGACGACTCAACGATATCAATGTCCTTGAGGAACAACGAAACCAAGCCCTCATACAATCAGCGGTTTACCAATAAGCCATGCGAAGGTATCATAGTCGTAAGGTGCAACCACGCAGCCTAGCTGTAGGTGATCTGGTTCTCAAAAAAATTCAGAACCAGGCTAATCGCAACAAACTTTCTCCCAAATGGGAAGGTCCATACACAGTGGTCGAAGCGATTAGACTTGGTTCGATACGACTAGCTATGTCAAACGGGCGTGATTGTCAAATTCTTGGAATATTGACCAATTGCGTAAGTTCTTTCTATAAATGTATTTTACATGTTGTCAATTTTAATAAAGATTCATTATTTATTTACTTTCTTTGATAAGTGATATTATTTATATGACTGTACCCGTATTATGGTTGCCTACTATTGTTGTTTAATTGGTCGGAGAAGACCAAATTATCTCTGATATCCTTTCAAAGGATCTCTGTTACTCTCTGGCTCAGATATATAAGTCAAACGCCGTAGGGGTCCTGGTCGTGACCATTAAGTCAGTGGTTCTCACGCGTGACCACACTCTTTTCTCAAAGAAACATACGAGTACAAGGAGCATAACACAAACGACTAAATATAGTGATTTACATGTTTAAGATTTTGGAGACTACATTTCTTCACTTCAACATTATGGTCTACTCTCGTTTGGCTACTGGTCGAGACACGGAAAGCCTTCTAGTCAAAATCTCTCCTCTCTGCATGTGGTCCTGTCGACTGGAAGGGGTTTTCTGGTGACGGTCCTTTTCCTACGATCTTCGCTACCAGTCGGACTTGAGCATGAGGACGTTTCGCGAGGTGTTTTTCATGTCTACAGTTCTTAGCAATAATTACAACCAATTTGGATACTATATATAAATTAAGCCACTTATCGTTTATTGCATACATCCTTGCATAATTTCTTTCTCATCAAGTCAAGTCTTTTCTTACGACCATATAATGTATTATTTAGCATTTCGATTATAGAAAGCAGATCTACAACTAGTTGAAGTCATACACTAATCCCGGCCAACATTGATTTCCTAGTATTAATACGATCAGTTTTATCACATAATCAGCACATACTTTATACACAGTGATCGTGACTTTTACTTTTATTCTTAGCTTACTGCTTCTTTAGTAAAGATCTTCTACTATAAAGTAGTCGAGGGCGAGGAAATATGTGAGTACTTCATAAGTCAAAAGAATAAACAAAATACTTTATTGATAAAATAAAGGTAAGTTTTTACATTCATACTTCTTATGTTACAAAATCCTATTCTGTAGGATCATCAGACTGGTCGCTGCGCGCTGGAGATCGGACTTCCATTTTCTCCACAACCTTGCTTCCGAGAGGCGTCATTTCCTCGATAAGCTTGGTCGCTTCATCTCCCGAGCAGTTGAAATCTTCTTCAACAGCTTGGAGATGCACGGAGGGTCGGAAGCCTTCAATTTTACCAGAGCAAAGCTGACTCCATTAGCGACAGCTTCCCTTATTGTTTGTGCATAGTTGTCCCGAGTAGCTTTAAGCAGACCTCGGAGATCTTCGAGTTGTTGGCCCAGGAAGTTGATTTTCTCTACAGGATCCTTCAAGAGAGGCAGTTACGATCCCGATCACATATCGAAAAGCATCTTGTTCAGAGCCTTAACTTTTTGGTTAAGGCCTCGATCAAGTTCTGCCCCCTGGCCGCGCTCGAACTCAAGAAGAGCTTTCTTTGCTCTGGTTAATTCTTGAGTTTGCTCTGCACGAGTGAACCAAAGATAAATAATTATAATCAGAATAGATAGTACACTGGTTAAGCTTATGACCAATTACCTTGACTCTTCTTCTCACAAGTATCGATAATCTCCTTGTTCCTAGTCGTTAAGAATTCGATCGACCAGTCTTTAGCTTGGCATTCACCTTCAAGCTTTGTTATTACGGCTTCCTTGGCCACGATCTCTTCTTTTAATTTCTCCAAATCTATCAAATATGATAAGTGGAGAAGTTAATTAACAGAAGAGAAACAAGATAGCAAAGAAGGAGAGGAGAAGGCAAGAGAAAAATTCCTACTTTCTAATTCGGAGTTTCTTTTCTCCAAGAGTTTTATTCGCTGGGTTAGTCATCTGACCACAGCGAAGTTCTCCACGATATGCTACAGACATGGCAAACTCTTTTATTTTTTATTAAACATTAGGAGAAAAGGTTATAGAAGTGGTCATGGATACTCACCTGGATTGCCATATCATTATACTCGGCAAAAATATTATCAGGACTCGTCTCTGCTTGACGGTCCGATATTCTACCCTAGGCCTCATCAAGTTCTTCATCATAGTAGATTCGATGACCATACGGGAAGCTGGTAGGATGAAGGGCCTTTGAAGAAATTCCCTGAAGGACCCTAGCAGTGGTCGTAACCTGCTGGGACCCTTCTGGAGCTTCTGCCTCCTTAGGCAAAGTTGGAGCCACCGTAGGTTCCTGAGCAGGCGTTGGTGCTGCCACCTGCTCGGGGGCTGGCTCAACCTCTCTTTTTTTAGGAACCTTCTCCTGAGGTGTGCTCTGGTCGAAGCCGACCAGAATACCGGAGGACCTTTGAAAATTCAAGATCTTAAGGACATCATAAGAATTAAAGGTATGTATTTACATAATTCTCTTTCATGTATGCATACCTGGTCTTCTTCTTTGCCTTGACCTTAAAGTGCGCTAGAGCAAAGTCCGTAGTGCAAGCGTTCCTTTTCTTGTCAACCGATTTCACCGATTCTGAGCCGGTAGGGTCGGTTGCACCCATGACATCTCCCGACCTCTGGTCAGAAGTGATAACTTCGACCAGTTGGTCAAGGTCCCTGACCAGCTGGTCGGAAATGATGTCTTCATTGGTTCCCGGGACAGTTGCTTTGGTAGCAACTGTTAGGTCATGAACAATCGCCCTAGGACCAATGACCTCCTCAACTCCAGTCTGTGGATCTTCTTTCTATCTCGTCTAAATTACAACTCAAGTTTAATCAGGCGATGCAATTTCCATCTAAATTATACATTCCTTTCTACCAATGCTCTTTTTTACCTCTAGGAGACCATCGTCTTGTGCGATCTCTGAGCAGGAATCGGTCGGGACAACGGTAGAAGTAGAATCCTCGCTGGATTTGATAAATCTCATCCCGACCGCCTACATATTAGAGCAAAATCATATATAGATCGGAGGATATATAAAAGATGAAAAAAGTGGTTATTTGCCTTGAGTCTTCTTAGTCTCTCTTCTTCAGAGACGATGGCAAAAATACCCGGGAATGCGGCCTTGATATCAGGCTCCCCGGCGTAGATCATTTTGATTCACTCTCTAACTTCATCAAAGGAAAGGACTTCAAAAAGACAAAGAGATTTCAAGGTTATAAGATAATCAACTAAGTAGGCCACACTGGTCGGAAATTTTCAAGACTTACCTTCCTTTGAGTCCTTGATCGCTTCGTCACGACCAACATACCAGAGTAGGGAATGTTCTCAGAGCTTCAGAGGACTAATTCGGCGTATGATGAAATCCTTCACCATGTGCCAAGAAGTCAAACCCTTCCTCTTCAGGTCTTGGATGGCTTCAATCCATCTTCCGACCGTCCTTGTCTTTTTCACAGTCGACCTCCACCTTATATTCTCGCTCACCCTCTTATCGATGAAGTAGAGGTCGTCATCCTTCGTGACCTTCATGTAGAACCAGTTCTTCTTCCATGAAGACCACGAAGATTTTGAGTACATATGGATGTACTCATCAGCTTTCCCGTCGTGAAGGCGTAGCGAACACTCCCCAGGTCCGACCACCGACTTCCCAGACTTCGCCATCTGGTAAAAATACCTGAAGACCTTCAAATTCGGTTGAATTCCCAGGTACGCCTCACATAGATAGACAAAGATGTTGATATTAGCGATGGAGCTCGGGCCAAGTTCACCAACTCAACCCCATAGTACTCTAGGACCCAGGAGAGGAATTTGTGAGCCGGCAACCTGAGCCCGCACTCAATGTAGGCGAGGAAAATAGAGATTTCGCATTTCTCACGGCTCGAAAAGTGTTCTCCGGCTGCCGACCTCCACTTAATCAAATTCTTATCTGGGAGCATCCCAATCTCCTCCAGAGCCTTGAGTTTCTTCCCACTCAGATATGAAACCAACCATTTGGTGATTGAGTCCGACATGCTTGGGTTTAAGAACAATGGTCGGAGAAGATTTTAGGTAAGGAAAACAAAGGAGGTCGAAAGAGATTCTTTGCAAGAATATGAAAGGGGTTGAAGGAAATCTGGAAACGTAAAAACCCGAAAGCCTAGCGCAATGGGGATTTTATAGCCGCAGTTCCTTAACTGCAATCGGGAATTACCAGAAAGTCCAACGGACACGACCTTTTCTTCAACAGACAGAAAAACTCTTCAGTCCCCAAGGCAGTTTCTCAACTTTAAAGTGAATACAGACCATCTCGTATATCACAGGATTAAATGAGGGTCTGCCCGATACGACTTCGTCGGGAGAAAGTGTTCACACGACCAATTCATTTAAAGTCTGGGGGCTAGCTAACGAGGATTAAAATACTATGTATTACTTTAATACATAATAAAAGACCATATGTCTTAGTGGTCATAACCCCTAAGGCTAACGACCTCCAAGGTCATAAGGATTCCAGAGGTTACATAATGGGTGCCTTGGTTGGATGAGGTCTTGTACCTAGTCCTCGACTAGGTGACTGCTCATAGAAGCAATGAACAAACATCTGGATTTAACTCCAAGCATATTCCTTACCGTGTGATGAATGGAACACATGTCATATTTACTCCATACCACGCGACGTTTCATGGTCCTAAGACACTAACAACATCCACCATACGGTTGATACTTTATCAACTGTTACCTCACTCCGACCAGTCGCGACACTTTCAACATGCGTCTCTTCAAGAAGTAACTGCCACCACTTCGTCAACTAATTAAAGAAGACTACAAACAGCAGAAAGGAGAAGGAAATTCAATCGCATTCCATCATATTGAAGCATTAGATTCAAAAGCAAAGCAAGCACTACGCTCAGTGTAATTAGGATTAGTCCACTGCCTTGTCGAAGGCACCCCCTGTAATATCCAGTTCATAGCAATATAGAGCGGTCTCATTCTCTCCTAAGAACTCTTTGTCATTTTTCTCTGTTTATTTTGTAAGATCGGTGACTCGATCGTTGACAAGTCTAAAAGAAATGATCAAAACAACAACGTTAGAACCCAAGAAAAATATGTATAAATCGAATGTCCATGTCATATGAAGATAGCAATCAGGAGTGATGATAAAAAGAAATGGTATGTAAGTCTACGAACAGGAAGCAACCTATATAGCCATATTCAATATATCAGAAATATTAACGACCCACTTGTAGGCTACATGTAAGAGCAACATATTGTCAATGAAGGTAGAATCAGCAGTTCTTGCAAATCCTTATATAGTTATATCCTCGTAACTTAGTCTCTTTTCTACCTTTAGCAACCATTCATATGTAGTACATAATCCCTCAAACATTTGATACACCATAACCCAGAAGTCTAACTAACGGCTGGAGGACTATCCGCTGGTTTCGGGGTCGTAACTGGGCACTAGAGCTTTTTCTTCCAATCCTGGTCTTTTGTCTACAAAATCTATACAGTAGAGGAGCGGCATCTGAAGGAAGGACGCACAAATGATCGAAGACTGATTTTCGAGGGAAATGAAGGCGATTACAAACTGAGTTCCGAGCAGGTTTAATAGGACAATCATTGCTGATGTGCAGGGAAGATTTCAATAGACCAAAAACATTGTTAACTGGAAGAGAGTTTGCTGAACAAACTCGAGAATTAACAGGAGTGGCATTGCTCCAGTAAGAACTCCTCGAGCAATAGACGATTTATCATATACACGAACTACATCTGCAAAAGAGACTTTCTTCTTCCTAGAAACCAAGGTCCACTCCTGTTCACTCAACCATTGCTGGTTTTCTCTCTGGCAATTTGCTCGAACGGAACCTCAGAGGTCAAAATTGGCAGCAAAATCAGAGGTAGACGGAGCGAGGGAGGAGCGGAGAGGGAGGCAGAAGGGAAGAGGAGAGGAGCGAGGAGGAAGACGCATCCACACGGGGCTCGAGGAGAGGGAACAGGAAGGCTGTGGGAGCAGGATGGACGGCGAGCGTGCGAGGCGCCGGGGGCGAGGACCGGCCGCGAGAGGAGTACGAACCAAGGGGGAGCGGAGGGAGGCGGAGGAGAAGAGGAGAGGGGCAAGGAGGCGAGAGGATGCCGGTGGTGGCGAAGGATGGCGACGTCAGCGAAGGGGAGGAGGAAACGTCGAAGAGGACGAGGAGGTGGAGAGGAGTCCGGAGGCGGGGCGAGGATGTACGGAGCAAGGGGGAGCGGAGCGGAAGAGGAGAGGAGGCGAGAGGATGCCGATGGCGGTGGAGGATGGCGACAGTGGCGGGGAGGAGGAAACACCGGAGAGGATGAGGAGGCGGAGAGGCGTCCGGAGGCCAACCGGCGCGAAGCAAGACAACCAGCCTCACGCGGGAGAGGACGACACAGCCGGCCCCGAGGCAGGGCGAGGGGCGTGGGAGAAAGGAGTCGAAGCGGCGGTGGGGAGGAGGGGGAGCTGGCGGGGCGGCACAAGGGAAGGAGACGGGCGACCGGGCGTGAGAGAACAGGGGGGAGGCGAGAGTGAGACGAACCTGTGGCGGCGCAAAAGGGGAGGGAGGGACACGCGCGGGTGGCTGTAGGGCTCGGGCAGGAGGAGCGCGCAGCATGCCCCCGATCGGACGGCCCGAGAGCGCCCAGGCGAGATCCGACGGTGGAGATGGGAGGCACGCGGACGGAGCCAATTGGACGGTGCAGAGCCAAGCAGGGCGCGATCTGACGGCTGGCCTTTTCCTGGTGATGCAGAGGACGTGGGAGGACTCACTTCCTTCCAGGAATTAAGGGAGGTAATATAATCACGAGGGTTCCACTTAACTTCTTATGGTAAAAGTACTAAGCTGAGTATTCGAATCCTGGAGCGGCAACATAATTGCCGACGATTACGTATGCCGGAAGTATGGGCATGTTTGGTTCGAGACCTGAGAGCCATGCCTGAAAAAAAGTGGTACCTGAGAGTAGCCTGAGAAACAGATGATTTTTGCCTAGTCAGGCAAACCTGGAGATATATGTTTGGTTGCTGATACATGCCTAAAGATAGAAAGAAAGAAGAGAGAAAGAACTAAAAAGAGAAAAAGAGCTAGTTGCCTGCCAAACCTTTATTTTCTATGCCTAGTTGCCAGGCTTTATTCAAGCGAAGGCAGGCAGCCATCTGGCTTGTTCCCTGGCTAGGCCGGCTCTTGTCAGGTAGGAAAGCAAACATGACCTATATTTATTAAGAGAATGACAACTACCATCCAGCTGCCGGCACGAGAGAAAGCTCGGCCCATCCAACACGAAACTCAGGTCCGGTTTGGACGACCTGGGCTCTATTTCGCTCGACTTCTTCAAAACACAGGACTCCGCGCCACAAACGCACGGACTCCAACCACCACCCGCCGGTCACCGCCGCGGCGGCGGCGCCCACCCCCGCATGCCGCCGCCGACGCCTCTGCCCCCGGCGCTTCACCGCGTGCTCTCCATCCTCCACGGCCTCGCCTCCCCGCGCCACCTACTGCAGGCCCACGCCTTCCTCCTCCCCCGCGGCGGCCACCGCCACCCGCACCTCCTCTCCGCGCTTCTCCTCGCTTCCCTCCGCCTCCCGCTCCGCGCCCGCGCCCTCGCCCTCCTCCACCGCCTCTACCCATACGTGTCCCTGAAGGTCGCCTCCCGGATCCCCCACCTCCGCGGCACCCTCGGCCCGCAGCTCCACTCCCTAATCCTCCGCGCCGACCTCGCCTCCAATGCGCACGTCTCGGCCAGCCTCATCCAGGCGTACTGCTCCTGCGCCCTCGTCGCCACCGCGCGCAACGTGTTCGATGAGATGACCTGCAGGGATATCTTCGCCTGGAACATCATAATCGCGGGGCGCGGGAAGTCCGGAGACTTGGCCCGCGCGCGGGAGCCGTTCAATGTTATGCCGGAGAGGAACGTGGTGTCGTGGACGACGGTGGTCGGGGCGTACGCGCAGATGAGGCGTCCGGAGGAGGCGGTCGAGGTGTTCCGGAGGATGCAGGTGGAGGGGATCGAGCCGGACGGGGTGGCGTTGCTCTCGGTGGTGTCGCCTGTCGGCGTGCGGGGATCTGGGCGCAGTTGATTTGGGGGAGTGGGTGCACACAGGTTCGTGGTGAGGTGGGGGTTGTGCCGGGAGATACCGCTGATGAATGCGATCATTGACATGTACGTCAAATGTGGGTGTGTTGGCAAGGCGGTGGAGATGTTTGGGGGTATGGAGCAGAAGAGCATTGTGACTTGGACGACAATGATTGCTGGATTTGCATTGCATGGCCTTGGTTTGGAAGCTGTGGAGATGTTTCGCCGGATGGAGAAGGAGAATCTGGCACCAAATGATGTCACTCTTTTCTTGCAATCCTGTCAGCGTGTAGCCACGGTGGGCTGACTGATTTGGGCTGCTGGTATTTCAAAATCACGGTGTCTCAGTACAGGATTGAGCCACGAGTTGAGCATTATGGATGCATGGTTGATCTACTCGGTCGTGCTGGTTGTTTGATGGAGGCTCAAGGTTTAGTTCAGGGCATGCCTTTCAAGGCAAATGCAGCAATATGGGGAGCTGTTCTTGCTGCTGCTCGGACCCATGGTGATGCTGAGCTTGGGGAACAAGCCTTGTTGCATCTAATTGAGCTCGAGCCTCACAACAGTGGGAACTATATTCTCTTATCTAATATTTATGCAGAACAGGAGAGGTGGGATGATGTGGGCAAACTTCGAAAGGCAATGAAAGACGGGGGATTAAGGAATGTGCCAGGGGCAAGTTCTATTGAAGTTGATGGCATGGTTCACAAGTTCACTTCCAGAGATGGATCTCATCCTTTTTTACATAGGATATTTGAGGTATTGTGTGAGATCAACACTAATATGAAATCCGTTGGCTATGCTGCTATGCTCCCTGAAGTACAGCATGATATTGAAGAAGGGTAAGGCCACTAAGTAAGAGCATTATTCACATCACAGGACAAGTGTTTATAACCGAGTTTTAGTGAAATTGACAGCATGGTTCATGAGTTCACACCTAGAGTTCACACATCTTTGCATACAGAAGATATCTGATGCTTTATATGCCATAAACATTCCTGCAAAAAAAAGGGGATAACGATGGTAACCTGAAGTCCTGGCTTCTTTGTATTGAAGAAGGAAGAAATATTTTGTTACACTCAGCAAGTGATATTGTAATGATCTTAGATTATTACGGTCACTACTACAGAAAAGGCTTTCACAGACGGTTCAAAAACGTCATCACAGACGGTTTCGTGAGCCGTCTGAGTTTATGGGTCAGTGATGACATGATGTCATCACGAGCGGTTTTGAATCTATGCGTGATGTATACTTTCCTGAGCGGTTTGTGGTTCAAACTGCATGCGCGATAAATAATATCACAGACGGTTTCATCCACAAACCGTCGTGATAAGCACATATCACGCAGAGCGGTTTGTGGCTCAAACCGTGCGTGATAAGCACATATCACGAGCGGTTCGACCACAAACCGTCTGTGATGACTTTTCTCTATAAAGGCCCAGCGGTGGTTGCTTGTACCACTAAATCGACATCATATATATATTACATATATATTGTTACGTGATCTCTCGACCACTTTGGGGATCGTCCACATGACATGAGAAGGATGAGGCGGTAGCCACGGGCAACCTCATTGAGCCCTTGCAAGTATAAAAAGTATGGATGCAAGAAGGCGTTAGGACATCCAATTACAGATTGGGCGTCGCTATGTTGAGAAGTGTAGATTGATCTTGTGTACTCCGGTAGGAAGTGGCATCATGTATTAGCAACTATCCATTCTTGAGTATGTAATCGTCTTTAAACCCAACAAGAACACTAAGCAACTATTCTCATATTTCAAAAGAATTCTCAACTTGTTTGCTTGGTGTTCTTGTTGGCTTTCATTCAGTGGTTACATCATTTAATAATATATATATAATATATATATATGATGCCGGTTTAATGGCACAAGCGACCAACGCTGGAGACTTTATAGAGAAGAGATTATGAATGGAATGGTAGGGCGTGCTTGAGTGCAAGAGGTAGGAGAACTTGGCCGCATGAACAAGGGACTATTAATATGAACTAATTATCAATTTAATTTCAGCATAAGACTATTGACACCATTACATCACGAGCAAGGGACTATTAATATGAACTAATTATCAATTCAATTTCAGCATAAGACTATTGACATCATTACATCACACAGACAAGAGGACTATTAATATGAACTAATTATCAATTCAATTTCAGCATAGGACTATTTACATCATTACATCACGAGCAAGGGACTATTAATATGAACTAATTATCAATTCAATTTCAGCATAAGATTATTGACATCATTACATCACACACACAAGAGGACTATTAATATGAACTAATTATCAATTCAATTTCAGCATAAGACTATTTACATCATTACATCACGAGCAAGAGGACTATTAATATGAACTAATTATCAATTCAATTTCAGCATAAAACTATTAACATCATTGAGCGGTTCATCGGCAAGAGAACAAGACCAAGGGTGTCCAAACCCACCACACAAGTAGTAGCCCTCGGCATCCATCATGAGCACTAGCTAGCCATTTTCATCACAGAGCAAGGGGGGTAGAGACAGAGAGGGACCTTAGTACAGCGCAACCACGGTGGCGACCCCACCACCAACACAACCCTCATCCATTTCCTTTACCTTGCATAAATCACACAAACATCAGGACACAACTTAAGGTTCATGCATAAAAATCAAACTCAACAAAAGACATTAAGCTAACAGATCTAGAGGAGAATAGAGGAGGATGGGAAAGCAAAGCCGGCGGGGCCCTAGCGGCGCAGCGGGGTCGGGCGGCGTCGGCGGCAGGTCGGCGGCAGCGTCGAGGTGGGGAGGAGCGGAGTTAGGGCGGGCGCAAACCCTAGCAGTGAGGGAGTGGCGAGTTTGGACATCACCGTGGTTGTGGCTGTGGTGGCCTACAAAAGACACTCTTATCGTGCGAGTGTCTTTTGCGGTGTCACCGTGTCTCCAAACCGTCGGCGATGGGAAGAATGGCGGCGTCAGCAGCGATGGGGAGGGGAACGGACGAGAGTAAGGCCGCTGGGGAGTGACGAGTTAGAGCGCAAACCCTAGCGGCAAGTGGGCTAGCTCCTACTTATAAAGAGACTTATCGAGCGGTTCTATTATGGAACCGTCGGTGATAATATCGCGAGCGGTTCCATAATAGAACCGCTGCGTGATATAGAACATATCACAGACGGTTCCATAATAGAGCCGTGCGTGATATGAGACATATCGCAGACGGTTCCATTATGGAACCGTCGTGATATATCCCATATCACGAGCGGTTCCATTATGGGCTATGCGTGAAATAGTTTTTCTCAAGTATATATATACACTTACATGACATGAAGAAATTACATGTTTATATTAAAAAAGCGAAACCTATAATTAAACAAGGTTTTTCTAGTGGCGAAGGTAATTTGCTATCTCCATCTGCAATACTTCATAAGCGGCGGTGTAGCCGACATCGGACGATTCTGATCATCGTGACGAAGCTCGAAATCGTCCACCCGGTTGGCGCTCGTTCGAAAGTGTCTCGAAGACCCTCGGTGTTGAACCAAGAAGAATTGAGCCCATAGGCTCTCTTCCCTTCTTGAGGGTCTCGGCACAGTCGACTTCGATGCTTTGCCGCCTCGATTACAGTCAAGTGACGGCAAGCCTCCAGAGACGTGCGCGTCGTTTTGGAGACTTCTGACGATAATGCCGTAAACTTCGCCGAAAGTGCGAGATCACCGGAAGACACGGCGGAGGAGGATGTCAAGGCGGCGGAAGGTGGCCGTCACTGCTCGGCAAATTCTCCGCCGGCGAGGAGTGAAGACACTTTGTTGATCAAGCGGTGTTCTTCCGCAACCGCAGTTCAACGTGCAAGAGAGTGCTCAGCAGTCGCGGCGGGAAGGCCATCGATCTGCGGCGACAAGGAAGAAGCGACCATTTCTGTTTTTATAAGTATGTGGGGATGATCATCTTGGATGGCGGATGATTCTTTTTATAAAACAAGGAATAAATTCGGGCGTGAGGCGAAGAGACGCATCGAGGGCGAAGCGGATCAATGCGATGAAGAGACGCGCCGGGGCCGAAGCGGATTGGTGGCGAATAGGCGCGCCGGCGATGAAGAAACTCACGCTGGGCGATATTATCCTGAGCGGTTATTGTTAAGAACCGTCGTGATATAATTAATATCACGAGCGGTTCGTGTTGAGCGAAATGTCGTGATCGTCATAAACGGTTGTGTTTTAAAACCGTCGCGAATCTCGATTAATATCACAGAGCGGTTACGAACAAGAACCGTCGTGATACTTCCTGAGCGGTCTTCAACATGAGCCGTCGTGATATTGCCTCTTCACGAGCGGTTTTTAAGCGCGACCCGATGCCTACGAGCGTCTCTAAGCCAAAACCGTCGTGATTGAATGTATCTGACCGGTTTCGGTCAACCGTCTGTGATGAGGCGTCGATATTAGCCTTTTTGTAGTAGTGGGTGTAAACACGCGGGAGGAGCGCCCGGCGGCGTCGGCTTGGTGGGATGAGAAATTAGACTATAGACTATGATGATAGAACCTTAGAAGTGAGACTAGATTAATTCAACTTTCTTACTTTCTTGATAATGGATACATGTTACCCCTTTATAAGGATGACCCGATTTGACTCCTAAGAAATAATCTCTAAGGAAACCTATATCTAACAATCCAATCTAATAATAACTTTCCTAACTAATAGATAATATCAAACACTTAATAGATAGATTCCTAAATAATAAAGTTTTCCTAATAATTGTGGGCAGTTACTATTCATGCATGAACAGTACCCTGGCCCATGACAACTCGTGTGAACAGTACCCCGGCCCATGACAACTATTCCCCTCCTTTCGTGACAGCTCGTCCTTGAGCTGTGGTGGTGACCATAGCTGAAGCCCTAAGAGACCCTATGTTGACGAGAGGTTGCGATGGCAACATGAGTCCTTGGAGATCGTTGCCTCCACGCACGGTTGCGGCAAACTCACCGATTCTTTGCGGTAGGCATGGCGACAACCTGGCGATGCTTGCGGTGGCCTGACGTGCCGGCGAGAACCTAGCGAGCTTGGTAACCAGCGACAAGGCGTGGCAAGACCGCTAACGGTTTTGGCTCTATCGCGGTAGGTTTCGGCGGCGCCATGGTAGGATGCGGTAGCGCCACGGCAAGTTCCGACAACGTCACTGTGGTTGCTGGAAACACCGCCGCCTCTTGTTGCGCCTTCTTCTTATGATCCGCGGTCATCTTTTCTAAAGTAGTATGCATATCGAGGAAGATGGCCGCCATCTTCTTGTAGTTGTCGTTGTTACTCATGGTCATTTTGTTGGCGTTAGTCTTTATCATAGCCAACGACTCGGCGGCAGCTGGCAGGTCTGATGGTCTGATATGTTGCCATAACCATGGTAGCATAAGTCGTGGGAAGTGATCGACTGCTCTAATACTGAATGTAATGATAATTAATTTTTCTTTGGATCCTAACGGACCAAGCCTTTCAGCTTTGGTTACAGGTATGGGAACCATCAACCAGGAGCTTGCTACTTGATATTAACTGATCAATTGTTTCCTCAGGCTTCTCCTTTTGCAGCATACATAGAACAAATAGGACACTCCCTTTTTGGCTGTTTTAAAGAAGTCCTAATTGGCTTTGCATGCAATGCATTACCGTGTCATGTAATTTATCAGTGACATGTACAGAGGTAATAAACCGAAACGCTTTAGAAATGTAAAAGAATTTTTTTTTTCTCAGAGTGACTTAGTGCAATAGCTTCTTTATATACTGTAACAGTTACTGTATGATAATGATATGTCAAATTTATTATATAATCGTTTGTTCATTCTTACGCTTTCTTCCATTTTTGTCCTAAAAGAATACATCTGTAATCAAACAAACTATTTCAGCATCAGATCAGCGATTCACCTCATCACCTGCCACTGGCAAACTGGAAGTATACATTTCATTGTGTCACAATATATACAGTCAGCGCATTGCTTTCCTGAAGTAGTTACTCTTAAAATTGAGTACTACTTAAAAATGATGTGATTATAGTTACTTTAGAGCATCAGGCTATGAAAGAAGTCGTGCTCTAATCCAAGGCTCGCAGTGCCTAGTCCTAGAAGAGCACCCGCCCATGCTGCTCGAAGAGCTTGAAAGAACTTTGTTAACTTCCCTGTAGAGAAGAAAAAAACAGTAAATATAGAGCTTCTAGAATAGGGACTATATGTACATTGATAGAAGTGCGGAAGCGGAAGTCAACACCACTAACATGAAAAAACTGTTGTATTTTTTTATGCTAGTTGCGCAGTCTGTTTTATATAATAATATGATAACAGAGCAAAGATTTACACTATATGTTTGTAGTGTATTTTTTTATGCTAATTGTGCAGTCTGTTTTATATAACAATATGATGGCAGAGCAAAGATTTACACTGTATGTTTCTAGTGTAATGCCATGTATATTCCATCACCATTTCATTAATTACTACATAAACTGTAATCCTATTAAGTATTAAGGCATGAATTTGCTGAATTAAATGTTCTCGTGTCATGTGGGGCCAGGTTTATAGCTGTTGCCACAAGGGCCTGGCCCAATCGGCAGATTAGGTGTCGCGTCGGACCGGTCTAACTGGTACCCTTTTCTTGCTTGCGATTTAGGACAGTTTGTATTCGAATTCGATCCGTAAGATCAGATTGTTTAGAAAAATTAGATTGAGATCCTTCTGATCTCTTTAAAGATTAGATTGAGATCCTTCCGATCTCTTTTGTAACTCTCTCTATTTAAAGGGAAGAGAATGACGACATAAAGCAAGCAAGATTAGTTTATCTAATCTCTCTTCTCCTCGCCTCCTCTCCCTGCCGTGCGCATAGAAGCCCGGTCCAACCGGCAAAACACGCGCGGTCAGACCGGTGGCGCCCTGCCCTCGGCTGTGCGCACTCCCTCCTCTCCACCACGGCTCCCGGGCGCAAGCCTGAGTCGAAACTTCTCCCCACTATGTCGGGCAACGACGACGCAGTGACCGCACAGTTGGCAGAGATCTTGGCACAGATGAAGAAGCTCAACACCATTGAAGCCAAGCTGCAGAACTTGGAGATTGTGCACCACATGCAATAGCTTGCCATCACCAGTCTCGAGAGCGCCCAGGTCGTCACTACCATGGCCGAATCGCTTCTCGGTGTGCCTCGGGCTCCGTGACCGTTGACGCCCAACGAACATCCTCCTCGATACTACAAGCTGGATTTTCCAACCTTTGACGGCAAAAGCGATCCGCTCCCATGGGTCAACTGGTGCGAGCAATTTTTTCGCGGGCAGCGAACATTGGAGGAAGAAAAAGTATGGCTCACCGCCTACCACCTCATCGATGGCGTTCAGCAATGGTACTATCGACTGGAACGCGATGGCGAGACACCAAATTGGAGACGCTTCACCGAGCTCGTCAATCTCCGCTTCGGCCCTCCTCTGCGCAACAACCCCTTGGGGGAGCTGGCGTCATACCAGCGCACGGGCTCTGTCGCCGACTACCAGGACTGGTTCCTGACATTGCTCAATCGTGCAGGCGATCTCTTCAAACTACAGCAGATTCAATTGTTTACCATGGACCTTGGTGATCTGTTGCGCATTGACATCGAATTGCAATGCCCCAACAACTTGGATGTGGCCATGAGTTTGGCACGGGCGTTTGAACTGCAGCAGTTTGCCCCTATCGCGCCCGCCCATGAGCGCCCACTATCTTCGACTCGGTGAGCCATCCGACCCAAGCACCACTAGGGGTGAAAACGGATCGGATACGGACGGATAATGCCTCTGCTATATTTGTTTTCATATTTTTTTCCCAGATCCGGATACGGATACGAATACCCCTGATACGAATACGGATACGAATAATATCGAATACGAATCAAAACGAATACGATCGCAGATATTTTTCGAAACATGAAAACCCCTTAAGTTGTATGCCATAAATTAACGAAAGCATATAACTAGTTTATTTGATACAAACATTCATGAATTGTTCATATTTTCAGTAACCACACATAATATTGGCACTAGCAAGCTGCATTAACTAGTTCACCACAAACATAACACTTAGTTTACCATATTTATCTTATAAGTCATAACTCACAAAGTCACAAGTCATCACGCATTCACACTTAGTTCATCACATACATATATAAAACTTAGTTCACACTAACATTGATCAAATTTGGATGGTTAATCTATCATAAATGACCGTAACATCCCAAAGCATGTTACCAAAAATAAAATTAATAAAGTTATTATTTTATTGGATTTTATGAGATTTAAAAAGTTTTCTTGGTTAAAAAGAAAATAATAAAATAAAGTTAATTATTTAATTTCCTTGTTTTTAATGTCAAAAATAAAATTTATTGAGTTTTCTGGGATTTTATTGAATTTAAAGTGAAAAGGAATTTTGAATTAATTTCTTGAATTTTCTCGATTTTAAAAGGTTTTTCCTATTTTTAGAAATTAAAAATAATTTATGTGCAAAAATAAAAACTAACTATAAGTTGGAATTAATTTTATTAAGTTCAAAATAATTCAAGGAATTTCTTTTATTTTTTTAGAAATTTTTAACTCTATTTGCTATTTTCTAAAAGGCTATTTGATTTCTTGCATTTTTGAAATTAGAAATCATTTAAAATCTCATTTTCTGTTTTGGGCCAAAATCCGGATATCCGGACATCATCTTATCCGGATAATCCATATTCGTATCTGTATCCGCCGGATAGCATGCCTACCGTATCCGTTCTCGTTTCCGACAAAAAAACCCGAATTCGTTTCCGATCTGAAAATTATCCGAGATAATCCGAATCTGTTTTCGTCCGGATCGGTCGAAAACTATCCGATCCGTTTTCACCTCTAGGCACCACCCCATTTCAGGTCGGCATGTCTTCCACCAACGCACCCCCACGACAGAGCACCTCCACGGGCAGCCGCTTAATCCACCGCCTCACCATTCCAAAGATGGAAGAGCGGAAACGCCTAAGCCTCTGCTACAACTGTGATGAGAAGTTCTCCCGCTTTCACACATGCAATAACCTGTTTCTCTTGGAGATTGACTACGTCGTTGACGACTTGGAGGCGACCGAGGATTCCAAGCCTCAAATGTCCTTACTCGCCATCTCCGGGGTGCATACTAACAAGACGATGCAGATTGAACTCCAGCTCGGCAACGCAAACTTCATCACCCTACTCGACTCCGGGTCAACACACAACTTCGTGTCAATTGAGGCTGCCGAACAAGCCAGCCTCTCCTTTGCGCCACACGCGGATCTGCGTGTCTCCGTGGCCAACGGTGAGAGGGTGGTCTGCGCCGGAGTTTGCCACAACACCATGATCACCGTCGACGAATCTTTCGTCATTGACTTGTACGCAATCCCTTTGGGTGAATACGACGTCATGCTCGACACTTAATGGCTCACTACTTTGGGTCCCATCCTTTGGGATTTCGGGCTCCTCACCATGGCGCTTTGGTGCAACGACCACTAGGTACAATGGAGTGGCATCTGACACAAGACACCCAACCTTACGTTGCATATGTGCGACGGCCATGAACTCCTGAATGAGCTTATCCGGGAATTCGATGACGTCTTCGCCAAGCCATCGGGACTACAGCCTGCACGTACGCGCGACCACCGCATCCATCTCCTCCCGGGGACGGCGTCGGTGGCCGTTTGGCCCTACCACTACCCGGTAGCGCAGAAGGACGAGATCGAGAGCCAATGCAAGCCTATGGAGGGTCAAGGCCTCATTCGTCGCAGCATGTCCACCTTCTCCTCCCCCGTCCTGTTGGTGCGAAAACAGGACAAGTCTTGGCACTTTTGCATTGACTATCGCACCCTTAATGACAGGACGATGAACAACAAGTTCCCAATTCCTGTGATGGACGAGCTCCTCGACGAACTTCGCGGCGCTCAGTACTTCACCAAACTTGATCTCCGTTTCGGCGATCATCAAGTCTGGATGCATCCCTCGTACATTGAAAAGAGGGCGTTCCGCACTCACGATGGCCTGTTCGAGTTTCTCGTCATGCCTTTTGGTTTGACCAATGCGCCGGCCACGTTTCAAGCTTTGATGAATGACGTCCTACGACCCTTCCTTCGTCAATTTGTGCTCATTTTCTTTGATGATATTTTGATCTACAACACTTTGTGGTATGCACATCTTTGGCATGTTCGGGCCGTTCTCGACGTTCTTCGCCGCTACCAACTTTTCCTCAAGCGCAGCAAATGCTCCTTCGGGGAGCCAACCGTGTCCTATCTCTGACATGTCATCTCGGCTGCCGGAGTCGCTGTGGATGACAAGAAGGTGCAGGCGGTCATGGATAGGCCGACACCCTTCACGACACGGGTGTTACGCGGGTTCCTTGGTCTTACCGAGTACTATCGCAAGTTTATCTAGGCATACGACGCCATCACGGCACCCCTCACAATCCTTCTCAAGAAGGACAGTTTCGCCTAGTCACCGGCGACACAAACCGCTTTCGACACCCTCAAGACGACCCTCACAACCGCGTCCATCCTTCAACTGTCGGATTTCTCCATCTGATTCATTGTGAAGTGCGACGCCTTGGGGACGGGACTGGGTGCCGTATTGCACCAGGGCAGCGGCGCTATTGCTTTTTTTAGTCAGCCCTTTGCTGCATGTCACCATTTCTTGGCCGCATACGAGCGTGAATTGATTGGGTTGGTTCAGGCCGTCAGACACTGGCACCCTTATCTTTGGGGATGCCCATTCCTTGTTCGCACGGATCACTACAGTCTAAAGTTTTTGCTGGATCAACGCCTTGCAACCATCCCGCAACATCATTGGGTTAGTAAGTTGCTTCAGTTCGATTTCTCCATCGAATATCGTCCTGGGCGGCTCGATACGGTCGCTGATGCGCTTTCCCGCCGTGATGCCGAAGTGGTTGCCTCCTACGCCATATTGGTGCCACACTTCGACCTCTTCGACGCCATCCGCTTGGCAACCGCCTCTGACTCGGCTGTGACTACGCTCCGCGTCCAGATCAACCAGGGCGATCTCAGCGCACCCTGGATGGTGGTGGATGGGTTGGTGTTGTTCAACCGACGCATATATTCCACCAGCATTTTCCCTTCTAGGAGATATCCTCGCCGCCGCCCATGATGTCACCCATGAGGGCGTCCAGAAGACATTGCACCGCCTACGTTGTGATTTCCACTTGCCCCAGGCTCGGTCTGTGATCCAGGATTATGTACGAGCTTGTGTCACCTGTCAACTCAACAAGCTGGAGCATTTACATCCTGCGGGGCTACTTCAATCCTTGCTGATTCCCTCTCGGGTTTGGGAAGACATTGCCATGGACTTCATCAAGGGCCTTCCTCGTGTGGGCGACAAGTCCGTCATTCTGATAGTTGTCGACCGCTTCTCCAAATATGCCCACTTCATCCCTTTGGCACATCCATACTCGGCATAATCGGTTGCACATGCATTTTTCTTGGACATTGTCTGTCTCCATGGCATCCCGGTTTCCATTGTCTCCGATCAGGATCCCGTCTTCACTTCGGCATTTTGGCGGGAATTGTTTCAGGCCTCCGGTTCCAAGTTACACATGAGCTCCGCTTTTCACCCATAGTCTGATAGACAATCGGAAGCAGTCAACAAAGTCATCGCTATGTATTTACGCTACATGACGGGTGATCATCCACGACAGTGGGTTCGCTAATTGCCTTGGGCGGAATATTGTTACAATACATCCTTCCATACCGCTCTTAAGGATACGCCATTTCAGGTCGTCTATGGGCATGCTCCTCCTTCCATCCGCACGTATGAAGACGGCGACTCTCGCACCGTGGCCGTCAATGCCACGTTTCGTGATCGTGACGACTTCATCGCAGATGTCAAGCAATGCCTCCACCAAGCTCAGTAACATGACAAGCTTATTATGATGGCAAGCATCGTTTTCTCACCTTTGATGTTGGTGCCTGGGTTTGGCTGCGACTACATCATCGGCTGGCTACCTCGTTGGGTGCGATTCCCAAGGGCAAGCTTGCGCACGGTCCATACTGTATCGTTGCCAAGATTGACGTCGTGGCCTATCGCCTTCTGCTGCCTACGAGTGCCCGTGTTCACGATGTCTTTCATGTGGGTCTCCTTAAAAAGTACCATGGGACTCCTCCAGACCAGCCGCCAGCTCTGCCGATCCTGCTCCATGGCAAAGTTATTCCGACACCAGAAAAGGCCCTTCGCGTACGTCTTTCTTGTGGTATTCGTCAGCTTTTGATTCAATGGCAGGGACAACCGGCATCCGCAACTTCTTGGGAAGACCTCACTGCTTTTCAACATCGTTATCCCTCATTTCAACTCGAGGACGAGCTGCTGGCCGAGGAGGGGAGAGATGTCATGTGAGGCCAGGTTTATAGCCGCCGCCACAAGGGCCCGGCCCAATCGGCGGTCCGACCGGTGGATTAGGTGCTGCGTGGGACCGGTTTAACCGGTACCCTTTCCTTGCTTGCGATTTAGGACAGTTTGTATTCGAATTCGATTCTTAAGATCAGATTGTTTAGAAAGATTAAATTGAGATCCTTCTGATCTCTTTAAAGATTAGATTGAGATCCTTCTATTAGAATAAGGTATTAGAATAGAATATGCACTCTTTTGTATTCCTTATCTGCCTTTTGTATTTTCTTATTTGTATAGGGTATATCCCTTTGTACCATATATATAGTGCCCATTGGGCCTCTTCAATACATACACAATATTCATAACATGATATCAGAGCCAAGGTTAGGGTTTACTGTAGCCGCCTCCTCCTCCTCGCCTCTACCTGTTCTCCGCTGTTGCTACCCCCGGGAGGACCGATCTTTGCTCCCGGGGGCGGGCTCTCGTCGTCGCTTGCCCGGATCTCCCGGTCGGATTCGTCGTCGCGCGGGGAGAGCCACCGTTGGTCTTCCCCTACTGTCCTCTTCTTGGACCGCTGCCGCTGCTTGTCTCTTCTTCGTCGAATCGCCGAACTGGGCTTCCTCTTCGTCGCCACTCACCTCGATGTCCTTGTTCTTGCCGCCGACCAACTCTGGGATTGCCTCGTCGTGGCTGCTTCCCGACCAGATCTAGCCTGGCCAGATCTGTACACGGCCGCTTCGGATCCAGCTGTCCCCGCTTGGATCCGCACCTCCTCAGTCCCGATTCGACGCTGCTGGCCAGCAACCCCTGGATCGGGCTACCGCCGCCTCGACTCGCGACGCCCGGATCCCCCGTGCTGGTCCACCACGTCGTTCTCACCGAGCTTTGACTCTGCTCTGCGATAGTCGTCGATCCTGCTGCCGCCCTCCTTTCTTGGAGCGTTGCCGAGGCCTCATCGTCGATGTCGTCTTTCTTGGAGCGATGCCGCTACTGTCTGGCTTTGCCAGATCCTTTGCGTCTTTCTCCGTCGCCAGGATCCTCTTCACCGCCGTGTCGCTCGTCCGCGACGCACTCGACCGCCTCGGCTCACTACGCTGCCGCCGCTCTCCCTCGGCATCGGCTCTACCTCCCTCGGCCTCCTCGATGCCCCTGCTGGCTCCGTGCTTTCCTTCGCCATGCGGTGGTGTGCGGCTGCTTCTACTTGGGAAGGAGAGAAGAAGAGATGGTTGGCGTTTTGGAGTGCTTTGTTCGGTTGCTGCTTTCTTCGGCTGGGAGGAAAGGGACATGGGCAAGAGACGATGGGACGAAGGAGTCTGCGTCTGTCTGATTGGGATGGCTATTGGGTTGGCTATTGCTGCTTGGTTGGCTATTGGGAATTTGGGATGGCTATTAGCCTATTGCTGCTCGGTTAGCTATTGGGTTGGGACAAAGCAATTGAGTTTGAGGTTCGGGATTGTCGTGGCATCAGGTTGACTGTTGCTGCTACTCTACATCTCGAGGAAGGATTCTGATTGGGATGGCTCGGCTGTGCTTGCTATCTGGACTACATGATTATGCTGCTGCTAGTTATCCTTAGGCTATTCCTTCTTTGTGTCGTTTTCTTCCGTTGTGTCCATCTAAGTCCTACCACTCTATCTTTGAGTTCGTCTAAACCATGTAAGTCCACAAATTTATTGTCAGTCATACAAGCATAGAAATTCTTTTTGCATGGCAGAAGTCGCCGCTCTTTTCTTGAGCATGCGGATCGTAAAATCTTTATGATGTCATTGCTTCTCTCTTAGCCACGCCTTCGAAGCTTCTAAGGCAGCTTGCTTCTTCCATCTCGCCTCCGTTCTTCTTCTTGTGCCTTCTTGCCCATGTTGTCTTGGGCTTCGTTCTGCGTTGCCATTCTTCTATCTATTTTTCTTTGGATTGATTTGACAACTTTCTCTATTTTTGTCGATTTCATCATCTTCTTCGTCGTATTATCGCGGTCGACTTTGCTCCCGCACCTTGTGCTTTTATGGGCTGTCGCACGACACCGGATGAGAGGAGATCTTTTGTCGACATATTTTCCAAGAGCTGCATGCTACGACGACATTATCAAGACTCGGACTTTGGATTTTCCCTAGTTTAGTGTCAACCCTTTCCAAATACAATGCTATTGCATACACCTTGCATTTGAGGAGGGGTGTTAGAATAAGGTATTAGAATAGAATAAGAACTCTTTTGTATTCCTTATCCACCTTTTGTATTTCTTTATCTGTATAGGGTACTCTTTGTACCCTATATATATTGCCCATTGGGCCTCTTCAATACATACACAATATTCATAACACCTTCCGATCTCTTTTGTAACTCTCTCTCTATTTAAAGTGGGGGGGGGGGGTGATGAAATAAAGCAAGCAAAATTAGTTTATATCTAATCTCTCTTCTCCTCGCCTCCTCTCCCTACCGTGCGCATAGAAGGCTGGTCCAACCGGCAGAACACGTGCGGTCAGACCAGCGGCGCCCTGCCCTCGGCTGTGCGCACTCCCTCCTCTCCACCACGGCTCCCGGGCGCAAGCCTGAGCCGAAACCTCCCACTTTTCACTCATATCCTATTAGATCTACCCCCGAAGCACATGACATCTTGCTTCACAGAAAAAAATTGTAAACAATATTCTTAGCTGACAATCATGCAGACTCATGTCAGTGTGAAGGTCTCTTGATTATCAACAATAACTTAGAGGCTTCAGTTTCTATGTAATAAAGTTTACAGTCAGTGCTTATTCTATTTCCACTCTAGGAAGTAATTCTATAGCTTAATGGCTCTTCAATTATTTGTTGGAAACAAACAATGAAGTCTAAAATTTGCTATAGCCTATAGGTTTTACAGTTTACTATCTAGCAGCAATTAGAGTAAAATTCCCAGGATTTACCTTTTTTCATGTTTTTTTTGCATGTGCATACCTGTTGTCTCAAAACCTGCCACTTTGGACTTATTTTGCCTCAGCTATACCTAAAAAAGTTCTTTTTCAGGAAAAAGACTATAACACCATTGCACCACCATAGTATTTTTTGTCTTAGTGTGCCTTAAAATAGCAAAAACCAATGATGGTGGGTAACAAGTAAGATGGAGACAACAGATCTAGACCAAGAATATGATCTGGGTCGATTTTGAACCATTGGCAGATGTTTGCAAAAAACTTGACTATATTTGAATACAGTGCAATTTATTCATGTTAATGCATATGAAATGAAGCATCGCATGAATGAGGATGGCATATTAAACTTCTTCAGCATTTTAAAAAAAAAATCTACTTCCGTATACACATATTATAAAAATGTTTCCTGTCCTGGCCAAACCTTTCTCCTACTTTAGTTTCAATTTTATTAGGGATAACTTTGACAAAATACAGGTGGCATTGAATGTACAATGCCATTTTATTGGAAAATATATTATCCTGAAAGTGCATTATCCAATGTTAGACAGAACATTACCTATTTTGTGTTCATCATCCTCTAACCTGATTTCAGGTCGTGTACTTGGATCAGCTTTTGCTTCCTTGTCTGGCTGCTCTAGCATGCAATCATTCATCTTTTCCTGTAGCGATCTTCTGGACCTTCCGTGATATGCAAGACTTTCATCTTTTTGTCCCTTCATTTTATCATTGCTGCAAAATTGTTTTGATGGGGGACTGCATAATTCTGCTGTTGTGAATTGATTAACAGCCTTGGCTTGCTTGATATCCTCTACATAGTGTGGTGGGGGATGAAGGGCTAGGCTGCTTTCTTCATCCTGTACCTGATTACAACCTTTAGTCCATTCCATCTTAATTGGTGAAGGAATACTAGCATTGTAAGTTTCATCTTCAGTTACTTTGGGAATAGTTAGCAGTAGCACCCTATTACTTTGACTTGTGCCAGTGTTTTCAATGATTTGTTGGTGGAACCAATAGTCAATGTCTATAATGTCCCTTTCTTCAGTTTTGTTCTTCATATTACCTGATTCCATAAGTTGACTTTCTGTGAAGGAACGAACTTGACCCTGTGATGGTTTCTCATGTTCTGAGAAAATCACCTGTTTGATCTCGTACTCTGATGCATCTTGACTACATTCAGTCCCATCTTGTATGCTTGGTGTCCAATTAATCTCACTTGTCATGGAGATACTGCATTCAGAGCTGCATTCTGACTGCCAAGTGGCAGAATTTACTGGCAGCCTTACAGATTCAGCATAAACTGAGGAAGGCCTTCTCGTTGGTGGCACTGGTGGCTTTATCCTGTTACTATTGGGAATGTGGTTATTTAAGCCTATCCTGTGCTGACTAGATGCAGTTGGCTTCATGAACCTAGGTAACTTAGAAGAAACTTCTGTGCGATTCTTCGAACTCCTTACATTCTTTGATATGTCAGTTTTCAGTTCTTCGGTGGATGTATGTGAAATAACAAAATTTGTGCTAACAGATGGCTGAGGTTCTTTCAAATGCTCCATTGTCTCCTCGAGCTTCTTAATTTTTATTATAATATCTTCACATTCCTGTTCCAAATCTTTGACCTTCCGTTCTAACTCCGTTAATAAATGTTCCTTCCTTGCTTTTACTTCCTGTTCAAGATCAAAATATTAGTTTTGTAGCAAAGAGTGCGTTGTCAAGTAGATAAAACCCAAATCTTAAAATTTGAGTTACTTATCAGCGTGGGTGTAGTCTACACCCTCGTATTGTTATTCTGAGTTGTCTTTTTGTCAATCGAAATGTGATGGTTTTAGCTTTGACTTAACTAAACTATTTAATGTTTGGCTTATAGCAATTGATGAAATTAGTCTAATAGTTTTTTTGTTGAATATATAATTATGTTAGTGGTAATTTCGAAAGCTTACTGGCGGTTCTTCACTTTCCAGGCGAATGCTTCTCACTCTTGTTGCAAAACCCAAAGTACAAATTGTTTCACACAAATCATCTTCATTTGGGCTGATATGGACAAGCATCAATGTTTTGGACTCACATCCTGTCAACATGAATACACCAAGGTGAGCTACAGCCTAAAGGAAAACAAGAAAGCAACATACTGCCTTTTGAAACGGTTACTGAGGCACTCTTTACCTAAAGAATCTCTCAGAACTTGTGTAAGCTTACTATTCCTGCGAAATTTAAAAGTTGAAAGGATATCATTTCCTTCAAATTTACAGACAATATGGTAATCTATTGTGCCGACTGCCAAACATGAGTACATGATGTATTCCACATTTCCACTTACCTGTAAGGTACATGGGCTTTTTTAGTTTGTAGTGCATCAATCACATCCCCTAGGGCTGACAATGACAAATTTATGGCTTTGCCTTCCTTGAGCCTTTTCCCAGTTGCTTTTGTCTTTACAAGTCTTTCACTTCCACCTAGATCAATCATCCATAATTTGTTTCTTGCCTTCTTTCTCTCAGGCGCATTGAAGGAGGTCAATGAAATACGAATCAAACTGATGCATAAATAAATAAAGAGAAGTATAAGGCTTCAGGATATCAATTCTTCCATGGTGTTATCTTCTAAAAGCAGCAATTTTTAATCCAAGCATAATAGGTTTCAGTAAGCACTTGTCATCCACTTTTGATTCAGGGCTTCTTTCAGTGAGGTGCAACCATGGTTAATGTCTTCTCAATTGTTATAAAAAATAGCATGTGCTTTTCTTCAATAAAATAAAAAAGTTACCAGTGAGATCTGCTTGATGTAGAATTAGCCATAGTGGAAGCTGTTGATCTAAGACGGGTCCCCACTTGATATAATCTTTTCACTTCTTGGAAACTATTCACAGTAACTGTCACTAGGTTTTCAATCTCGATGCCACCATCGGGATCTGTTTTAATGGAAAGGCTGTATGCAGAGATGCAGCAAAGAATCATTTAAAAGAAAAGGTGGTAAGTGTGTACAGATATAAAGAAGCCAGTTAACCTGCATTATCCAAAAAAAAAAACAGGAACAACCCAAAGCTATTCATATCTCAAGTAGATGTTTGTAGGATTCTCTTTCCTTTTTGTAGATTTTGGGAATTATTGTCTGTATCCCGTAGGATGCTCACACGGTCACACCCTTTATTTATAGACTCACAGTAGAGTCCGACTCTCAAACAACTTGTTATTTAGATCTAACACGAACTTTCCAACACTCCCCTTCAAGATGGGCCGAAGATATCAATCATATGCCCATCTTGTTACATATCGTAGCACCCTCATCAGGACCTAACCCTTTAGTAAAACAGTCAGTTAACTGTTCACCAGACTTGACATACTCAAACTTCAATATCCTACCATCGAGCTTTTCCTTGATGGAAAACCTATCGATCTCAACGTGCTTGATACGATCATGTTGAACTGGGTTGTTAGCAATGTTGATTGCAGATTTATTGTCACAATGCAACACCAAGAGATTATTCCTCTATACCCGAAGCTAAGACAATAAACCATTCATCCATATCATTTCACTCACACTCAATGCCATTGCTCTATACTATGCCTCTGCGGTAGATCGAGCCACAGCCTCATGCTTCTTGCTTCTCCTTGACACAAGGTTACCTCCTACAAAGATACAATATCCAGAGGTAGACCTCTTGCCATCCACACTGCTCGCCCAATCAGCATCGCAATACCTTTCCACATTCAGATGTTGATTCTTTCTGAACCAAAGGCCTTTCTCAGGGCTACTCTTCAAATATCGCAGGATTCGATAAACAACATCCATGTGTTCTGTTCTGGGATCATGCATATATCGACTAATCACACTCACTGCATATGAAATATCAGGTCTTGTATGACACAAATAGATAAGACGCCCAACAAGCCTTTGATAAGCTTCCTTGTCAGCTGGATCTCCCGACTCAGCACATAGCTTGTGATTTCTATCAATAGGTGAAGCAATAGGACGACACCCAAGCATACCTGTTTCTGCCAGCAGATCAAGAACATACTTCCAGTGGGAGAGAACTATACCATTCGAAGAATGAGCAATTTCGATCCCAAGAAAGTATCGAAGAGCTCCAAGATCTTTCACCTCAAATGCCTCTCCTAGTCTTTTCTTCAAGGACTTGCTTTCCTTGGCATCATCTCCAGTGATCACAATATCATCAACATAAACTGTCAATATAGTGATATGTGACCCTCTATGCCTATAAAATACAATATGATCTCTATTGCACTGAGAATAGCCTATACTATAGACTGCACGCCTGAATCTATCAAACCATGCCCTTGGAGACTGCTTCAGGTCGTATAAAGACTTCTTGAGTTTACACACCTTCCTCTCAATCTGCCTATTATCAAAGTCTGGAGGAATCTCCATGTATACCTCCTCTTGTAAATCACCATGTAGAAAAGCATTCTTCACATCCAACTGATGTAGGGGCCATCCGAAGTTAGTTGCACAGGAGATCAACGTTCTTACCATGCTCATGTTCGCCACTGGTGCAAAAGTCTCATCATAGTCTATCACATATGTTTGACTATAATCTTTTGCAACCAACCATGCCTTGTATCTCTCTATCTTGCCTTCAGGAGTTTGCTTAATTGTAAACACCCATTTGCATCCTACTGCCATTTTTCCTGCTGGAAGTGGAACAAGATCACATGTCTTGTTCTTCTGAAGTGCACTAAGTTACTCCTTCATGGCATCCTTCCACTTAGGATCCTGCTTAACAGCTCGTCAATCTTTTGGAACATGCACTGTCTGAAGAGATGCAATGAATGCTTTGTATGCAGGTGAGATATGGGAATGCGAGATAAAATTTGCGATGTCATGCTCAAAGCCATACCGGACTGGAGGCTTTTTTGCATTATCTCTAGTTTCCCTACGTTGTGCAAGTGGTAACTCTAGATGAGAGTGATTAGAATGAACATTACCACTTGCCCTAAGGGGGGGCAAGGAACTTGACAGAAAAATACCAGAGGGATTTAGGACTGGATCAATTGGCAAGGCCAGCTGTTCAGAAGGCTGTTCAGGCTATAGCAAGACCGGCTGTTCAGAAAGCTCTGCCATTGGTGGCTCAGGTGTTGATTGCCTGTCTCTCTACGTTTCCCCCTGTTTCCCAAAGCGTCTTCGCTGATAAACCTTTAATTCTTTTGGGGCTATCACATCTCTCGCATATTTTGTTAGGTTTGGGCATGGAATTGTCCCCACAATAACTTCTTCTCATTGACTCTCCTTGTTCTCCCCCTCTCGACTATCACCTTCAGTGATAGGAGAGATCTACAAAAACTGATCAAAGGTACATCTACTCATGTAGTAAGGCTCAAACTCTCGGAATGTCACATCCATACTCACAAACGACCTTCGTTCAACTGAGTTCCAACATCTATAGCCCTTCTGACTTGATGAATAGCCTATAAAGATACATTTCAATGCCTATGGATCCAACTTGCCAACCGCTGGTCGGTGATCTTGTACAAAACACACACAACCAAACACCTTGGGAGGCGCCTTGAACTCCTGCTGACCCAAAAGAAGTTTAGCCGGAGACCTCATCCCAAATATTCGAGACGGCATACGATTGATGAGATACGTTGTCGTCATCACTGCCTCGCTCCACAATCCCTTTGGCACATTCATCTTAAACATGAGTGAACGTGTTACCTCCAACAAATGTCTATTCTTCCTTTCAGCCACTCCATTCTGAGGTGGGGTTCCTGGAAAAGTAGTCTGATGAAGTATCCCATCTTCTGAAAGATACACTACAAACTCCTTGTTAATATACTCAGTTCCATTATTTGTTTGAAGAATCTGAACATTTACGTCAAACTGAGTAGCAATCACCTATGGAAGTCCTGAAAACACCGAAGGACCTCGTTCTTGTGTTTCATCATATAAATCCAAGTCATACGAGTATAACAATCAATAAATGTGACAAACCACTTAAAACCACTCACAAAAGTAACTGAGCACGGAGCCCAATCATCCGAATGTATTAATATAAAAGGTTCATAACTCTGAAGACCAATACTACTATATGTAGACCGTGTATACTTTCCAAACTCACAAGCATCACACACAAGTTTAGTCTTGTCTACCCTTTTGAACAAATCGGGGTATAACCGACTTAAACGATAAATGTCCTAAGCGACGATGATGTAACAAAACTTTTCTCTCGATTCCTCCTACAGCCACAGCCAATGCCACATCGACCAGGTCAATGTACCATAGCCCATTACACCTTATTCCAGTCTCAATCCTCTTCCCAGTTCTCTTCTCCTGGAACAAACATGAATCCTCATCAAATGTGACAGTGCATTTGAATTGGTCAATGATAGAACTAACTGAAAGAAGGTTGACTAGAAAGGAGGGAACATGCAAGACGGAGGACAAAGCAATGGATGGTGTGTACTCTACAGATCCTACACCCTGAATAAGCTGAGAGGTTCCATTAGCTGTTTGGACAGTTTCAGAATGAGTATATGGGATGTAAGATGCAAATGCACTAAGTGAACACGTGACATGCTTAGATGCCCCTGAATCTATGATCCAATCAATATGAGAGTGCTTATATGTGGATGCAAGTGCATGTGCCTGAGTACCTTCGCCCATGTGGGCGTAATTTGCAAAGTTACCAAAGGAGGTGAAATCATGAGAAGTCTCCAATGCCTTTCCCTGATGCCACTTCTCCCATTGCATAGCTTGCTTGCCTGTCTTAGTAACAGACGTGACCTCCTCTATCATGGCCATATTAGCTCTGAGGCCAGCTCGGCCCCTTCCTCAACCTCTATCTCCACGACCACCATGATCTCCACCTCGGCCTCGATAATCTCCAACTCGGCCTCCACGACTTCCACCTCGACCTCCATATTGTGGAGAAAGACAAGCACGGCTTAGATGTCCTCTCATCCCACAGTTGTAGCACTCCCTATCATCTGGTATGGCATATGCGGATCGGACCGGGTTGTTGTCCCCCATTACTCGTAGTCGAACCTCCTCCTGCACCAGAGTCGAAATGGCCTTCTCCATAGTAGGCAAGTTTGCCAAGTGAAACATGGCAGCCCTTCTACTCTCAAACTTCGGATTCAGTCCCTTTAGAAAGTGTGTAACCCGTCTGCGTTGCAGCCACACTCTACCAGCCTCAATATCACTAGCACATGTTAACTACAGTAGATCATAGTGATCTAAATCTGCCCACAGTTGCTGCAGTTCACTAGCATACTCCTGGACAGTATTATCATGTTTCAGGGCCTCCACCTTGCCCTGAACCTCCACCATCATCATCACATTTGTTGCCTTGGGTACATGTTGCTCAGCGTCTTCCACATCACCGGTGCACTCTGCATCATCTCCATCATCCGAGCGATGGATGGAGACATCGAAGTTAGCAACCAAGCTACTGTTAGATGTATATTATTTGCTAGGTATTTTCCCTATTGTATAAGGGGCTACCTGCATATATGTCACACCTATACTTGTATATATATTGGCCCATTGGCCTCATGATGAATACAAGTACTATTCATAACATGGTATCAGAGCCAAGCTAGGGTTAGAGTTTTCTCACGTGGCCGATGCCGGCCTCCTCGGTCGTCGGTTGTCGCTCACCGCCCTCGTTGCCTCTGCTCCTCACGCTCTTCATCTGCGATTCGGTGCTTCATCGCCGCTCGAGCCGCCTGCGATTCGTTTGCTGCTTCCTTGCCGCCCGTCGCCGGTCGCCGGCTGCCCGAGCTCGACGTCCATGCGCTCGTCTCCACCGCCACCCGCGGCTTCGTCGACGTCCGCCCACGCGTCGCCATCCACGCTTGTCTCTTGCCGCTGCGCAACCGTTGACGTAAGCCTGCGCCGTGTCACGCGTTCGTCTTCCCCGCTACCTGTGGCTTCGTCGACGTCCGCCCGCACGTCACGTTCACACGCTCGTCTTCCGCCACCGCCGGAAGCGTCGCCGTCCGCCGTCGCCCACGGCCTTGCGCCTTTATCACCCGAACCCGAGCCCGGTCCGCGCGCCTCTCCGGCTCTGAGGCCTCCTCCGCCATACACGCATGAGGTCGCCGCAGGAGAGCCGCACGTTGCCGGCGCCGCCCGCTGCCACCACCACCACTAGAAGGGGGAACCCTAGTTCCCCCATGTGTGCATCGGCTATTTTTTGGCCAACAGACCGACGATTTTTAATGTGAGCGGGTCGGCCCGATAAAAAAAAGAAAGAAAAAATGTCGTTCTAACCGCCGCGCCGTCCAACGCCGCCTACCAATAGGCATTGTTTCCGTTCCTCGCTGCCCGGTGATCTTCGATGGTCTCAATTATCTGGACTGGTTTTAGCATATGCACCTCCACATGCGTGGTCAGCGCCTTTGGGATTTTCTTACTAGCGAGTTGCCTTGTCCGCCTCGCCCTGCTCCGCCTACTGAGCATGTATTCCCGAAGGATGCTTCCGAAGACGCTCGTACAAAGGCATCTGAGTCTTTTGAGGATGCCATGGAGACTTTTCAGACTCAGTATGTTGCCTACAAGACATGGATTGATGAGGATACTCGTGCCTCTGCTATTCTGGTTGCTAGTATGGAGGTACAATTCACTGGGGATGTGGTTGGTGTGGCTTCGGCACAGTTGATGTGGACACATCTGCGCAACCGCTGTGAGCCTTCTGGTGATTCGTTGCATCTTTCTGTTGTGCATCAGAAGTAGTCGCTGCAGCAAGGAGATGCAACGGTGGATGAGTTTTATGCCCAATTGTCTGTGGTATGGCGTTAGATTGACTCTTTGGGACTGGATGCTTGTCACAGGTGTCAGTGTTGTCAGCATCAGCAGTCTCACCTAGAGTTTCGGTGTATCTACGACTTCTTGACCTGTCTCCGGGCTGAGTATAAGTAGACTCGTGCTCAGTTGCTGGCACGCCACTCTCGTGTGACCTTGTTGGAGGCCGTTGTTGTTGTTCGTGCTGAGGAGATTCGCCTTCGTGTTGCGGGTCTGCTGCCGTCACCGTCGTTTCCTTCGATTCTGGCAGCTCCTCCAGTTTCTACACCCACTACGTCTCTAGCTCCTTCTTCATCAGTGGTGCCTTCACCAGTGACAGCTGCTGTTGGTAGGGTACGCTGCACCTATTGCTACAAGGATGGACATCAGACATAGTTCTGCTACAAGAAGAAGAAGGATTTACGTTGTGATGGCCATCCTCCAAAGGGCACTAGCGTTTCCTCTTCTCAGAGGAGCTCTGGTGCTTCTGGTTCTCAGGAATTTCTCACACTGCTACGTCGCATGGCTGCTCTTGCACCATCCGGTTCTGTTGGTTCTACTGCACAGTCTTCTAGTGAGAGACCACCTTCTACTTCTTCCTCAGGTATATCACATTGGATTCTTGACTCTGGTGCTTCCTTTCATATGACATTTGATTCCACCAGTCTCACTTCCATTCGTCCTTTAGCTGCTCCTATCACTGTTCAGACAGCAGATGGTACCCCTCTTTCTGTCGCAGGACGAGGTACTCTTTCGAGTTCCTCTTTTCATATTCCTGTTGTTTCTCATGTTCCCAAACTAACCATGCAGCTCATATCTGTCGGTCAGCTCACTAATCATGGTTGTCGTGTTATTCTCGATTCTTATTCTTGTTGTGTTCAGGATCGATGCACGGGGACTTTGGTTGGTACTAGCCCTCGCCGCCGCCATGGCTCACAGCGGCTCTAGGAGCTTGATTGGCTTCATCTTCCTTTCGCTGCCCTTGCCAGTCTTGCCACCTCCACCGTCGTCGCCGCTTCTGCTGCATCCTCAACTACGTCTTTTGCTCAATGGCATCATCGTTTGGGACATCTTTATGGGTCGCGTCTATCTTCTTTACTTCGTCGTGGTCTTTTAGGGTCTGTATCTGGTGATGTTTCTCTAAATTGCCAGTGTTGTAAGCTTGGTAAACAGCTTCAACTTTCTTATCCTTCCAGTGAGTCAGTGTCACAGCATCCTTTTGATCTTGTTCATTCTGATGTATGGGGTTCGGCTCCTTTTGTTTCGAAAGAAGGTTATCGATATTATATAATTTTTATTAATGATTTTTCTCGACACACATGGATATACTTTATGTCATCTCGTAGTGAGGTTTTATCCATCTACAAGACTTTTGCCATCATGATCCGTACTCAGTTTGATTCTCCTATTTGTGTCTTTCGTGCTGACTCTGCTAGGGAATACTTGTCTGGAGTCATTCGTGGTTTTCTTGCTAAGTAGAGCACTCTCTCTCAGTTTTCTTGCCCTGGTGCTCATGCCCAGAACGGTGTGGCTGAACGGAAACATTATCATCTTCTTGAGACAGTTCGTGCTCTTATGCTTGCTTCTCATTCCCCCACCACACTTTTGAGTCAAGTCGCTTTCTCCGCCACTTTCTGATTAATATTCACCTTCTTACGCTCTTGAGGTGGGATCCCAGTTGAGCATCTCTGTGGCAAGACTCCTGACTATTCTAGTCTCCGCCTCTTTGGTGTGCTATGTTCTTCTTGCCCCTCGTAAGCGCACCAAGCTGACCGCTCAGTCCGTGGAGTGCATTTTTCTAGACTATAGCACTAAGCATAAGGGATATCGTTGTTGGGATCCTGTTGGCTGACAGATGCGGGTTTCTCGGGACGTCACTTTTGATGAGTCTTGTCCTTTCTACCCTTGTCCTTCTCCTTCCACCACTCCAGTCTCTCTTGTCGAGCCGCTTTCTTTCCTGACTTTTCCTACCACCCCCATAGTCACCACACTTCCATCACAGCCTTTGGCCTCTTCGGTTCCTCCTTCACCGTCTACTTCGCCACAACCACTCTCTCCAAAGGCTCCTCCTGGCCTTCGTCCTTCTTATCCTCTCTACTACACTCATCGTCCGCGAGTTGAGGATTCTTCTGATGCTCCCTCTTTTTCTGATGGTTCATCTTCTTCGGCCTCTCCTCAATATGCTCTTTATGATCGTCAGTCTATTCGGCCTCCTGCGCATTTTTGTTTAGCGTCTCTTGCCGAACCGACTTCTTATCGTGATGCTGCTGTTCATCAGGAATGACAGCATGCGATGGCAGAGGAAATTGCTGCCCTTGAGTGTACTGGCACGTGGGATCTTGTCCCTCTTCCCGCATGTGTTACTCCTATCACGTGCAAGTGGGTCTACAAGATTAAGACCCGCTCTGATGGTTCCCTTGAGCGCTACAAGGCTCGTCTTGTGGCACGCGGTTTTCAGCAGGAGCATGGTCGTGATTATGATGAGATATTTGCTTCTGTGGCTCACATGACCACTGTTCACACTCTTCTTGTTGTGGCGTCTGTTCAGGCATGGTCCATCTCTCAGCTTGATGTCAAGAATGCCTTTCTCAATAGTGAGCTACGTGAAGAGGTTTATATGCAGCCACCACCGGGGTATTCTGCTCATGAGGGTATGGTTTGTTGCCTTCGTCGATCTCTTTAGGACCTCAAGCAAGCTCTTCGTGCCTGGTTTGATCGTTTCTCTTCTGTTGTCACTGCAGCTGGTTTCTCTGCTAGTGCTCATGATCCTGCTCTCTTTATTCACACTTCGTCTCGTGGTCAGACGCTTCTCCTTTTATATGTTGATGATATGATCATTACTGGAGATGATTCTCAGTACATCACCTTTGTGAAGGGGTGTCTTAATGAGTAGTTTCTCATGTCTGATCTGGGTCCTCTTCGCTATTTTCTTGGGGTTGAGGTTATTTCTACTCCTGAGGGCTTGAAGAATCTAGACCCGTCATTATGCGTTAATGGAGTATTTTGGTAATTAATGACAAATCTATTTGTGAGACTAACACTTTCATTGATATACTTATTGCATAGTCTAGGTTGGATAAAAAGGTGAAAATCAAAGAGGTATGCATTCGACATCATAATCTTATATCTTGTTGCATTCCTTAAATCTAAAATATAGGTTGAACTCCACTAAAAGTGTAACTTAAATACGTGCATATGTTCTCATTACACATTCGTGTATGCACACATCTAAGGGGAGTTCACTCTATGTTTTGTGATTTCATTAGTATTGATCCATATTCCTTTATCAACAAATATTAAGAATCTTTACTTTGAAACATATCATATGAGTATACAAAACTTGTGTAGTTTATGCATACTCATATTTATCTACATTCAATTACCTACAATTGTGATGGTTGTCATCAATTACCAAAAAGGAAAAGATTGGAATATCTTGTCCCATCATTATGAGTTAATGGTATGTTGTGGTAATTAATGACAATCACATTATGGAACTAACATTTTCCATGAGTTGGATGATTAGGTTATGTTCCATAAAGGTTGGAGACTTTGGATGTCATCATGAGTTGATCGTCATCAAGTCAAGAGCTTGGAGTAAAGGATGCATCATGTGTTGATGTGTATCAAGATCTAGAAGAAAAGGAAATTATCATGTGTTGATGATGTTCGAAGAAGAGGAGATGATCATGAGTTGATCATTAAGTCAAAAGAGTGCATCATGTGTTGATGCATGTCAAGACGATGACCCGGACTTGAAGTGAAGATATGTGTCATCAAGCTTCAAGAAGATGTTCAAGGCAAAGGTATGACTAGCTAGGGCTAAAGATTTGTTCATAGTCTTTTACCGGTCTTGGTGTTTGGATGGAAAACCGGATTGCTAGTATAGGTTGCTGTACTATTAAGAGGGGTCTTGATTAGTAGCTTGAGTTAGTCATGTGTTGATAGCTCATTGTGCTTGCTCTAGCTCTTGTTAGCATATTGTCAATATTTGCGAATGTGTTTTGCAAATAGTTGAGACTCATGCATAATCCTTGTAGCATATGACTTTAGTTTGCGAATGTGTTTTGCAAATAGTTTAAGTCCATGTATCTTATTCCTTGTGGCATTGATTCTAAAAGTCGGCAAATATGTTTTGCAACTTGTCGAGAATCTTGTCTTTGACCTGTGTTTACATCGTACATCAATTGGTAAGTGCGTTTTGCAATTGAATTGAAGTGAAGTGAAACATCACTCTCTGTGAACTGGCGGTCTGACCGCTAGTAGCCACCGGTCTGACCGGCAGTGTATCGGTCTAACCACCATGGTTGGAGCGATCGACCGGTCCCCGATCTATAAGCTTTTGCGCGGTAGTCTTGCCTGATAAGAAACGGTACTCTGGGAGAGCGGTAATCTGCCAAGTTTTTTGATCGTTTATTCCAGAGAGGGTGTTTTTGTTGAATGCCCTTGGTTTTCTTCGAGCGGTCTGACCGCAGGCCTTTGGGTGGTTTGACCGGTTTAAGCGGTCTGACTGGCCATTAGTTGGCGGTCAGACCGGCAGTGAGCCCAACGACTAGATTTATAGCCGTTGGAGCTAGGGCGGTCTGACCGGACATTAGTTGGCGGTCAGGCCGGTTTTTCCCTGATTCTCTGGAATCTTTCCCCCAACGACTAGTTTTTGTGTGTGAGCTATAAATACCCACCTTGACAGGTTGTGGGAGAGTTGCTGGTGCCATATTCATTTCTATTGAGCTAAGAGCAAACCCTCTACACTCTTTTGTGCATGTGTTGCATGTAGTGAGCTTTGAGAGGCAAACCCTAATTGCATGTGTTGCATTAGGTAGTGGATTGTGTATCCACTTGAGTTTAGACACTTGATTAGTTCAAGTGAGAGTCTTCGACTTGTTACTCTTGGTGTTTGCCAACACCTAGACGGCGTGGAGACGTCATGGTCCGATGATCTTCTCAAGAAGCTTGTGAGAAGGCCCGACATTTGTGAGTGGCTTGGTGCTTGCCATCTTCGGAGTAGAGGAAGAGCAACCCCTAGTGGATCGAGGTGTTGGTTCTTGTTGGAGTCGGTCCAAGTGGTTGGACTTACCTCAGAGGTGTTTGGCTTAATTCGTGGAGCCGATCCAATTGATTTTGGGCTTACCTCAACGTGGATTAGGGGAGAACGGAAAGTCTCCAATCACCACAATAAAACATCGTTGTGTCATCGTGATTTGCATTCTTGTGCTTTACTATGTTGGAATTTACATTCCCTATATTAAATTGCTTACTTGTATGTGTGTGATTGCCATCTTTTATTTAATCTCCTATTATTGGTGCACTTAGTAAAGACTAGTTGATTTAGGCTTTAATTGTACAAAACCAAATTGATTTACAATTCCGCATAAAACTCGGTTTTAGCCAAAGAAGTTTTTAAAACAGCCTATTCACCCCCGTCTAGTCAGCCTCCTCGATCTTACAGGGCTTCTATATGTCCCAAGAAAAGTATATTCAATATCTTCTTGATTGTGCTTCTCTTACTGATCAGCACACCGCTGAGACTCCTGTGGAGCTTAATGTTCATCTTTGGCCCACTGATGGTGAGCCTCTTGCTGATTCTACTCGCTATCGTCACCTTGTTGGGAGTCTTGTTTATCTGGGTGTCACTCGTTTTGATATTTCATACCCTGTACATATCTTGAGTCAGTTTGTTTCTGCTCCTACTCAGCTCCACTATAGTCATCTTCTTCGTGTTCTACGATATCTTCGTGGAACCATCACTCGTCGTCTGTTTTTCCCTTGCTCCAACTCTTTACAGCTCCAGGCTTATTCTGATGCCACCTGGGCTAGTGATCACTCTGATCGCCGGTCTCTCTCTGCTTATTGTATTTTTCTTAGTGGTTTTCTCATTGCTTGGAAGACTAAGAAGCAGACAGCAGTTTCTCGTTCGAGTGTTGAGACTGAGTTGCGAGCTATGGCTTTGTTGACAGCGAAGGTTACTTGGCTACGGTGGTTACTTGAGGATTTTGGTGTTTCAGTTTTAGCACCCACTCCTCTTTTGTCTGACAGTACAGGGGCTATTAGCATTGCTACAAATCCGGTGAAGCATGAGCTTACTAAGCATATTGGTGTTGATGCTTCTAACATGCGGACACAGTTGCAAGACCAGGTTGTTGCTCTTCAGTATGTGCCTTCAGAACTTCAGTTGGTAGTTACCCAATGACTGACTTCACAGTTACCCAAATCATGCAGTATTTTTTTTGAAACAGAGAACTTTTTCTTCTTTTTTCCTCTCCCTTCTCTCACCTCGTTGTTTGAACCGCACGTGCTTCTTGCCTTCCTTCTTTCTTCTTCGACCGATCCAGATCCAGATCAAAAAAAAAAACCACTTCCTTCCTTCGGTTTCTTATCCCGAGCCACACGCTTCCTTCCTTCGGCCTCTCCAGAACCTCCAAGGATGGCGATGGCGACCTCCTCCGCTCTCCTTCGAAATCAACCCAGGATGGCAATGGTGACCTCCTCTGCTCCCAAGGCGACCGAGCAACGACGACGACCCGTGCGACCCGAGCGGCGGCGGAGGTCCGCATGCCCGCGAGGCGCGGCACAGCCCAAGCGGATTCGTCCGGTGCAAAGGGGAAGGAGGAACGATGGTGGCAACGGCTGAGGTACGTTAGGGCTAGAGTTAGGGTTTGGTGGTGGATGGGCATGGGCAAGATGGACACGGGGGGCTCTAATACCATGTAGATTTTGGGAATTATTGTGTGTATCACGTAGGATACCCATACCCTTTATTTATAGACTCAAAGTAGAGTCAGACTCTCATACAACTTGTTATTTAGATCTGACACGAACTCTCCAACACTTTTACTAGAGGATATATGATTCTCTTTCTATTTCGATCCTTCAAAGGTGTAATATTCAAACCTGGGTTCTCTACACACGGTTTGGTTGTCTACACATTGATGTGGTATTTAAAGTGTTCTACAAATTGTGAGCACATTCAATTGTTGGCTTTGTTGCACCTGTATGCAGCGTAGGGACACAACACAAGTACAGTACAACACCAATGTGACACCTTTTCAGAACTGTCAACATGGACCTAATGATATTTACATAAGAAAAACATAAATCTAACTATTTTCAACTGACATGATATATATTGTGGTCGTTGGTTGGGTACGAGTCTAAAGACCGAGGGTAAGCCACTCGTCCTCATCTAACCGCTGTTGGGGCTCTTCCCTGTTGAGATAGCAAGACTTTAAGGTTTAGTTGAACTTTTGATTTCTCATTGCTTAATTGATAATGGATTCATGTTATCCCTTTTATAGGGACAGTCCGACTTGACGCTTAAGAAATAATCTATAAGGAAACCTATCAATCCAATCTAATATTTTCAACTATTAAAAATAACCTTCCTAATAAATAAGATTTTATTCCTAACAATAACTTGATAGATAAGGAATCCCAAAATAATCTACCTATCCAACTATTATTTATTCTAGGAAACAAATCAGAACGTTTGGAAAACAAAGTGCTACAGTTCCGATGGGTATTGTTCACGTGTCGCTACAGTACCTATCGTGTTGTTCACGCTCCTGCTACGACGCCTCACATCTTTCTCCATAGCATTACACTCCTCACGGCGAGGCAGCTCGTCCTCGAGATACGGTGGTGGCCACGATTGAAGTCCCTGGTGGTCCCATGTTGACAAGAGTATCCGGTACCAGCGTCGGTTCACTTGAGAGCAGATCAGCGACACTCCGATGTATAGCGCCCAAGGAAGAAATGCCTTAGCATGTTGTGGCATTGAGGAAGGTGTCGGCGGTATGGGCAACCGATATGGGGCAGCAGTTACGCCCTTACTGCCCTGGAGCGTGACGATGGCGGGAAGGACACGACAATGGTGTTGACCCCTTAGTTGTTGCGCTCTGCATTGCCTATGGCACAACATTAGTTGGTTGTGTGGAAAAGATCACTGCTGGACAGCGGCATCCTTCCTCTAGCAGTGTCGCACTGGGGGTGCAACCAAGGGTAGCGATGCATACTGGGGTGGCGTTGGTGGCGCTATTGAGAAAGGTGATGATAGCGCCGCCATTGCAATGGCACGCGATGCCTGCTCCTGCTCCTGCTCCTTCAATTTGACCATCAATGCCCACATTTCTTGGAGAATTGCCATCATGTTGTCAATTGAGGTCATCATCTTTTCGTTGCTAGCCTTCAATATGGCAAAGGGAGATAGTTCGGCACCGGAAGCCATGGTGGGTGGCTCTGATACTAAATGTTGTGGTCGTTCGTTGGGTATGGGTCCGAGGACCGAGGGTAGCGCACTCACCCTCATCTAATCATTGTCAGGGCTCTTCCCTATCGAGGTAGTGAGACTCTGAGGCTTAGTTGAATTTTTTATTTCTCATTGCTTTATTGATAATAGATACATGTTATCCCTTTTATAGGGACAGTTCGACTTGACGCCTAAGAAATAATCTATAAGGAAACCTATCAATCCAATCTAATCTTTCCAACTATTAAAAATAACCTTCCTAATAAATAAGATTATATTCTTAACAATTACTAGATAGATAAGGAATCCCAAAATAATCTACCTAACCAACTATTCTTTATTCTAGAAAACAATATGGAAAACAAAGTACTACAGTACCAACGGGTACTGTTTACGCACCGGCGCCGTTACAGCACCCACCGTGCTGTTCGTGCCTTTCTCCGTAACATATATCTTCATGTAGTTACAGCCTTACAGGAAGCCTTTTAAAACTTGTAGCCAGGAAAAAGGTACACATGCATTTTGGTTTGATCGGTAAAGCATGCTAGTGCATATCCATATGCCCTGACAGCCTCACATCAGTGCAGGCACATGCAAAGACAAAATTTCAAAATATTGGCAAGTCAACAAAGCAAGCTTTCATAACATTAGATACGAAACAAGGGTACAGCTGAGCCAAAAAACGCATCGAATTGTATTGGAGTCACATCCAGAACATGTTGTTAAAAACTTAAAATATACCATATTCAGATTACATTTTAATTTCTTTGGATTCAACATAATTGGACAATAGACACTCAACTGACCCTGTTAGTGGTTCATTGCTGTTGCTGCAGCACAGTCAGGAACTGGCTCCAACTTACATTTTCTTCTATTTGTTATAAGTGGGAAGTTCAGAACCAACATATCTTAGATACTTTAAATTATGCTTCTTTTGACATTCTTAAACTAAATCATAGACTGTAAAAGAAACTCATTACTTGTCTTGCAAAAAAAAGTATCCTTCCTTCCAACAATTTCAGGAAATTACCTTGGCACATCCTTAAACCCATTGGTCTTGCTCCCTGGAACTAGCAGATCTCGTAGGCTCCCCATATATATCTCGAGCATACTGAAAGTGAACAGAAACCTACTATTGTTCTCTGAAGCTCGATCGAACAGTGCTTGAATCCCACGTGGTATGACACCCAGATTTGTAGGCTTGCCTTCCTAATCCATATGGTAAGGATTGTAAGTAAATCGTTTGCACTTTCAGTCTGTTTGGGGTGTTTGGACTTTTCATTTATTCTTTTGTGCATGGAGGATGTGGATGGATTAAATCTTACCATGGTATAAGTTTTTCCGCTACCTGTCTGACCATAGGCAAATATGCAAACGTTATAGCCATCTAAAGCAGATTTTATCACTGGTTCGACTTCAGAAAATACATCCCCTGGAAAAGCATACTATTGTAACTTGACTTGCATTCAAATCAGTCGTTGAAAAAAAAATACAGCTCCTATTAAAGGCAAATCTGAATCAATACCTTGCATTGAGCATGGGTTGAAAACCTTGTCAAACTTGTATTGCTTTCTCTTGGTCTCAGCAACTTTTAGAAAAATACTACTCTCATCCAGGGTGAACAGAGCTCTGGAACTGTAACTTTCATCATGGTGAAAAGGTCTTATACGACAGAACACCCTTATATTTCCTGGGGAATAAGGCATGACAATTAACAGATAAGTTTACCCATTATATTTCTTGAAGTTTAACAAACCAAACACAGATGAATTTATCCAAGTGGTAAATTTGAGAACAGTTCAACCTTTCAAATCCAAATAGTTATTTAGTGACTGTCTCCTCTGCAGTGTTATCTGCTTTAGTTGAGCATTCAGTGAAAGCAATTCATCTGTCATATGACCAAAAAAGAGAGGAAATTCTCAGAAATGTTTAGACTTTAGAGGCTTTGAGGGCAGAATTAGAAGTGCATACCTTGAATCTTTGCAACTTTAGTGTCTGATTCTGTATCATCATGACCAATATTTTGAGCAATCTCAACCATTACTTTCTTCTGTGGTTTGGTTGGTGACAACTCCTTGATGATGTGAGACACTGATTCAATCCAACTGGGTGTGAGGTACTTGTTGAACCCTATGAGGGATGACAGTGTATCTGGCAGACTCTGGATGGTTTTTCTTGATCGCTTATCCATGTATGGTGCTATGCAAGCTGTGAGCTGTCAGCCTGTCACCAAGAACCAGTATTGCTAATCTCTATCCCGCTGCTCCTATTTCCTTCTTTGCTGGTGATTCCGCCTGCCATTTTGGAATGAGGTTATAAGATTAGGCAGGGAAAAAAGAGAATGGTGTTTTGTTGAAGTCAGATAAATCAAATTGGACTGTTTCAGTATGCCTGATCTTACCACATGTAGTTGACATTCAAGACTTGTTCTATGGTTTTCTAATCAATTTCTGACCAAGTGTTTTGTTGCAGTTATACTCGAGAAGGATGATGCGAAGAAATTTTAAAAGACCATATCTATTAAAAAAAGAGGAGATATTTGTAGTTCGTACCTGCCATTCCATACTCGGTCAAATGTCGACAGAGTGCAAGAGCAAGGAAAATGTTGGATGTGGGAGTTGCTGGAGAGCCCATACATTGCTTAAATCCTTCTTGGAGTTCCCAGGTCTCTATCACTTCTCAAGAAAAGGTCGGTTCTACTTCAAGGCCTCCAACTACTGCATTTCCTAGGTTAGATAAAACAGAAACGATCATGAAGCAAGATAAAGGAAAGAATACATCGCTTCTTCTTGCAGAGTAATTCAAGTGTCAAATAAGGCTTTCAAGCATTGGAAGAGAAGAAACTTTGCAGTACCTCAAGTCCTCAACTAGCTCTTTTCACCTTCAAGACAGAGCTTATGTGGTCTATATTCATCACCGTGTCACCATCAAAGATGACAGTGCCCAACCGACACAACTAGTTAGAGCAATTCTACATCAGAATATGCAAGTACCTCCTGTTGGTTTCAGCATTTGGAGTCAGACAGTAGAATCCACCATGGCTGCTACCTTTATAACTGTTCCTGCTGCTACAGAACAATTAGTGGGTTTGGAAGAACTAACCATGGACCTTACTGTTTCAGCTATATGCTCAATACATAGTGAAGGAAGCTGACAAAACAAAGCATATGCACCATACTTGGGATTCTTTGGTCAAGGGAGCTCAAATCCAGTCAGAACCGCAACAGTTCAGTCAGTAGCCCCCTCTCTCGGTGAGTTCGAGTGTCTGTCTCAGAGAGAGAGAGAGAGAGAGAGAGAGAGAGAGAGAGAGGTGATGGTGATTAAGTATGACAGAGCCCGTGATAGATTTGTATTCTGTGGCGTATGGCGACAATATTTAATGGGTGGATGTATGTTTGGCAAATGAAATCATTCCCGATCTGCTGTCATCGAAAAGCTCACCTACCATGTGCCATGCTGAACTTTTCAGAGAAGCAACAGGTGGTGCTATGCCTGAAAATGTTGGATTCTAATCCATCTTGTGGTCATCGCTCAAAACAAAAGGCCGCGTTATTTTTCCAATGGTTTCGTACTAGCAGTAGCACTGTTCCCGTTAATTTCCGTGCTTGTTTTATTTATTTTTTATCTGACCAATATGATCAGGTCAGCAGGAACTAACAATTGCAGTACATTCTGGTATTGATTCGTTCATGAGATGCTCCTAGCCTTTGCCAGATGACCAGGTACGTTCATGATACATGTATGTAAAAGTCTTTTTTTTTTTGCTTGTTCCTTTTGGACTCGCCATGGTATAATTGCAAATTGGTCATTGCAGATTCCCTAGTTATACAGCCTCAGTAGTCAGTAGACCGAGTCTTTTTCTTCTCTGGTTGTTATCAAACAACACAATCTTATACTCTTATACCCAGAAACGGCTATGAAGCAAGGCGCGGCGCATGAACAGTACCACATGTTGTATCGGCATGTGAATAGTACTAGTTGGTGCTATAGCACCGTTATTTTCCATACGCGTTGGTGTGTTTCCAAGGATAAAGAATAACTGGTTGGGTAGGTTTTTTTTTTGTGTTGATGTGTTTCCAAGGATAAAGAATAGCTGGCTAAGTAGGTTTTTTTTATTCCTTATCTATCAAATTATTATTAGGAATAAGATCTTATCTATTAAGAAGATTATTTTAATACTTAGAAATATTAAATTGAATTGATAAGTTTCCTTATAGATTTTTTCCTTACCCCAACAATTGAAGGAGCAGGAGGATGCCTCGCTGCGAGAGGTGCAATGTTATGGAGCGGCACGTGAACAGTGCGAGTTTCCTAGAATAAAGATTGTTTGGTTAGGTAAGTTATTTTGTGATTCCTTATCTATCAAGTTATTATTATAGATATGATCATATCTATTAGAAAAGTTATTTTTAATAGTTGAAAAGATTAGATTGAATTGATAGGTTTCCTTATAGATTATTTCTTAGCCGTTAAGTCGGGTTGTCCCTCTAAAAGGATAGCATGTATCCATTATCAATCAAGCAATGAGAAATCAAGAATTCAGCTAAGCCTCAGAGCCTCTCTACCTCGCCAAGGAAGAGCCATGTCGACGGTTAGATGAGGGTGAGTATCCTACCCCTCAGTCCTCGGACCTGTACCCAACCCACGACCACAAGGGTATCAGAGCTACCCACCATGGCTTTCGGTGTCGAACTCTCTCCCTTTGCCATGTTAAAGGGTGACAATGAAAAGATAATGGCCTCAATTGACAACATGATAGCCATCATCCAAGGAACGTGAACATTGATAGTCAAGTTGAATGAGCAGGAGGAGACGTCGTGTGCCATTGCAATAGTGGTGCTACCATCACCTCCCTCAATGGTGCCACCAACGCCACCCCAATGGGCATCGCTGCCCTTGGTTGCACCCCTGGTGTGGCGCCGCTGGAGGAAGGATGCCGCTGTCTAGCAGTGATCTGTGCCATAGGCAATGCAGAGCGCAGCGACTGAGGGGTCAGCATCGTCGTCACGTCCTTTCCGCCATCATCACGCTCCATGGTAGTAAGGGCGTAAATGCTCCCCCCATGTCGTTTTCCCATGCCGTCGACGTCTTCCTCAACGCCACGACATGCTAAGGCGCTTCTTCCTTGGGTGTCATATGTCGGAGTGTCGATGATCTGTTCTCAAACGAACTGACGTCGGTACCGGATATTCTTGTCAACATGAGTCCACCAAAAACTTCAACCGTGGTCACCACCGTAGCTCGAGGACAAGCCGCCTCACTACGAGGGGTGTGATGTTATGGAGCAAGACGCGACGCATGGATACTACCACAGAAACTATAGCGACACATGAACAGTACCACATGCTGTAGCACCGCAAGAATAGTGCTCATCGGTGCTGTAACACCATTATTTTCCATACATGGTTGATGGGTTTCCTAGGATAAAGAATAACTAGTTAGGTAGGTTATTTTGGGATTCCTTATCTATTAAGTTATTATTAAGGATATTATCTTATCTATCAGGAATGTTATTTTTAATAGTTGGAAAGATTAGATTGGATTAATAGGTTTTCTTATAGATTATTCCTTAGGCGTTGTTGTAGGTGTAAAAACCGAACACAGGTGAGGGGGTGGACGCCGGCTGTCTGACGAGTCATTGTCCACGAGAGTAAAAAATGACACGGGAGTTTATACAGGTTCGGGGGTCCGAGAGGACCGCCTTACTCCTGTCGGTGAGCCAACAGGGGGTTACCTCTAGGGAGGGAGCCCCCGAGGGCTCACCAGTTTGATTAAGCTTTTTTATTACTCAAGAGAGCTCTCATTCAAATGAGAGGTACATGAGCTATTTATAGGCTCTTGGGCCTGTACAAATGACCAAAATACCCCTTGGAGGATAGCTACACTATGAGTACAAGTGAGGGGTACAATTGACCTTTGCAAGGTAATTACATTTCGGGATCTGTTAAGCAGGTGTTAATTTTGTGGGGTGGGTCCTACTGGTAAGGGGATGAACTATTCTTCCAACAGGCGTCAAGTCGGGTTATCCATATAAAAGGGATAATATGTACCCATTATCAATATAGTATGTATCTATTATCAATCAAGCAAAATAACGTATTTCTTAGGTGCAAGTAGGTATCGTATAAGGGAAAAAAAAGTCTCTTCCAGTGAGGCAATTATAATTTTTATTATTTTATAGACAATCCAGTGAGGCAATTAAGCAAGGACATACATTATTGTGCTGATATGTGGGTCTCAACTGGGAGGCTTCACCGGTGAGGCAGTGACCAACTGTGGGCTAATAAATCAAGGGCCCATCTCTCTTTTGGAGAGATTTGGCTTGTCTCCATCCTTAATTACCAAGGAACGGCATCTTCAAGTACGCTTTACTGTCCAACAAAAAAGAGAAATTAATGTTCAGAAATCGACTATAGATATTGAGATTCAAAGGCCAACAATAGTGCTGAAATTTACCCCTTCTTATTTATTTTTTTAAAAAAATCACTTCGTCATTAAAAGAACATGTATTTGTTTCGTTTACTTGTTTTTACATGTGCAGATTGCCAGGTCAGATCGATATGTCTGATCAAACTCTTCATTGAGCACAGAAAGATGATAAAGAGGATCCCTTTATAGATCTGGAGAGATAAGATATATAGGAGCTATGGGCCATAAGAACCGTATGATCACGAGTGCACTACTTCCCCCATGTATGGCCCAGAATCTTTCTGTTTCCCTTGTCTCTCGCTGGCAAGCACGTTTTGAGCCCTCGGGTGAGTTGAGACATACATTTCTCTCTCTCCCTCTTTAAGAAAAAAGAAAGGAAAAAAACATGAACATGTTGATGGCCACAGCAGGAATGGGGCATAAGTTACAAAAATTAAAGGACATCACACAGAGAGCAAGGAAATGAGCTTTTAAGACAACTTAAAGTGACTTCTTGAGATAATCACATCAAAAATTTTAAAAGAACAATATCATAGTATAGAAGCATTGAAAGGTAAAAAAATCAGCACCTATGCCAGAAGGTGTCTCTTCATTTGGTGAAATATCGGCAGTTGAAATGTATTATGTTTTTGCTCCTTTTTCACATATATCCAACCGTCAAAAACGGGTGAGAACTTGAACATGCTTTTTCTCACCGGCAAGCTGATGGAAAGCTCATCTGTACTGACTAGCATACATCTTTCTGTCAACCACCTTAGTTAACCTCATCAGTGGGTCTCCTTGGGCTCCATCAAAGCCAATGACAGTGGACCAAAAACAAGGTGCTGCATCTGCATACATGTTATGTGAGAATTGCAAGCAGTTGGTGTGTGCGGTGCTTGTATTATATAGACTAAACACATGCATGTTGTTGAGAGCCTTTATGTTAACATTGATTGTTGATCAATAAGTTTATATCAAGCTGTTGAGATTTTGGTTTATATATATACTAGTAGCTAGTTGGAAATGAAGTGGCACTCTAGGCAGATCAAGCTGAAGAATTGGATTGGTAGGACAAGGTTAGCTTGGACAGGTGGACTTGCAAGTGTGCTCATCCATCCATATCAATGACCATTTACATTTGGGGACATATTAGTGCAAACTCTTGTAGTATAAGATATTTTTTAAACGAAATGTAGTATAATATGTTATCAATATAATATATCATTTGTTAGAGGAATTGATACAATATTCCATTCTTACAATGTCTAAGAAGTTTAGAGATCTACAGAGGTAAAGCTAGAAACTATTGAAAACATAAAGCAGATAAACAGATAAGTTTAAGGACCTTTAGCGCAATTTACAATGAAGTTAACCCCAAGCAGTAAGGGGAAAAAACATTAACTCTAGCTCTTTCGAAAACATGGAGCTAGTTGCTAGTAATGATGTTATTACATGAAAATTCATTTGAGAATTGAGACTTATGTAACCATATATAACTAGTGAACAACAGGATCGCCTTAGCTAGGAAGCCTGAATTCCCAGCCATCTCCTTCCCTGCCCATCCCACTGACATTGGGGCCCACGGCGGCGTGAAGGGCGCCAGCGTGGCTCGCGCCCGCCCTGGCGGCGTCGTAGCCATGCAGCGCCATGAAGAGCCTCTCCTTCTCCAGCTCCTCCTTCCCCACCCTCCTCAGCCTCTGCTTCCTGCCGCCGCCGCCGACGATCCCCACCGACGACGCCGGTGGCCCGCTCGCCTTTCTCCGCCCCATGAAGCCACTGCGCCGGCCTCCCCTGACCGGCACCGGCACGGCCTCCAGGCCCATGAGCTTGGCCACCACGCCGGGCTTGCACCACACCACGCTCTCCCCGGCCACCGTGGCCGGCATCCGCAGCGTCCGCTCCAGGTCCATCTCGTAGCCCTCTGCGCCGCACGCCCGCGCCCTGCAGTACCCCGCGCCGGCGGCGCAGCACACCGACGCCCTCCGGTGGCTGCCGTGGCGGCCGCCGGCGACGACGGTGGCATTGGCGCCGTCGCGGGGCATGGCGGCGAGGCCCATGCCCTCGTAGTAGCTGCTGAACGACGCGCGGTACATGGCGTCCCGGCCGTCGAGGGAGAAGCGCGGGTACTGGCTCAATGCGTCCCTTGCCGACCGGAGCACGTGGTCGGAGCTGTTCACGCACGACATGCGCCGCGGGTAGTAGCACTCCTCCGTCCCCGCCGCTCCCCGCGCCTTCCTCGCCGCCTCCTCCTCCAGGTCCAGCTGCAGGATCATCTGCTCCAGGGTGACCGCCGCCTGCGCCGGATCACCCGCGCCTGTGCCGGTCACCTCGCTCTCGGCCACGCAGGAGCCGACGACGGACGACGGCACGGTGAGGAAGGACGCGGCGTCAGCGTCGGCGTCCGTGCCCCCGCCGGCCATGTGGAGCTGCTGCATCGTGGACGTGGAGCCCACGCCGTGGCAGAAGCTGCGGATGCCGCGGCGCATCTTGGAGGCGACCGCGAGCGAGTGCCTGAGGAGGAAGAGCGACCCTATCTGCTGCTGGTGCCGACCTCTCATGTCATGGCCGGTGGCCGCCGTGCAGCGGTGGTGGTTCTAGGGCACGTATGTACCTACCTACGTACGTACGTGTGCATGCATGCGTGAGGCTTTCCTGGCTACTCGTGATGTCGTTAAAAGGAGATGGAGGCCGTGCATAAGAGGAGCATGAGTGAAGTGAATGTGATGGTGGTGGTGCAACAATTGGGATCACATGATATTCAGAGAGAAACACACTTTAATTCCTTCAAGAGCGAGAAAAACAAAGACAACGATCGAGAGAGAAACACAAGTGAACAGTGAAAAAGGTGCTAGCGATATTGGAGTCACATGGCAAAGTATGTGATGTGAGAGCGGCCTTGCCACTCTCCTTCGTTTGATCTTTCTCTACAGAGTTGGGAGTGTCTATAGAATATGCGACTGATTTTTTTTTTTGAAAATCAGTCACTTTTTGAGCCATCAAATGAAGATCCAGTGTCCCAGATATCACCCCTCCTATATCCCCAACCCAATCTCACTTCCCACCCTCTCTCCCTCTCTCTCACCAATCACAGAGCGCATTGGACGGCCTCCCACCCTCTCTCCCTCTCTCTCACTAATCATAAAGCGCATCGGACGACCTAGAAAGTGACTGATTTCCAAAAAAATTTCAGTCGCAAGATGTATATCAGTTCCGTTTTTTTTTCCCGCCACTTTGATGCTATAGCAACATACATTTTTGTAAGGTGACTCATGGTATCTCAAGGATAAGTCACGTTTTTGTACCACTGCATGCATCAGAATCACACACACCTCCAAATTAATTCAAAGGTCAGGAAAATCCACTTAGAGTTAAGTAAGATGCATCCTAGGCCTCTAAACCTGTACATGTGTGTCGTTTATGCCTCTGAACTTGAGGATTGCATGTTAAGGCCTAGTTTGGAACGCGATAATTCTTTGATTCCTGCGTGAATTAAACTGTTTGCACAAGTGAGTCAATGGAGGTCCAAACGCTACTTAAATTAGTAGCAAGTGATGACATGAAACGTCAACCTTATTTAAGGTAAGTTTGACTACGTGTTTGCTAAGTAAGATTAACGAAAAGATAGTAAAATTTCTTCGAATATTTCTAATTAAAGACTTCCTTCAAATCTAAGCACATAAATTCTCCGTCCTTTTCATATGACGGTCATATGGTCAAACAGTAACTTAGAGCGAGCCAAACTGCCATGTCAAATCTTGACTTACCTGTACAAATTTAAGTGCCTAATTATGCAATTATCATGTTTAAAGACCTAGGTGACACACATGTACATTTAGGGACCTACAGTGCACTTTGATCTTGTTTAGTTCAAGATCTGTCACTGCCACTTCTTACAAATTAGTAGGATACCCGTGCGTTGCAACGAAACCCCAAACGAGAGTGATATATATATATATATATATATATATATATATATATATATATATATATATATATATATATATATATATATATATATATATATATATAGATGGGATCCTAAACCATATAATAAACATCAATTTTCTTTCACACACATATACACGTAAACATTAACTACGCCTATTGCATCACCTACTATCGCTACTACCGAAAATTAAAATTTTGAGCTTATAGATTGTTTACATTTAGAAGTTGAAGTTGATGTTGGCTTCTCTCCCCAACGCATCGCCCATTTATAGCAATTGCCGTATTTTAGTCATACGTGGGTGGGGTGAGACGATTGCTCCCGCTCCGCGGAGGTAAACCCTAATATCTATTAGTTAAGATATATACATGTGTGTGTGCATTATCATTGAAATGAGTGAAGGAAGTGTGTGCATACAACATACAGCTCTAAGGACTTGGGCAAGCATGTGATCCAAACATAGCGAAAATAATTGAACATTTTGTTTGTGATTGCAAGTATGCAACAGCTCAAACACTGATATATATCATTAACAAGACGAATTACAAAGGGGGGGGGGGGAATGCACTTCTTATGGACAATTCAAGCATGTATATAGTAGCATAATGGTATCTGGCTATCTACACTTTTGGATTGGTGAGCAGAAACCTTCTCTTGCCTTAAAAAATCTCCAGACAACTTACATTAGCATCATTATATAGTGCTTGGTCAGTGATTCTACAAGCACTTACAGCTTCTCCTCCATTCCATAAAAAAAAGAACACTGGAAATTAAGGCTGAGACCACCTTTTGCACAACAATTCTAAACAAACTCCTTTGTGCTGGTATCTACAAACACACAGCGAATATGTACATGAATAAGTTTTAGCTAAAGTACTTCCGTCCAGATCAGGAATAGTTCCGTCCAAAAGAAGTTTTAGCTACAACTTCTTCAAGTTGCAACACACAGCGAAGAAGTTTCTCTGGGTGAGTCTGACCAGTACTTCCGTCCAAAAGGAAGCTGTTCTTGGACAAAACCATTATGGGTAGCATCAGGCTCCTTACGCAGCTCAGACGTTTCATCGTAGGCTTCTAAACCGTGGGTCTCAGAATGAGTTACTTCATCCCCTTGGTTGTCAACTGATTCATCTAATGCCCAATCAGGAATATGCGCCAGTATTTCAGCATCTATCATTTTCTGCAATCACTGTAACATCTTGGTCCGTCAGATCCAGCTGCACGACCATCTCAGTTGCAACACTAATCAAAGTGTCTGCTTCAATGTCAAACGGGAAGTGGATGTTTGGGCATGACTTGCATATTGCGATGAAAAAAATGTAGAGGACAAGCACCAAATTAGCAATATAATATAATGGTAATTAAAAGGGATTCCACCATAAAAACTTGTTGAATCAGCAATTCACGGTTTCAAAAATATTGTATTTAGGTCCTTGCGCTGACTCTCGACTGTGATACATCGAACAGTAGCAGCATGCGGATCCATGGTGCCATGTACGTAGCTATCACTTGGATCTGATTTCGCCATGCTACCAGCATTTCACCATAAAATTGATATATGAAAAGCAAGAAGCCTCATATCAGTGCACTATTGCACTCACGCCACCGTCAAGTCATTGAACTTCTACCTGCGTGTTCCCGAGCGCCCACAGATGACGCTACTCTGTCATATCTGTAACTCGTGCTTGGGTTTGAACTGCCAACTACATCTGCTATGTTTATTCTAAGGTTACACGGGGGAAGAGAGCAAATTTACCAAACTGCATATCTGTAATTTGATATATATCTCCAATTCAGCCATGTACCTGATTTATTCATATTTGACTACAAAGCATAGAATATCTTTCCATCATCAACATCTAAGAGAAAAGGATTCATTAATAGTTCTTGTGCTAAGTCTTTGGGAAGCTTTGGTGATGCACTTCTCTATAAAAATTTTAACTTCAGGATCCTCAATCTTAGCCAGTGAACCAGGCTTTTCACCCTGTAATACCAGCATCAAGAGATCAAGTCAGTCATAGAGTACAGTGTAGTTGATAGTATCAAACGTGATTTTCTACAATGATGATTGATAAATGAGGAATGCATTGCCTAGGACATATGTGCAATAAACCCATGTGACTGAGTAGACTATGTATCAAATCAAACCTGCACGTTCAACTCCTCGATGAGAATCTCCTTCACCTGAATGGTTCAGTCAATGTTACACTCACACATTACACCTCCAGTCCAGATAGACTTGCAGACAAGTAGAAAAGGATAGTAGTGTTAGTGCCAGGAAATTGATAAGCCCACCCATCAGGTCTTAGAGCACCTGGGGCTTTAACAAGGCCATATTTCCATCCAACATCTGGGTTGTATTTACCACCTGACGTTATACACATCATGGACTGAAATTGTTGTCTACCAAGTGAATCACCCACAAATGCAAGAGTTTTATGCCTCATCCTGTAAGCCTCACAATATGTTAGAAGAAGTCCAGTCTGTACAGGAGATGCACAACAAAAGAATGGAAGCAAAATACCTTTTAAAAAAGTTAGGCCCTGAGAACTCAGGCACCTCACATCCATGTGGCTGCCACCAGTAACTCTCATAGGTGAAATCTGTGCGTTGCATCATTTGACAAGCCCACATTTTCAATATCCATTGCTTGCACTCATTACCAGAATAGAGTGGCAGCTTCTCATCTGCTACCCACTTCCCCTTTGCATAGTTACAGTCTATGAAGTAACAATAACATTCTGTTAAGCAAATGAAAATTATCTTCAGGCATCAATGCATAAGTTGTGTACACAAACTGATAAATCTCATGTTTGGAAACAATTGCGTTATTAGGAATAGCCTTCCAATGCTTGAGGTGAACAAGCAAGCATGAAGCAGCAGTGGGCAAATGACAAAAACAATAATGTACTAAGTAGCATATCACACAAGCAATTACCTTTGTTCCGTCTGGCAATACTCTTGTGAGTGTGGTCCTTGTAAGCTGAACCTGCAGGCCCATCTAGAGCTGATACATTACCTCCAAGACGCTCCTACTCCTACTGTTGTAGGAAACCTGATGTTGAAAAGGGCATGCAAACAAGTCAGCAAACATAGCATAGAGTAGATCCTGCATATGTAACCAAAGTAACAAGCCGGTACAGTAGCGTCTATATTTCAAAGGGATATACCTTGGGAGAAAACTTTCAATTGCTCCGGCGTTGTGCTGAAGATTGTGACAACTGGGGCACCTTCCAGTAAGAAGACAACGATCGGCACAATGAGGAGTACCACAAGGCCGAAGCATAGCTTGTTGACAAGAAACCTATGCAGACAACCACCTTTCATCACGAGATGACAGCATAGGACCTTGCCAAGCTCTTCCAAGGGGACTCAGATATCGCTCTAAATCGACCACACCAACATCACCCCTGCAAATGATAATGGCCCAATCAGGTTGATGATTTGAAGCAGTTCATACATGATTGGAAGTGTCCAATGCATTAAAATAGCATGAAGAAAACCAATTTAAGCAGTAAGCTGCTAGCTGAAAATGCCATTCTTCTTCCCCGTTTAGAGCAATTCTACCAGAATCAATCTTCAAGCTCGAATACGTAAATGCCAAATTCAAATTTCAGAAGAGCTCATATATGATTTGCAATGTGGAGTACACATCAAAACATGACGAGGACAACCATGAAAAGCAGTGAACGCTACAAAACGGGAAAGAATATCCCAATTGAACGATGGCGGTGGGCGCCACAAGATCCGATGGGGACACATTAAAGCAAAGAAGATTTAATCAAAGTCAAACGCAAAATTACATCTAAATCCTGGGCGTCGCTTGTACGATTTTATCTCGTCACCGTGTGAAATCTTGAAACTTTGTCCCAAAGATCCAAGAAATGGCATGAGCGAAGCAAACGATTGAAAAAGCGAAATTTGACAAGAACAACCATGAGCCAGACAGAGAGGTGCTCACCTTGGCGACGTACTAAAAAATTCCTCGATCTCGGCGAACTTGAAGGCGATGCCGAGGCAGTTGAAGAGCACATAGACAAGCACACAGGTGTCGCCAAAGGGCGTGAGTCGGAGCTCCCCGCCGTCGGCATCCATACCGTGCGCCAGCTCCTTGAACTCCTCCGCCTCTGCCATCAGCGGCGTCTCCATCCCCCGCTGCACCGCCACCACGGCCGCCGCCGCGTCGCACAGCGGCTCGGCTGGTGCCACCAACCACGGCATCTACGGCCTAAAGCCCTGAACCCGAGCATCCTCCTCCTCCTCGCTCCGGTTGCGGAGGTGGTTGCTCCTTTCTCTCCTCGTGCAGCGTAGACGCGGCCTAAGCGTTAACGAACGGATGGAGGGGGGATACGCACGCACGTGCCCCCAAAATACAGCGCGGCGAAGCGAGGCGAGGCGAGGGAGGGCGCGACGCCGTGGCTGGTGGCGGAGGCGGCAAGGTGGAAGAGAGGAGAGGCAGCAAGGCGAGAGAGACGGGGCTCGGGAGTAGTAACTGCTAAAGAGAGAGAAGGGGATGGGTTAGGCGGCAGTTTCACGAATTTTGCGCATACGTGTACGTGGGTGGGACCTCATGGCTCACGTTGCACGAAAGAGATGGGTCCAACGGCTTGCATTGTATGAGGGAGGACGGACGACCGTAAATTCTTTCTTTTAAGTAGTAGAGATTTACGAATGGTTACTACACACATTTTTTGGCTGTCGAATGCTTTTGCTTATTCGTGGAATTTCATCGATGCAATTGAAAGGTTTTGGGGAGACGATGAATGTATTGGTATAGCCGTAGTTCAACCGATGGACGAGGCGATTCCAATGGGGGGCTTCAACAAGCTTGACCTACCCTCCGTCGTGGCGAACCCCCACCTCGAAAGCAAACTCCGGCCATCCACCGTGGCCATGGCCGACTGACTGAGTCACCGAGTGGCGAGTGCCCGAGTCCGGTTTCGAGTAGGAAGAAGAAAAAGTATGGTGATCTGCCGATGGGCCTTGCCGAAGCAGCGAAGCACACAGGCCCAACTCCCTCAAGCCCTTCCTCATTCCCCAATCCCCATTCCAAAATCATCCAATTCCAAATTCGCAAACTCCAATCGGGATGCACCGAAGGGCAGGGTGGAGGGCCGAGGAGCTGGCAGACAGACGGCACGGCTGTAGCTCGATCCGGAGAGGCGGAGTGGGCCGATCACGGAGGTCGGAGGAGGCGTGAGGCCGCTTGTAGCCGGATCCGGAGGACGGAGGAGGCGGCCAGCGAGGGAGGCACCAGAGGAGGCGGGAGGCCTGGGAGCAGCCATGACGCGCCGACACCGCTAGGAGCCGAGTCTTGAGGACGGGAGGAGGCCGGGAGGCGAGGAGGAGGCCGAGGCAGGAACGGAGGCGAGCCCGGAGTCGGGGAGCCCAACCTGAGGCGGGCAAAGGCGACAAGGGAGCGGAGGCGGCGGCAGTTAAGTCGGCCTCTGGAAGGAGCTCGCTCGGGGAGGGCACCGGGAGGAAATGGCGGCCGTGGCTGGCGGCTAGTGAAAGCGATGGTGAAAGCCGATGGGACAGATGGGAGATTTATTAATGAATGATGTTTGAAGATTTGAAGTCTCAATTCTCCGACTACAAGTGGTAACAGGTAATCTCATAAGACATAAGTCACAACTTATTCATCAAATCAATTAATTGATTAGCAATTTGTTAGAATATAATGTAGTATGGTATTGTATTATTGTGGTATATAATTAATTAGCAATTTATTCATAGGTTTGCAAATTGCAATAATGGATGTTCATGATAATTTAAATACAATTTGCTATTGTTTCACTAATTTTTCTAATTTTGATGTACAGATTGTTACCTACTGGAAACATATTTACATGTTTTGGGAGATATATTTTTCATTAGCGAGGTACCTTTATTGTATTTCTCTTTTTTTGTTTTGCTTTTATTCATGTATGAAACTATGAATTTGATTGCACAAGAATACAAAACTATATTTGTTACAAATTAGTTTAGTCATTTGAGACTTTGAACGGTTAAACCCACCCTCATTTTTCCTCCTAGATTCGCCACTGCGATGAACTTGATCAAGATGGCAAAGCTATGGGGGTACGTAGGTCAGTAGGTGCAACGAAAATGGAGAACAAGTTGGGCTTTTGGGCCTTTTGCCTTGTGGCAAACTGACAATAAGAGGGAAAGCTGAGGAGCCCCGGCCATATCCTTTTTTAGTAGCTAGGTTGTGTATCCTTCAGATTGGGTAAGTGTAGTTAAGTGGACTTTTTCAAAAGAAAATTAAAGCTTAATGTTGCTCGTAATTTTAAGAAAACGGGATTTGCCACTCCATTCACTGGCATCTCAGAAGGCCACATCTTGCGTCAAATCCGGTCTTTCATGCAAGAGTTTCAATTTTGGATTATTTACCGACCATCGTCTCACATTTGTCCTAAAAATCCCCTTTATTTTACACGCTACCATTCAATGCAACCCCATGTTTAATTAGTTCATATGGGGTGAGACTTCGGGTCTAGATGATCTTAGCGGCAAATTCAGCTGATCTTGCCGATGTATATATTTTTTTACTGCCCATGAGGAATATATTTACTACTGTACATGGTCTGCCGGTGTCACACCTTCTCACCTTAACTCTCCAGTTGATTGGTGACGACTGCAAATCTTACCCTGGCCCGTCACGTCAGCGAGAGCGGTGGACCAATCAGAGTTCGCCACGCCACGGACGCACGGTCAGCATCCGCAGTACCACACGGGCGCCCCAACCCCCACCCGCCCACCAACGCCCAACCCCATCCACCGACTTACGGGTCCCACGTCAACCATGCTCCACCAGTCAGAGACTATACTTCACTCCAAACCAGGTAGCCCCGCCTTTGCCCCCCTCGAGATCTATCCCAATTCCCAACCTCACATCCCCCCGACTCAACTTCGTTTAAACCCAAACCCTAATCTCGACCCCTATCTCTCCCCAAAACCCTTGGGCGGCGGCGGCGGCGGCGGCGGCGGCCATGGACGGTGGTGGCGGCGGTGGAGGGGGAGGAGTCATGGTGGGCCCTGTCGGCGGGGGCGGCGGCGTCGGGGGCGACGTGGAGCTCGTGAGCAAGACGCTGCAGTTCGAGCACAAGCTGTTCTACTTCGATCTGAAGGAGAACCCGCGGGGGAGGTACCTCAAGATCTCCGAGAAGACGTCGGCCACGCGCTCCACCATCATCGTGCCCGTCGCCGGCGTCGCCTGGTTCCTCGACCTCTTCGACTACTACATCCGCACCGACGAGCGCGACGCCTTCAGCAAGGAGCTCCGCCTCGACACCAAGGTCGCCCCCCGCCTCTCCACGATTGTCCCGATTTCGCCGCTGATTTTGCTCTCGCTGTCGCTAATTTGAGTGTGTTCCTGTTTGTTGCGCTGCGCAGGTGTTCTACTTCGATATTGGGGAGAATAAGAGAGGCCGCTTCCTCAAGGTGACGTAGCGTTTCTCTGTACTAGTATCAGTGAAATTTCTACTTTTGTGCGCGTTTGATTTGGTAAATTGACGAATTGCTATATGGGAAATTTCATGCTTGAGGAGTTGAACTAGGTGTGTAAATGTAGTAAGGGAAAAGTCCTATTTTGGTCCTCCTGATCCTTTGGGCCTCAACTTTTCGTATGATCAAAAAAGGTCCTCAACTTCCAGTCCTAAAAAAGCGCGCTGATTAAAAAAAATGATTAGTCTATCTAGTTTCTATGTCATTGGTATGTGGAGCATAGACCCACTTGTCAGTGACATAGGGTCTTTTCTGACCAAGGCTCAAGTTAAGAGGTTGCTTGGGGCTTTCAAAAGGTTTGGGTCCTTAAAAGGGACCACAGCCCGAAGATGGAGTACCAAAAATGGAGTCTTGCTCAGATTTTGGCTTTCCCTATTCTGGTAGTTTCACTTACACTGGTTGTTACTGCCAGCTATTAATGGAGCTGGTGCCAACTGAGCGAAAATAGCATCCCATGCTGGCTTGTTATGGCAATATTCCATTGTGCAGAGCATTCTGTTCTTTCAAAGTTTTGGTGTACCAATAACTAGTGCATTGAATTGGCCTTGAATCTTCTGTGGAAATGCAGGAGGATACAAGTTAGGCTGGGTTCTGCGGTTATATTGATCGGAGACACACACCTGACAGTTGACTTTGCAGAAAGTTGTGCCTTTTTTATGTGTTGCAGACTTGCAGTTGCATTGATTTGCCACATTCGACTTTCTAGAGTGTTGAGCTTGTGTTTAGATTTGCTGTAGAGATGTAGAGTTATCCTGGCAGAGCACTTGTGGTTCCAAAGAAAAAAAAAGGAAAAGGTAAAAGCTTGATTGGTCAACGTTCATATTGGTGTGGCGTGGCAATATCCAATCTAAGTAGTGTTCCTAAAAAATTATCCAATCTGAATATGCCACTGATTTTGTTGTGCCTAAGATAGATGGTTTGATCAGGAAATCAATTTGTTTCTCAGGTAGACACAAGCAGCTGAATGCTTGTGTAGTTGTGTCTTAATCATGATGGTCAGTTATTTGAGCAACTGAAGCTATTCATTGATAGTTGCGTATTAAAAATTGTATTTTGAGGATGCCAAAACCTAAAATCATACGACTCCAAAGGATACAGCCAATAGAAAAAGGATATATAGACTTCAAAATCAAAAGGATGCTGCACATAAACAGCGTGGACTACAAATGTGAAGTCTCCACCTGAAAATTTTGTATCTGTGTTAAAAATCTAAACACATTGCACAAATGAACACTTCCACCACGCATGCCCTTAAACGTAAAGGAGTTTTGTTTGATGGTTGATATTTTGTCTTCATATAATGGCCCTAAATTGTGACAGATCGTATTACATATTAAAGTATTGTTATGTTGGTTTATTGGTGCTGGGTTAGTTTGTTAGTCAAAAATATAACCTCGCTTATTCAAATACCTAAGCTTTCCTTATTCTCCTAAATGATTCTGAATGACTTCTCATCTTCTTTGTATTTTCTCATTATTATTTATTTTGCTTTGTGTTCATTGTCGGAATGAGTTTTTTTTATATAGTATTAGCCTAGTTATGATGGTCTCTGCTGTGACATTAATTTTTTTAATACAATAGAGAGTACAGTAAGTCTCTTGTGTGTCAGAAAATATCATGTGGGTGAGGTGAATATCCTGTACATGTCTACATGATGCTGTCTGTACAGGCAAAGATCCTGCACTGTAGATTGAAACTATTTTAAGTAAGTTGGAAGCCATAGAGTAGTTTTTTTTGTGCCATGTTTCTTCTTTGCATCCGTCCCAAATTAATTTTCCTGCACATACCATATGGATTACCTGTCTTACATATCTATATTTTCATCAGTATGACAGATTAGATGTGTCTTTGGTCTACCTTTTGTGGCCTTTTGGGGTTGTTTAGGATTGTAGTTCTTTTGATTCACATTAACTTGCACTTTTTTTGGGGGGGTTAGGAGTTAGGGACTTGGTGGTGTTTGGTTCAGATGGTTTTCTTATGTATTGTGATTATATTTAAAGTCAATATGTTGCCCACTGTTTTGTTAGATCACTTCATTATGCACCAATACCCAATTGGGAATACACGCCAATACTATTCCCAATATACCCAAGGTGGGACTATTTCAAATATGTCACATCTCCAGCACCCTTTATTATAAACCCATTGTGGTTATGATTACACTTTCCAATCAAACAATACCTTAGCAACTTCTTACGCCAAGTGCTTTTGGCCACTACATCTAGCGATCTGAGGATCACCTAGGCCCTCAGTGTTATTGACATACTTGATATATTTCTGAAACCACTTTACAATTTTCTGTCATTTGTCAAGTTGCAAAGTGGATATTATGTGGATCGAAACCATACAAGATTGTATATTGGTGGGTTTCGTACTGTTTATTTTTGTTGCTATGTTTGCAATTAATGATATTTTCTGGACATCTTGATCAACCTACATTATGCACTTTGCTGTCTCTGCTTCTGAAATAACCGTATATAGTGTAAATATTTGTCTTGACATAATTATAATATTTACCTGCTGACACAAAATTCTCTTCAGGTTTCAGAGGCATCTGTCAACAGAAACCGTAGTACAATAATTATTCCGGCTGGTAGCTCTGGCGAAGAAGGTTGGGAAGCATTCAGGAATGTACTGTTGGAAATAAATAATGAAGCTTCCCAACTCTATGTTATACCAAATCACCCAAATCAGGTACAACAAAACTAGCAGTTTTTGACGTATTCATGGTGTCTCTAGACTCAAATGATATTATTATTAAATTATTCTTACATTTTATTGTTCAGCAACACATGGAACCTCCAGAGCGCCTTCCTGGCCTTTCTGATGATGTGGGTGCTGGATTTATAGCTGGACATGGCAGCCAATCCGCTTCTGGACCAGAGGTAGATGTTGAACGCTTGGTTGATCTGCCTCCACAGGAAGAAATTAGTGGGATGGGCATGTCTAAGGTGATAAGGGCAGATCAGAAGAGGTTCTTCTTTGACCTGGGCAGCAACAACAGGGGCCATTATTTGAGGATTTCTGAGGTATCCTATTCTTGTCCATAACTTGTGATACTGATAGTTCTACCCGCTTATCAGACTAAGGGTTCGTTCTTTCTGCTTGTAAAATTGCAGGTGGCTGGAGCTGATCGTTCGTCAATAATCTTACCACTTTCTGGTTTGAAGCAGTTCCATGAAATGGTTGGGCACTTTGTAGATATAATGAAGGACAGGCTTGAAGGAATGACGGGCGCGAACGTGCGCTCTGTCGAGCCCAGTCAGAGAGCGAACGTGCGCACTGTCGAGCCCAGTCAGAGATGATTAGCTCGGTCATGGCCTTTACTGCTGTTATGCCTCCTCTGGGTTTGTCATGTGGTGTGTGGTTGTGTAGATCACGCAGTATTAATTCATCTGGTGGGGATAATAATGTTTTATCTTTCTTTTTTCTGAATTCCGTGGCGAGGATTGATTTGTTTGGGACTTTTTTCTGTCGAGGAACAATAAGCAGTATATTGTTCGTGGGGTGGTATAAGTTGGTTGTTGCCGCATTCGTAGCCCGGTTTCCATGTAGCATTGTCGGTTGAGCTTGCCTTGTGTGGTATAATTGCTGGCCTCTGCATTGTGAATTCTTCCACTGGCATCGTTCTTCCATGTGGTATTGGTTTAGGCTTGCATGGCACTCTGCAGAGTAATTTCTCTCCTTGATGTCCATTTTAGAGTGCCGGAACCGCTCCCCGCTCCCCGCATGCTGTTGTGGTGCCAGAGGATGTTCAATTCAAGCCTGGCCTATTCAGTGCGGTTCATTCATGGCTGGTGCTACACGGCTATTCGACACTCTTTTCACATCAAGGTGAAGTTTTGCATAGTGAGGATATGAGTGGGCAGTTTTATTTGTGGACAGTTTTATGTGCTGACACAGTGATACTAACAGTTATTTGGTAGATGTCCTCCACATAGAAACCCTATCAGAGAAACACCGGAATTTCGCATGCCACAAGGCAGAAATTTCATTCAGAAAAGGCTTGTTTGGTTGGTGACCTGGATTCTATGTCTGAGAAAAAGTGGTGCCTGGAGGTAGCCTGGAAAGTAGATGATTTTTGCCTGGCCAGGTAAATCTAAAGATGAGTTGTTTGGTTGGAAACCTGTGTCTGGAATTGGTGAATGAAAAATAGACCGTTGGATCAAAACAATAAACAGTGGATGAATATGTGCCTCCTGTGCAGATTGCTCCCAGTAGCGAGATTTCTCCTTTGGACTGGCGATCCGTTGGTGGTAGCTTGATCTGATCTGAAACCAAACACTTGAACAGTAGCGTCAGCGCATCTCCAGTAGGCAATTTCACATCAGGAACGAAACCAAACAGCCCCAAAATTTGTGGGGTGTAAATGGGGCCTTATTTATGGACACATTCGTCTCTTGCCGCCCCGGTGGATATTAATGGAACTGAATGAAAATGCAACTGAAGAAAGGGACATCTAAAAATGTGTTATGATGTATTAAAGTTAAACCTATAAAGCTGTCAAATCTTTCTTTTGTTCTTAGGATAAAGTTGCCCATCTTTGTCGTCAGCTTTACAGCCACCCTCATTCACCATTTTTACTCATCTAGGTTATGTTTGGTCTGACTCTAACTTCTAGCTTCTTGTTCGGATCTCGTGGAGCTATACCAAGGATACAAATCCTAGAACTAGTGGGAAAAACCGCTCGGAGGCCGGTAACTGGAAAAAAACTGGTTAAAATTCAAAAACTGAAACTTGAATTGATGATGTTTTAAAACTGGGTACAGCCCTGTTACCGGAAAAACCGCTTCAAAAAACCGGAACCGAAATCGAAAAAACCCAGAGAAAACCAGTTATGGGTAATTAGCAATTGGAATAATGCAAATATTAATTAGAAAGTGTTTAATGAACCCCGCCTTCTTCAGCCGCTTTCTCCCTTACTCTCTTGCTTTTTTCTCTATTGTCAGTAGTCAGAAAAGCCCAAGTCCAAGCATCCAAGGAGCTTTCCAGGATTCCCTACTGCTTATGCGGCCCAATGTCTTTTTCAAGATTCCAACTAGCATGTACTAGCTAGGCTAGATTGTCTAAAAAATGTTGGACTTAGGAGTACAATAATTCAAGTATATTTAGCTCATACAATAGGTAATCTAACACAAAAAAACCCTTAAACCAATCTAGAAAGTGCATTATGCAGTCATAAATTTAAATTTAAATTTAAAATTTTTCGGTCGTTTTTTTCCTCTCGGTTCCCACCGAGATTTCCGATTACCGCCAGTTGCCAAACACCCAAAGTCTCAAAACAACCAGATTCTGCTTCTCACGAGGAGCTGTCTCGAAAATGAACTAGCAACGAAAAGTAGTATTCCCGTGGATTATCGTGGGGAGCTAACCTTCAACAAAAAAAAAATACCCCTTGAAGTTGGATGAAATTACCTGCAAATGCCACTAAATTCTTCTCGCTCCCGAGCTCAGGAGCGATCTGAAATCGGCTCCTGTGCGTCATGAGAAGCCCCGAAGTGCGCCTCTGCAAGCCCTGGAGTGCGCTACCACTAGCACACGACAGCCTCCGAACCCAAAAACCCTAGAGGTCATCGTTCCCCGCCTTCTTCGCCGCCGCCGTTCCTATGAAGATTAGCTCGTCATCCGGCCGCCCACCTTGCCCTCCCTACACCACTCTTTGCCTCCATCCTCTTCGGCGGCCGCCCTTGTGAGCTGGTAGCCTTCTTGGTTGTAGAAAATGAGTTCCAAGTTCTATGTGAGATTAATTGGTTGATTAGTCTCTTGTGAGCTGGCAATTGGTGCCAGCATATTCAATCAAAATGGTTTTTTTATTGTCTTGTCTGTTCCTTTTTTATGCAGTGGTAGTCAAGCTAACATTTTTTTTCGAATGGAAAGATCAGTGTGCAATATGAACTAGGTACTATTCGCATTTCAAAATGATGGAAAGAACTAGGTGTAGTTTTGTGAAATAATGGAATAAATGAAGGGATAAAGATAGAAATCGACAAAAGAGTTGCTACAGATCAGAAACCAGAAATATTGCGTGTTGTTCTTGTACGTGCATAGCCAATTTAATTGTGAAATGAGTAGATGGATATAGTTGAGAGTGATTTTTCTGATTGTTATGTGTTACGGTGAGATGGATATATGCATATATCTGAATTATGGTGAGATAAATGGATGATTCTCAGATGCAATCATATATTTGAATGCTTGTGAATTGTTGAGGGTGTAACATGTAACTAGATGCTTGTAATGGGAATCACTGAATTGTATTTGTGCATACACCTCATATTATTCACTCTTGAATCTTCCAAATTAATTCTATTTGTGCTAGTTGCTTGTTTCTTCTCCATTGGACGTCAAGCGTACACCTGATACACTGCTTGTAGTGATGATTCCATGATGGTACCGATATACATCAGTCACCATACAATGCGGTGGCTAGCTCAAAACATCTACCAACTAATCACACGAAAAAAAAAGAAGCCAAGCCTCTCTAGACATCCCAAAGACTCTCTTCGTCTCCAAATTGCTAAGAAGAGATGATTGTACAAATACAAAGAAGTAAGATACAAATACAATTGAAATATTACAAGAGGTAGCATAGTCTATTTGCTTCTAATCCTCTCTCGTATAGTTCTAGGAGCCAACCTACCAGTAAAACGTTTTTCTGAGACACTTCAGATTTTTAGATAAGTAAATTCTCAGATAATCAAGAGCACAACATAAAAAAAAAAGAATAGGGAACTCTGCCGAACAGGACCTTAGCCGCGCAGCTTCTACACCATGTCAACCTATCTTTGGAAAACTCCGCCTCAGCATTTGACTTGCACCGCTTTTTTACTTGAGCGGCTAGTCTTGCACCATGGAATCCACTGTTGACTAGAGATTGAGAGAGCATCCATGGCGGAGGGGGTTCTTGCATTGAGCATCGTGAAGGAGGTGCTGGCCAAGTTAGGCTCCTCAGTCTGGGGCGAGCTCGTGCTGCTGAGGAGATTCAGGACCGACCTGAAGTGAAGGCCATGGAGGCCGAGTTCGCCACCATCCGAGACGTGCTCGCGGACGCCAAGGCGCGCGGCGACAGCGCCGTCCGCGACTGGCTCCGCAGGCTCAAGGACGTCGCCCACGACATTGACGATTTCCTCGACGCGTGCCACACCGACCTGCGCGCTGCGGGGCAAGAACTCGGTGTGCGGCCTCACCAACGACATCCGCATCCTCCGCTCCGTCGCCATGGCGCGCAGGCTGAGGTCTCTGAGGCGCAAGCTGGACGCCGTCGCCTCCGGGAAGGACAGACTCTGCCTGAATCCCAACATTTCTCCACCGGCTCATCCGTCTGCTCCTCCGAAGCGCGAGACCATCTCGATGGTCGACGAGGCCAAGACGGTGGGGAGAGCTGCCAACAAGGAGAAGCTCATGATGTTGGTCCTTGACGCGGCGAGCGAGGAGGACGTGTCCGTGATCCCCATCGTCGGCTTCGGCGGCCTCGGCAAGACGGCGCTCGCGCAGTTAGCGTTCAACGACCGGAGGGCCAACGACGAGGTGTTCGACCCCCGGATTTGGGTCTCCATTGATGGCCCAGCTCTTCTCTGGAGAAGACTCACTCATAGCTTCCTTTCTTTTAAAACACACGCACACCAAATCTCTTGGAAGAACGGCACCAGCCGCAACTACCACTACTACAGAAAAGACCTTTACAGACGGTTCAAAAACGCCATCACAGACGGTTCCGTGAGCCGTCTGAGTTTATGGGTCAGTAATGCTAATGGTCATCACAGACGATTCTCGAACCGTCATGTAATACATACTATCACGCACGGTGCAGCAGATGCAACGTGCGTGATAGTCGATTACCGAGCGATGCGTAGATAAAACCGTCTGTGATAGTCGACTACCACAGACGGTCCGTAGATAAAACCGTCTGTGATATTCGACTACCACAGGCGGTCCGTAGATAAAACCGTGCGTGATAGTGAATTACCACGACGATGCGTAGATGAAACCGTGCAGGATAGTCGATTACCGCAGGCGATCAGATATGAAACCGTGCGCGATAGTTCACTATCACGAGCGGTTTTATCTACGGACCGTGCGTGGTAATCGAATATCACGATTTATTTTATCTACTGCACGTCTGTGGTAGTCTTTGCATTGCTTAATCTATTTACGCTTATTGGCTAGCCTCGGAAATGCTAGCCATGCCCTCTGAAACAAGCACATCCAATTCTCATTCATTTGAAGCACATCAAAATTGCATTCATTTCGAAACAAGCACACATCCAATTCACAAATCAATTAACTAAAATTAACCATTAATGTACATTAATTTACACACATGTACCATTATGTTCAATCTATCTCAATCAAGTTCAATCGCTACCTTGTGGAAACTCCCATTTGGATTTATGACCGTCTGTTCAGGGAATGCCGCAAGGTGTGATCGAATTTTTATGAGCTCGCTCTGTTCCATGCAGATTTCGGCGATGTTTGCAACTTTGTCGATATGAAGGTTAAATTAGGGCTTATATAAATTGGTAAGTATATATGAAATAATTGTTGAAAGATTGACAAACCCGAGGATCATTGGTGATCGCGAACCGATGAGTAGTTGCATGTTGTGGCAAACATAGTATCCACAGACGTTATGCCCCGCGATCATTCTTGGCAACCTTTGCAAAAATAGAATTGGTTAGTTCAAGAGGCATTGCTACGAAGTGTTATATAGGATTAATGTGTACTAGCTAGCAAGTCACCGGAATGTTTGATCATGTTGCGGCGTCCTTCCTTGATATTCCATCCTCTAGCATGTAACACGTCGAACACCCTCGTGACTCCAAGAAGTTAGCCTTAGCCATTGCAAAGGAATGAAAGACTACAATAGAGTTTCTATGGAGGAAATGTGTTTACGATGATTAAACTCCTGATAGTCGTGAAGTTGTGGTGGCCCTCTGTAGGAATCTAGGTATATTACGTATTTCCGTTTTGGTATAATTACAATTAGAATCCAATGGAACCTACACAGGTATGTCAGCATGGTCATTAAACCTAAGTTCGTGTTGCTTATAAAGTACAAATCAACATTAAGTATAGCCAGTAGTGCAACACTACTTACTTCTGGTTGTAGGGCAAAAGTATGAATTCCTTGTTGCGGTGAGCCATGAAAAAATCTATAACGTAATTCTCGACGAATGTTGCATTCGCCGTGATGCTTTGCTCGGAGACAACGTGTGGGTCGAGAAACCTACGGTGATTTCCTTCTTTCGGCTTCACGGATCATGTATCTATTATACAAAAGATAGGAGTTACATATAACATTTATCGATATTACACGAACATTGACCGTGATTGTACACACTTACGATTGTCGAAGATCGTATGATTGAGGCGTCGAGCTCGTCGAGGTTGAAGAGACAGAACAAGTCGTCGAAGGTCACCGTGAAGACGGCGTCTTGATACACGTGGTTAAAATGATGCTCCTTGAACTTGACGGTGACACCCGAGCATCGTTGATCAACGGCTTGTTGGATATTCCATGTACCATGCATGCAATTCCGTGCAATCGGTCCTAGGGTAGAACGTCTAACTTCTCGAGCAGCGGCTCGCCTGGCTTGTATTTCGGGCCAGCGGCAAGAAGGGGATATCGAGAAGACTCGATCGTCTTGATTTGCCCTTGCCCTTGCCGCCTCGCTTTGTATAGGTCGACTTCACAAGAGTCGATTGAGCACGAGTGTAGATGCATGTGATGCGGCGGGCCCTTGCCATGTCGGTCAGTAAGCCGGTGCGATCAAGTCCGTGGACTTGATGCCGTTCTGAGACATTCCGTGAAGTTGACACCGAGTAGGTAGCTCGAGCGGATGTCCTCCTTGGGCCCTTTGGATGAATGTTCCAACGGCTTGCCCTAGAGTCATGACCTCATCGTTTGGGGAATTTTCAGCGGACGGCCTCGAAATTGGCACAAACACCGTCCACATTCACTTTTGCGAAACACGGAGCTAGATTTGCACCGTGCACCAAAGCTCGACTTCGGATGGATACACAGCCCCAAGCGACATCTAGGGCAGCAGAGACATATCTCACTTGGAGCTTGCACTTCGTAGCCACCTACGTACATAACGGTACAAAATTAGCTACTCCAATAGGCTTATGAATGGATTGAGCATTCCAGAGATAATAATTATTACCTGGATGTCATCGACGGAAAATCTGTCATCACCTATTGTGGTAGGGTTAGGGTTGACGCCAGCCTACTCGGATGTTTGGGGGGCTAGCTAGCGGTATAGTAGGGGCGGGGCTTCCAACCGACTTGGCATTTGCAATCCCTAATCCTTTCCTCAAAAGTCTCTTCTTTGCTTTTGCTCGAGCATACGAATCCTTTCCTCAAAGGATTGGTGACTTTTCACCGACCTCCGCTCTGATTTTTTGGTGAGCTCATCTCGAGGATGCACGAAGATCCTCTCGTAGCTTTGCATCGTGCTCGGCTTTGGCTCTCCTCCTACTCCGGTACGATCCTCTGTCCGCTTGGAACCATTGTTCCCATGTGACAAAAACACCAGCGCCTCTCGTGCGACCCGGATGCTCACTGTTTCCTAGGGCCGCAGAGAGTATATCTTCTCCCTATCTGCTGGAATGAGCCTTGGGAAGATTGTGCACTCAGCGTTATCTGCAATATAGCCCGACATATCATTTCACTTCCTATGAAGTTATGGAGTAATTACAAACTAGGTAGTTCGATATCTTACCAGGCGTTGGGACACTTCCTGGTCTTTGGGGTTTGGAAAGTACACTTCCCCCGTAGGCCGAATAGCTAACCTCGCAAATAACCATTTGTCGGTAGCATCGGTGATCTCGAAATAGCAGGAGAGATTCAAGCGCTTTTCTTGTTCTGATCCCTCCATATCGGGGCTTTACCCGCATACCCAGCGGTGCCGAGTCTGTGGGGGTGCTTGTTTTTTGCCTAGAGGGCCGTGTGCGCCGCACTTTCACTCTTAAATTCATCTGTCGTCTTCTTCGCCACAAACTCGGCCCAGGACTCTTCCAATAATAGATACTTGTGGAAGGGCGGCTTCAGATCCTTCTCCACGTAGTTCTTGACAAGCGTGCTCTTGAAGTTCTTCCACGCTTTGCGCGCTTGTAGCAACCCGTGTCGTCGCCGCGAGTCCGGGAGTTCTACCGGATCTCGAGCGATGCAAGAATTTCCGTCGGCCTGGCCGAGTTTTCAATGGTCGGGCACCACTTCCACGAATCGTAGGTGATCTTGACCCGTTCCGTGCAACTATTCCGACCATTCTCGGAATCGCGCATTTGCTTTCGGCGAGATTGATAGGGGTCCCGGTGATCGACCTCCATGATGGTAAATCGGCCCGTGGGCCTTTTCGATATTCCTCTTCTTCTACAGCGGTTGGATATTGTTCGAGAGGATGGTGCATCATCGGACACATGGTATTGACTCGAAATGAGCGGAAGACATCTTCACAAGAAATAGAACATCATGTGAACAAATGAAATCGACATAAAGCTAAGATTTAACATTTTGATATTGCTATCGGATGTAGAGTAAGCATTCCAATTAGAGCTCAAGTACAAACCCGATTATCAAAACAATTTCGATTACAAGACTATTATCATCACAGAGCATTCATCTCAAGCCCAACACACCACATTGCAATGTATTCGATGGCGATATCAAAACAAATACCATATGAATAATCGACTAGAACAAATACAAATTCCTAAAACAAGTACAATTATCACGAAGGACCATGACAGATTATTGATAGAAATAGTTAGGGAAAGGGGCATGGGGTTCGATCGGTAACTTCGGCATTGGTTACCTTTAGGCGTCGAGAAGAAGGACGAGCAGGAGCAAGATGCAGAGCGGCGGGGCGGCGTCGAAGGGGAGGCGCCGGGCTCGGGGAGGAGGAGGCGGCGGGCAGGGTGTAGGAGGAGGCTCGGCGGGCTCGGGGAGGCGCACGGCCGGGAGGAGGAGGCGTCGTCGACAGGATCGGGAGGAGAATGGCCTGGCTCGAGGAGGCGGCGTCGAGGACGGTGGCGACGGCTCGGGGAGGAGGAGCGAGAGGAGTTGAGAAACTTAATCGTTTGAGAGTGGCGGTAGCAAACCCTAGCTAGAGTCCGAATGTAAATAGGGATGGACATCACGACGGTTCTAAATTAGAACTGCAGGATATACTATCACGGCCGGTTCTAACTTAGAACCGTGCGTGATATGTGATATCATGAGCGGTTTTAATAAACAACCGCTCGTGATATTGATGAATCACGAGCGGTTTTAATAAACAACCGCCTCGTGATATGTGATTATCACGAGCGGTTCTAATTTAGAACCGCTCAGCGATATAATAATAACGAGCGGTTCTAAGTTAGAACCGCAGCAGATATATGATATCACGAGCGGTGTTAATAAACAACCGCCTGCGTGATACACATGTGAGACGATGCGTAGTTCAAACCGTGCGTGATATTATTTTGTATTGGTTAATATCTAGATCGTTACGCTTATTGGCTAGCCTCGGAAATGCTAGCCATGCCCTCTGAAACAAGCGAGAAAAGACAACAAGTACATGTATATCAATTCACATTCATTTGAGAAACAATCACATCCATTTCACGGTACAAATCTCAATTAATTAACTCAAATGAACTAAAATTAACCATGATCATCGAGAATGTATATAGTACATATATACACACATTGTTCAATTAATCTTTAAAAATTAGCCCTTCATGATGATCGACGCAGTATGTAGCTAGTTTAAGTCATGTTCTTCTTCCTCGACCCTTATCTTGCTTTCGAAAGGAGGCAACTCGTCAAATTGATTGTATTCTTCCTCGTCCACTACATTCTCAACTCCGACAATCCTCCTTTTTCCATGAAGAACTACGTGGCGCTTCTTATTTCTTTGGGTCGGTAACATAGAAGACTTGAACAACTTGGTTGCTTGATCTGAGCGGTTCGTGTTTGTATCCGAACACGTTAGAGGTCCACAGTAGTGACGCCGTGCTTATCGACCTTCACTGTGGGAGATGGACCCAACGGCACCGAAATAGGGGATCTTGAAAAGCACGTGGTCGAGCTCCCATATCTCCTCTATTTGCCCATAGTAGGAGCTCCTCGACCCATCGGTCTTGAATGCATCTATCACGGACACCGCTGATACGGTTAGTGCTTTTTATATCCCGAGCTGCGTATAGAATGTGTACCCATTTATGTCGTATCCTCGCCATGTTACAAGCGTAAATGTTGGCCCTTTTGCCAACCATGTCGGCATATCATTGACGAGCTCCTAGCAAGTCGCTCCTTCAACCATTGGTTGAGCCGCTGCATTGTGTTGTCTCGTGATCCAAACATCGACGCGGCGGATTACATTGCAAGCACGTCCTTGTCTTTGGTCGATATCTGAGGACACTTCACCATGTGTTGCAAGACGTGAAATGGGCTTGAGCATACGCATCCATATTTGGAGTGATTGCTTTTCTTAGATGGTCCCGATACCCTCGAGCCTCCCCTCATGGCGAGATCGAGGCACACCTATCGGTTCGACTGAGCCATGTAATCGGCGAACTCAATGACCTCTTGGTTGCATAACCTTCGACGATCTTGCCCTCTGGCGAGATCGATTCGTACATATGACTTGAGAATTCCCATGAACCTCTCGAGCGGGTACATGCTACGTAGGAACACGGGCCCGCACATCTTTATCTCCCTCACAATATGAACAATGAGATGGACCATGATATCGAAAAACGGCGGAGGAAATACATCTCAAGATCACATAGTGTCGTCACCACCTCGTCTGTAGAGCATCTAGTCCTTGAGATCGATGACCTTCGAGCAATTGTGTTAAAAAATAACCTGACCTCATGATTGTCTCTCGGACCTTGATCGGCAAAATACTTCTAATTACAGCAGGAGCATTTGTGTCATCAACACATGACAATCATGAGACTTCATGCCAATTAACTTCAAATCTTTTATCGAAACAAGTTTCTTCATGTTGGCGAATGTAACCGGACGGAACTTTCACGCCATGCAAGCACCGCACAGATTCGGTTCTCTCGGCCTTGGACGAGTGTAACAAGCGGGGGAAGGTGCGTTAAGTCCTTTATCGGTCCTTGTTGGTGCTAACTCGGTCGATGTCCATATCAACCAAGTCAAGCCGTGCGTTGACACCATCTTTTGTTTTGTCACGAATGTTGATGAAGAGACCAATCAAGTCATCACATACATTCTTTTCTACATGCATGGCGTCGATCAAGGTGAACTTCTAGGTGCTCCCAATAAGGTAAGTCCCAAAATATTGATCTCTTCTTCCACATGTTCTTCTTACTTGTCCTCGATTTACATCCCTTTCTAAGCACAACATCTAAATCCTTAACCATATCATAGACCTCTTTTCCGCTTAAATGCCTTGGAGTGAATTGTCCTCCTTCTCTCCGTCGAATTGTTTCTTCATCCTGCGGTATGGGTGAGCCCTCAGAAGGAACCTACGATGACGCATGTACACGGTTTTCTTGCGAGTGATTGACCACACACTCTGGGTATCATCTAAGCGGTGAGTCTGGGCTTTGGCCCTTTTGTACTACGGCCCGACAGAGTTAGCAAGGCGGGATAATCATTTATGGTGCGAGAACAACAAGGAGCGTAAAGTGAAGTTCTCTCGTTTATACGCATCCCATACATGCCCTTCAATCCATAGTATTTTTAGATCTTCCATCAATGGTGCTAGGTACACATCAATATCATTCCCGTGTTGCTTGGCCCTTGGATAAGTATCGACAACAAAATATACTTCCGCTTCATACACAACCAAGGAGGAAGGTTGTAGATCTGAGGCGTCACGGGCCAAGTGCTATGTCATTTGCTCATATTACGAAAGGATTCATTCCATCTGTACTCAATCCAAACCTTATATTCCTCGGTTCCGCCAAAGTCGCAAACCTCCTATCGATGTTTCTCCTTTGGGCGGAATCGGCGAGGTGTCTTAACTTTCCGTCATTCTTCGCTCCTCTGAGTGCCAATCTGACAGATTTTGCATTCTTTGGGTTCGCAAAACCGCTTCAAGCGGGAATTACGAGGAAGATACCACGCCACCTTAGCGGAGGTCCTTTCTTCACCTCGATTCCTCGTCGTCATCGATTGCTTCTTACGCTTGTATCGGGATCGTTGCACACGAACATACATGCATGTTTGTATACTCGTTCACGGTAGAGGATCTGATCGTTCGGACATACATGTATTCTTTCTACTTCCATTCCCAATGGACAAAGAACCTTTTGGCTTTGTAGGTGGTTTTGGGCAACTCATTTCCCTCGGAAGCATGTCGCTAAGAGACCTAACTGACTCAAGTGAAACTCTTGTCGGACCAATCGTTGCTTGCCTTCAATTTCAGCGGTTTAAGCACGGATGACAACCTTGTGTATTCCGACTTGCGGCAGGAACAAAGGTTTCTCTGAGTCCTCCATCACGCCCGGAATTGAACATACTCCCTCTCATCACGGTTCCCATACGCATCGCTGGCATCGATCTAGATTGTCATCGTGCGACCTATCCGAATCGGAACCACAATCGACATTCGGCGGCATATCGTTGACTTCTGTATAATATGCATATCGTTGACTTCAGTATAATATGCTCTTCACCGTGGTGGTCCAACATGTATAACCCTTTTGAAACCCCTTGAATCAAGTGTGCTTCGATCTGCGCTCGGTTGTTAAACATCTTGATTCTCGCGATCAATGCATGGACGATACATATATTCCGCCCTTATTCAACATATCCTCCTCGGCGGCTCTTGTAAGCGGACCACGCCATTAATGTACTCTTCACTCACACGGTTCTCGGTGTACATCCACCGGTCCATCACACGGTTCGTATTGAAACCCACGAAAATAAATAAAATGGTGATGACTTTCGGCGTATTTTACGAGGCTTAATTATGATTTTTTCATTTTTACATTTTTGGATTTTATTAACTTACATGTGGGCCCTACTTGTCGGTGACTCATTTTTATTTCATGATTTTATTTATAAAATCTATGGCGATCCCACATGTCATAGACTCGTTAGTTTATTAACTAAATGATTAAAAAGCAGTAGGATTAATTAATTTGAAGCTCAAAGCTGGGCTTAGGGGTGACATCGCATTGCTATATAGTCGTGGCTCTCGGCCCTAAGGTCTACTTTGGCGAACCGCCGATCGACGATGTCCCATGGGCGCTGAAACTAGCGATTTGGCGTAAACGCTGAAACTACTCAAATTAAAGGATGCTTATGCTTGATATCTCACCTCGATCACGAGGAAGGTGTCAATGAAAGTCGGGAAGGTCAAAGCGCGGTGGGTGGTCGTCGGTGAACAGGCGGCGGCGGCAAGCTCTCGGCGACAATATACAAGCTGAAATGGACGGCCGGCTCGGTGAGGTGAGCGATGTACTCAAGCCGCACGCGAACGGCGATGGACCTATCGTGGCGCCTAGAGATATGGAGATCAAGAAGACTATATCTGTTTTGGGCGGGAGGCGAGCTATATATATCGTCGTGGTGAGTTAATTATCACGGACGGTTTTAACAAAACCGTCGTGATATTGGGCAATATCACGAGCGGTTCATGTTTGGAACCGTCATGAAGTATCACGAGCGATTCTAAAACAAACCGTCGTGATATTGTGTAATATCACGGGCGGTTCATGTTTGGAACCGTCGTGAAGTATCACAGACGGTTCCAAACATGAACCGTCTCGTGATATGACATCTTCCTGAGCGGTTTTTAGCGCGAGAATAACACGAGCGGTGGGTAACAAAAACCGTGCGAGATTGTGTTTATCTGAGCGGTTTCGATGAACCGTCTGTGATCAGGCGTCTAGTATTAGCATTTCTGTAGTAGTGTGCTTGGTTTCTCTATTCAACTCAACTTAACAAACTAATTACATGGGCTTAAATAAGCACATGAGGTTGGCCGGTGGCCTCACACCATGATACAACTAACCGCTAATATGCATGCGAGACTCGGCAATACACGGCTCGACGTGGCTGCCGCAACTCATGCCATGTACTCCTAAAGCCATGGCCATCCGTAACTCGTGCCATGTACTCCTAAAGCCACGGCCATGCTCCACTAACACAACCAGGGCACAATTAATGCTACATGCGAACTAACTAGCATACAACACTAGCTCCACTAATGCATGCCACAAAGATAGGAACTTCAACTACACACACGCACAACCGAGTAAGACTGCTTCTAGCTACGTCGTGCAGCAGTGCATGCTGCTGCTACTGCCAACTAGATACAAAAGTTAAGATTAATTTCCAACAATCTCTTTCACAATCTTGACATGATTACTCTGTATCTGAAGGGCTGATCTTCTGACGCATCTCTAAGAAGATTTACTTTCCTCTTGCTGACCACGCCGTTGGTGACACAACTTGCTAGCGTCTTTCACTTTTTTTACCGCCGGTGACACACCTCGCCAGTGACTTCGACCTCTACATCAGCTCCAATTTGTCTTTTTTTTGCCACTACCATCGGCGACGGAGACTCGGACCAAAGCTTACATTAGTGAGTTCTTGGAAACACCTACAAGAACTCACGCTTTCTCATAGACACAACTAACACGAGAATGCACACATGTACAACAGCTAGACGGGAGTACACAAAGAGAACACACTTCTATTTTCTTGTACTACTAAGCTTTTGGACACGCACACAACTAATTCACAGTGGAGGAAACAGAAGAACGTCATGAGCACACACACAGCTTTTGGCACTCGGCAGGTCCGGAGCTTTTCCATGTGCTCTCATTCTTTATCCTCCACAATACCTCACGACAGCTACCAGATGCGGCGTACAACCACTGCAGCCAGCCACACACCTACGTACACCCACTCGCTCCCACGCCTGCACACACCCGCGCCTGCAGCCGCCTACCTTAGCGCCCGCTTCGCCTGCTGCCATTACCGCGGCTTTGCTTGCCTGTCATTGCGACAACAAATGCATTGCACGACTGCTGCTGCACCGGCATGCATGCGTTGCTAGTGCAATGCAGCCGCTATGCACATGCATGCATGCATTGTGTTGCTGCTGGCTCCGCGCGCAACACCGCCTCCGTGCCGCTTGTGCATTGCAGGCCACCACCTCACCTCGTGCCAGCTGCACACTGCCGAGAACCACCGTCGCCAGACTGAGCCATGCGTTGCTCGGCCGCACCGCACGGCATCTCCTCGAACCTTGCTCTGATACCAATTGATGGCCCAGCTCTTCTCCTAGAGAAGACTCACTCGTAGCTTCCTTTCTTTTGAAACACACGCACACCAAGTCTCTTGGAAGAACACAAGTTTCTTTGGTACCCAACCACAACTGCTTGGCTTCTCTATTCAACTCAACTTAACAAACTGATTACACGGGCTTAAATAAGCACAGGATGTTGGCCGATGGCCCCACGCCATGATATAACTAACCGCTAATATGCATACGAGACTCGGCAATACACGACTCGACGTGGCTGCCGCAACTCATGCCATGCACTCCTAAAGCCACGGCCATACTCCACTAACACAACCAGGGCACAATGCTACATGCGAACTAACTAACATGCAGCACTAGCTCCACTAATGTATGCTACAAAGATAGGAACTTCAACTACACACGCCGCAAACAGTAGAATGCTTGACTCGACCGCTTACGGCTACATCGTGCATCTTCTTGCTACTACCAACTAGATCTGAAGTCAAGATTAATTTCCAACATCCATGTCCGTCGACTTGACCTCGGGACTCTGGTCGGCCGATCGTCGGTAGCGACAAAGGAGAAGTCGATCGACCAACTCGGAGGCCATCGCAAACTTGTCCGGGACATTCACGGGAAGAAGTATCTACTTGTTCTTGATGATGTCCGGAGTGAGAACCGGGAGGAGTGGGGGGAGGTGAAGCGCTCATAAGGGCGGCAAGTGGGGCGGCAAGATCATCGTGACGACGTGGAGCCGCAAGGTCGGCATGATGGTGCGCACCGTGCCGCCGTTAGTGCTCAAGGGCCTCTCCGATGATGATTGCTGGGAGCCGTTCAAGGGGGAGGCTTTTGAGCAAGGGGAGGAGGATTTGCATCCCAAGTTGGTCAGGTTAGGGAAGGAGATTGTCCGGAAATGCGGTGGCGTGCCGTTGGCAGCGAAAGCTCTTGGGGGCATGTTGTGGTTCACGAGGAATGAAGAATCATGGATTGCTGTTAAGGACAGTCAGATATGGCAGCTGGGTAAGGAAGATATAATCTTGCCGTCTCTCAAACTTAGCTATGACCAAATGCCACCTGGTCTGAAGCAGTGCTTCGCATATTGTTCGGTGTTTCCGAGAAACCATGAGATTGATAGGGACAAGCCTATTCAGCAATGGGTTGCTCTTGGTTTTGTTGAACCTGCAAAGTATGGTTGCCAACCGGTTTCTGATAAAGCGAATGACTGTTTCGAGCACTTACTGTGGATGTCTTTCCTTCAAGAAGTAGAGCAGCATGATTTATTCAGGAAAGAATAAGAGGAAGATGGCAATGTTAAGTACCAGATTCACCACTTGGTGCATGACCTTGCTCAATCTGTTGCAGGGGATGAAGTTCAGACCATCAATTCTAAATTTAAGCAAGTCAATGGATGCCCTGAAGCATGCCGCTATGCATCACTGGCTGATGACATGGGTGTGCCCGAAGTTCTCTGGAGCATGTTTCGCAAAGTCCGTGCATTACATTCCAGTGGTTGTGCTCTTGACATTAAGTTATTTCGTCACTCCAGGTGTCTGCAAGTACTAGGTTTGCAAGGCAGGCCAATTAGGGAGCTCCCCCAATCGGTTGGTTAATTGAAACACTTGAGGTACTTGGATATTTCTTCATCCCTTATTAGAACTCTGCCCAATTGCATCAGTAGCCTCCACAATTTGCAAACACTTCATTTATCCAATTGCAACAACCTTTATGTGCTTCCCACGCCAATATGCCACCTTGATAATCTAGAGACCTTGAATCTTTCAGCTTGTAACTTTCGTACCTTACCAGATTCCATAGGGCATCTTCAAAACCTGGAAAATCTGAATATGTTGTTTTGCAATTTCCTTGAGACATTACCTAGCTCCATTGGTAAACTCCAAAGTTTGCAGTCCTTGAATTTTAAAGGGTGTGGCAACCTTGGGACTCTACCTGACACTATATGCAGCCTGCAAAATTTGCACTTCTTGAACCTTTCACAATGTGGCATTCTCCAAGTATTGCCCAAAAATATTGGCAGCCTTCGAATTTGTTGCACCTGAATTTATCACAATGCAATGATCTTGAGGCAATCCCAAACTCAATAGGCTGCATTACAAGACTGCATACTCTGGATCTGTCTCACTGTAGTAGTCTGTTAGAATTACCTGGATCTATTTGTGGCCTTCAAGAACTTCAGACTCTCATTTTATCACATCACTCAAGCAATTTGGCACTGCCCATAGAAACCAGCCACCTACCAATCCTGCAAACTTTAGATCTGTCATGGAATATTGGTCTGGAGGAATTGCCCGGATCTATTGGCAATCTTCGTGGTTTAAAGATCCTGATCTTGTTCCAGTGCTGGAGTCTTCGCAAACTACCTGGGTCTATAACAAAGCTCAAGATGTTGGAGAGTATGAACCTTGTTGGGTGTGAAGAGCTGGCCAGGTTACCTGATGGCATGACAAGCATCACCAATCTGAAGCACCTAAGAAATGACCAATGCCGATCTTTGGAGAGACTGTCTCATGGATTTGGGCAATGGACTAAACTTGAAACATTGTCCTTACTCATTATAGGTGACAGATATAGCAGTATTGCAGAGCTAAAAGACCTAAATCTTCTAACAGGTGAGCTTAGGATCGAGTGCCAGTCACACGAGAAGGATCTGGCGTCCGATGCCATGAGAGCAAACCTGAGGAACAAGAGAAAACTGGCCAACTTGGCCTTGTCATGGACCAGTTCTTGTTCCTCTGATGATCCGAAGAATGTTGAAACATTTATTGAAGTTCTTGTGCCGCCTGAAAACCTTGAGGTCCTTGAAATAGATGGTTACACAGGCACTAAATTTCCCTGTTGGATGATGAAGAGCATGGAGTCCTGGCTTCCAAATCTTGTCTCCTTAAGTTTAAGCAACATCCCGAACTGTAGCTGAGCATGTTCAGGCTGTCATCTTCGACAACGGCTTCGCTTCTGAGGAGACTGTGGATTAGAAATTGCCATTATTTCTTCCAATGAGTGGAAATTGTTGCAGAACAGACCAAAACTCGAGGACCTGGTGATCGAGTACTGTGAGACGGTACATGTTTTGCCAGACGCCATCCGGTACCTTACTACTGTTAGATATATATATTGTGTAGGGTGTTATTTGCTATTGTTCTCACCTTGTACATACTATATATTGGTCTTTGGCTCATTGGAATATACTCGAGGCTTTACTCAAACATGGTATCAGAGCTAGGGTTTTAAAACCCTACCTCTTAGCCACCGACCACCATTGCCGCCATACTTGAATGTATGCCGCCGCTGTTGTTAGTTGCTCTTCTCTCCTCGAGATCCATCCACGCTAGTCTCACTTTGACCAGTGCGCCTCCATCTCGGGCCGAAGCTCGCCTCCATCTGCGCCGAATCCACGCCGGCACCTCCATCCAGCGCCAGGGATCTGCCGTCTTCTCCTCATGCCCGACGGCGTCAACTCCATCGCCCGGCGCCATCTCCAACGCTTGAGGGTCACCACCGCCGGTGCTCCTCTCCGCCGCCGTCGCGCCGCCGTCTGGTCGCCGCCGCTATCTCTTTGTTGCCACTCGGGCTTCGGTGCTTACCGCCACCGTCGATGTAGCGCCATCGCCTGAAGCTCTCTCTCGCATTGCCGCCATCGCCGCTCGGGCCGCCGCTGATGTCGCCGGTCGGAGGGGAGCCCTAGAGGTCCCCCCGTGCGTGCTCCCTCTCCCGGGTGGGCCCCCCTTTTTATTTTGTCTTTGGTGAGTGAGTCGGCCCGGAAAAAAAAAAGAAGAAAAAAAAAAAAAGATTGATGGCTTCTACCGGAGGCTCCTTCGCCATCACTTCGCCCGATTCGGTTTGATGGGGCGACTTAAGGAGTAGGCCGTTCACGAGATCCACCTCAACGATCGGCGTCTCTGGGGTCATCTCAGCGGTGGCGACCATGTCGCCTCGTCCTACACGCCAACACTACCCGCTCCTCTGCATTGCGGATAAGGCAACTTCGGAGGTCGACAATCTTGCACTAGAGGCGCTAGAGCTCTACCGATCTGTCTTTGCCGCCTCGAGTCTTGGCGGGAGGCCGAGGCTCGTGCTACCGCCATCCTGGTGGGTAGCATGTCCGTGACCATCTCCATGGATGTAGCGGAGCTGCCTACGACACAGCTTATGTGGGAGTGCCTCCGAGCTCACTATCAGCCGACGAGTGATGCTATGTATCTCTCCGTTGTGCATCAGGCACACTCTCTTCAGCAGCTCGATGCCACCGTTGATGACTTATACCAGAAGCTGTCAGAGGTGTGGCGTCAGCTTGACTCTCTAGGGCCGGATGTCTTCCGGACCTTTTCCTACTGTGTGCGGCTCCGCGCTCACCAAGAGACTCACCGTCTCTACGACTTCTTGACGCGTCTGCAGCCTAAGTTCAAGGCATGCGGCGCTCGGCTCTGACTTCGCCACCCTACTTGAGCTTGGTGGAGCCCTCCTGTTGTGCGTCTTGAGAGACTCGTCACCGTGGCGTGGCTCGAGATCTGATCTGTCTTATGCCTTGGCTCCTACTCCTTCGGTGGTTGTTGCTTTGCTCCTTCCGCACCGACCGTGATCCCTCCCCCAGCTCCTCCGGTGGTTCTTTGCTTCTCTGCTGGTCTCCACTTGCACCCTCTTGTCGGCGTCCGACCACATGTATCAAGATTGTTACAAGCGGAGGAGGGACCAGAGTCGTCGGGGTGGACGTCCCCCGAAGGGCTCTGGAGGTTCCTCTCCCTCAGGAGATGGCCCCCCTCGCCAGGGCTCCTCTGGTGACGTCACACAACAGCTCCTCTCATTGCTTCAGTGCCTCAGTATCGGCTCGTCCTCAGACTCCTCGGGTTTTGCTCGTCTAGCTCTTGCTTCTCAGCAGTCTTCCTCGCCTCCGCCTCCTCCCTCGTTAGGTATCTTGTCTCCGTGGATCTTGGACTCTGGTGCTTCTTTTCACATGACACCAGATTCTACCCACCTTACTTCTATCACGGTCCTGATTTTTCTTCCTTTATTCAGATCGCAGATGGTACCTCCTTCTGTTACTGGTAGAGGCACCCTTTTCACTTCTTCTTTTCATGCTCCGTAGTCTCTCATGTTAAATCGACTTACTATGCGGCTTATGTCGGCTAGTCGGATCCGCGATCACGTTGTCGTGTTGTTCTTGAGTCGACTCTTGTTGTGTTCAGGGACACCGCGCCGGGACTCTACTTAATCTTGGCCCTCGGCGCCGTGATTCATGGCGTCTTTGGGAGCTCGGCGGCTTCATCTTCCTTCCATTGTCTCCACCGACCCGATCGGCCACGACCACTACCTCTGCTCTTGCTGCATCCTCCACTACATCTTTTGCTCAGTGGCACCATCGTCTCGGTCATCTCTGTGGCTCGCGTCTATCGTCTTTAGTCGGTCGTGGTGTTCTTGGGTCTGTTTCTGGGGTCACCTCTTTACATTGTATGGGTTGCAAGCTTGGCAAGCAGCTGTAGCTCCCCTATCCCACTAGTGATTCTATTTCTACTTGTCCTTTTGATCTTGCTCACTCTAATGTTTGGGGTCTGGCTCCCTTCATTTCGAAAGGGGGTCATCACTATTATGTGATCTTTATTGATGATTATTCTCGTTATACTTGGATCTACTTCATGTCCGAGCGTAGCCAGGTTCTTTCTATTTATCATATGTTTGCCACCATGGTTTGCACTCAGTTTGATTCGGCCATTCGTATTTTTCGTGCTGACTCTGTTGGTGAGTATCTCTCTGCTGCTTTGCGTCGCTTTCTCGCTGAGCAGGGCACTCTTCCTCAGTACTCTTGTCCTGGTGCTCACGCTCAGAATGGTGTCTCTGAGCATAAACATCGTCACTTGCTTGAGACCGCTCGCGCTCTCATGCTTGCCTCCTCTGTTCCCCCTCATTTTACGGTGAAATTTGTTTCTCTTGTTGTTTTTCTCATCAACTTTCTGACCTTCTCTCGCTCTTGAGGTTCTACTCCTATTGAGCGTCTCTTTGGTTGAGCTCCAGAGTACAGTCATCTTCATAGTTTTGGTTGTGTTTGTTTCGTCCTTCTTCCACCTCGTGAGCGCACCAAACTGACTGCTCAGTCAGTTGAGTGTGTTTTCTTTGGCTACAGTCTTGAGCATAAGGGTTATCGTTGCTATGATCCTGTTGCTCGTCGGATGAGGATTTCTCGGGATGTCACTTTTGACGAGTCCCGCCATTACTACCCTCGTTCCCCCACTATCAGCCTAGATTCTCTTGCTGAGTCGATCTCCTTTCTGATTTTTCCCAACTCTCAGCTTTCCACCACTATTTCGCCTCATCCTCCATCTACTCCTCCGGCTCCATCTGTTTCGCCTCCACCGGATTTTCCTTCCCGCTCATTTGTTGAGGCTCGCCCTTTACCCTTGCACTACTCTCGCCGTCGTCAGCCTACTACTTCCTCTCTTGAGCCTCCGTCTCTGCTGGGCCCTGTTCCCAGTCCTCCCTCTCCATCATTGCTGGGTCTAGCTCCGCCTTCTCCTCCCAGATATGCTCTTCGTGATCGTCACACTATCAGACCGCCTGCAGCCTTCTGACCATAGCTACTGCTCTTCGAGCCTCGACTTACCGTGAGGCCGCTGCTCACCCTGAGTGGCAGCTCACGATGTCTGAGGAGATTGCTGCTTTGGAGCGTACTAGCACTTGGGATCTTGTGCCCTTGCCTGCGCGTGTTACTCCTATCACGTGTAAATGGGTGTACAAGATCAAGACCCGCTCGGATGGTTCCCTTGAGCGCTACAAGGCTCGTCTTGTAGCGCGTGGTTTTCAGCAGGAGCATGGGTCGTGACTACGATGAGACTTTCGCCCCTATCGTTCACATGACCACTGTTCGTACTCTCCTTGTTGTGGCCTCTGTTCGCTAGTGGCCCATCTCTCAGTTGGATGTTAAGAATGTCTTTCTCAATGGCGAGTTGCGTGAGGAGGTCTACATGCAGCCACGAACCCTAGGTATTCTGTCCCTAATGGTATGGTTTGTCGCCTTCATCGTTCTCTCTATGGGCTCAAACAAGCCCCTCGTGCTTGGTTTGACTGCTTCTCCTCTGTTGTCACTACTGCCGATTTCTGTGCCAGTGATCACGACCCTGCTCTCTTTGTTCACACCTCTCCACGGGGTCGGACGCTCCTCCTTCTATATGTGGATGACATGATCATTACTGGCGATGACTCTCAGTACATTGCCTTTGTGAAGGAGCGTCTCAGTAAGCAGTTCTTAATGTCTGATTTGGGTCCTCTTCGTTACTTCCTTGGAATTGAGATCACTTCTACGCCTGAGTGCTACTATCTCTTCCAGGAGAAGTACATTCAGGATATCCTTACTCACGCTTGTCTCACTGATCAACGCGTAGTGGATACTCCTATGGAGCTAGGTGTAGGATCAAGGATAACCGACTAGAGGGCGGGTGAACATGAGGTTTTTAAACTTTTTAACAATTTAACAATTTAGCCAATTAATAACTTAGTCTAAACAAGTTATACTTCTAGCTAAGCAAATTAATCACAATAAACAAGCTAGAAATATAAATGTGGAAAGTAAAGACTAGAGATAACCACAAAGACACGACGATGTTTTTCCGTGGTATCGAAGACTTGCTTGTCTTCACTAGTCCACGTTGAGGAAGCAGCGTCTCAAGCCGGCTCCACGAATTAAGCCTTCCCTCAAATCACTATGGTTGTTCTTCCTCCGCTCCAGAGATGGTGAACACCGAACCACTCACAAGCTTGCACTAGGCCTCTTCACAATCTTCTTTGAAGAGATCACCGTGCTCCACCACCAACCGTCTAGGAGTGCGGCAACACTCCAAGAGTAATAGACCAAAGTCTTCACTTGACAACATTTCAAGTGCAAATGGATCAACTAGGAGTATGAATGCACTTGAATGTATCTCAACAAGCTCACAATGAATGCACAAAAGTGTTTTTGAGTGTTGAGTGAATGCAAATGCTCTCAAGGCTCTATAGATGTCAAATGGGCACAAGCAGCCTTGACTTGAGCAGTTGGGGGGTATTTATAGCCCCCACCAATAATTATGACCATTGGAGACGAAACCCAAACTTCACAGACAAAATCGAACGATCAGGTACATTTAGCGATGCGACCGCGCCGGCGAAACACGACCAGCGGCTAGAACAGATACTAAAAAAAGGAAATACTAGCCGTTGGACACCCAGTCGGAACGACCGCAGGCAAACAAGCGGTACGTCCGATTTGCCCCGATCGTACTGTTTTTACGAGCGGTACGACCGTTTGTAGGGTTTCGCGATTTGCTGAAGATTACAAGCGTTCTGGAAATTTTGTACCACCATATAAAAATCGGAATGACCGTAGGCCGGTATGACCGTTCCCAAGCGCAGAACGTCCGATTTCCAGATTGAGTTTTTGAGCAGATTTGCACTTGTTCTGTTTTTATTAAACCGCCTCACAAATTTCGGAACGACCGCACATCGGTACGACCGATTGTCACAGGCGATCTGACCGATTTCCATAGTGATTACGAGGCAATTTGCAACGCTTCGGTTTTATTGAACCGCCAACTAAAATTGAATGACCGCTTTGGATTCGGCCGCTTCAAGGAACCTATCGTTCGCTTTGAGCAAACATAGTTGGTCGTTCTCTTTAAAATCTTGATACTACCGCCAAGTAAAATCGGTCATACCGCACCAGCGATCGACAAGAAAGATAATCTAGCGGTACTACCGATTTTTGGACAGAAGCACTTAATACTTTTCAATTTAATTTCAAGTTTAAATTCAAATGCATGCATGATCCTAAATTGATCCATATGGCACAAAAACATACTATCAAGCTACTAGCCATGATCCATCTTAATAGTACGGTGTTTATCCTATAATCCGGTCTTTCATCCCAAAACTCCTAAGACCGGTAAATTAGAAAAAGAGATCCTAGACTATTTGTACCTTGTCTTTGAGCCAAAAGATCTTCGTATAGTCCATTTGCATGCCACTTTGCATCAACATGTTCACCAATGGGATTTAACCTTGTAAATACTCAATAAACACGTTAATCCCATATTCACATATTATCATTAATTACCAAAACAATTTTTAGGGGCCTAGATGCTTTCACTAGGTGTTCATCTTCGGCCTACTGATGGTGAGCCTCTTGAGGATTCCACTCGCTATCGCCATATTGTCGGGAGCCTCATCTACCTTGGGATTACTCGACCTGACATTTCTCACCCAGTTCACATCCTGAGTCAGTTTGTCTCTGCTCCCACTCAGCTCCACTCTGATCACCTTCTTCGTGTTCTTGATATCTTCGTGGAACCCTCACTCGACATCTTTTCTTTTCTCGTTCGAGTTCTTCTGACTTGGATGTACTCGATGCGACACAGGCTAGCGATCATTACGATCATTGGTCTCTTCTGCCTATTGTGTTTTCCTTGGTTTCTCCTTGATTGCTGGAAGACTAAAGAAGCGATGCGATTTCTCGTTAGGCGAGGCCGAGTTGAAACCATAGCCTTTGATGTGGAGATCACCGGCCGGTGGCTTCTTGCGGATTTTGGTGTTTCTGTTTCTGCACCGACGCTGCTTTTATCAGATAGTACTGGTGCGATCAGTATTGCTCAAGATCCCATAAAGCATGAGCTTACCAAGCACATTGGAGTGGATGCTTCGTACATGCGATCGCAGGTGTAAAACCAAGTTATTGCTCTTCAGTATGTGTCTTCGGAGCTTCAGTTAGCATATTTCTTCACCAAGGCACAGACTCGAGCTCAGCATAACTTCTACCTCTCTAAACTCAGTGTTGTTGATCCACCATGAGTTTGAGGGGGGTGTTAGATATATATATTGTGTAAGATGTTATTTGCTATTATTCCCATTTTGTACATGCTATATATTGATCTTTGGCTCATTGAAATATACTCGAGGCTTTACTCAAACAACTACCCTGCGGAACCTGAGGATTTTGTAAGATGCTATAGTGACCAGGATTCAGGAGTATACCATGTTCAGGAATTGAGTACAACAAAGCCCTCAAATAAGTGATGTCACTAATGCAGCCGACGACATTGGCAAACATCACGAGTTTGGTATAATAGCAGCACATAAAATCTTTATAGTGGAATTTTTACAGCACTAGCCACGGCACAGCAGTCCTAGTAGGCTGCAAGAAAAGGGGTACATCAGTAAATGTTTATGGTTTATTCAATCGAGTTTTCCTGCACAGCATAGTCCATACATAGTGATGTGGCCACCTTTGCAGCTCGCTCCTGTAGGGTGTTCTATTTTCTCTGCGCATGCATAGCAATTCTCGCCAACATCGTTAGCAAAGGAGCTTACCAGCAGAGTTTCCATCAACAATTTCGCAGGAAGTAGCAGCATACCCGCTGTTGGAGTCATAAAGATCATTAAGTAAACTGAGCTCATTAAAGAAGAGCTTCTCCGAGCCTGTTTTGACGTTCACCGCCATGAAGTTCATGTGCATATAGCAAGGAACTTGTGGCCCATGCTCCACGAACTTAAAAACATCGTTGAGGCGCAGGCGCAGAAACCTGTAGTGCTCATCCTGTTGTGAGAAACACAATCGACAAAGGACAGCTACATATATGAGAGGAAGGATAAATAACGAAAGGCACAAATTTCTGTATGTTATTGGCTTCCTCCTCACTTCTCACAGATATACTAAACTAATGCAGGATTCAGTATTCGCAAGAGAACGGTGGAGAAAGGGAAGCAAAGGCGAGACCGTAGCTTACGCGGGCGGGAAGCTTCGAGGGCTCGCCGGCGCGCTCACTGGTCCCCCGCGGCCACGGAGCCAAGCTCCCCACCACGCACGCCGCGCTGTCACGCTCGTGGCTCCATGCCATGACGCACGCTGCAGGCTGTCATCTACAAAGCGTTTATCTTGATGTGGAAATGGATGTGGAAAACAGAAAATTAATATAGGACCTAGTAGAATCACAATGGAGCGTCGTTGACAAATCATGAGGAATTGGATGTAGGTAATGTTGAGGAACAACCTAATGAAGATTTAGATGAGGAACATGCTATCAGTGAGGATGATAATAATTTGACTGGCCAGGAAAACTTAGATAATTCACCTAATGCAGAATCTGTATGTGTTGATGAAAAAACAATTTATGTTATGGATATCTATGATCCGAGAAATTGAGATGATATTGAAAATAAAGCGAGGGGCATTTCAGTGGATGGTCAATGATAGAATTTTGTTCGGTTTATTAATAATATTAATGGGTCTTTGATAGTATTTTGTCCTTATTAGCAGTGATATTTAGAGACTAGAGGAGGGCATAAGTTTTTTGTGGTGTATGAATATTAGCTATGCAATTGGAATAAAATATATTGAGTATAAGGCCCTCTCTTTTTTTGACTCGCCTCGGCCCCCCCAAAAATTTTGGACCGGCCCTGTCCAAAAAGTCGGTGGCGGCCGTGACGGGGCAGGAGAGGAGGAAAGAGAAGCAGCCAACGGTGGCGGGCGGAGTGGAGGTGGCCGGACTTGAGGATGGAGGTGGCAGGCGGCATCAAGAGGCAGTGAGGGAGAGGTGTGAGCACCAGATCTGTGCGGTGGCATTGACGAGGAAGATGATGTTGTGGCCGCGCCGGCAACGAGGAATGTGATGTCGTGGCAATGACGGAGAGGGCCGGATCTAGGCAACCCAGATCTGGATGGCGATTGTTGGACGATGGCGACAGTCGTGCATCGGGCAGCTCGTCGCCGGCGGTGGTGGTTGACAAGAGTTCGCCACCGGTGGTGGTCGACAGAATCTCGTTGGTTGAGGAGGTCATCGGAGCTTGCTTGAGACAATGCCCATCGATGGAGACAAAGATGAGTGCTCACATTCTCGGCCTTTGAAAGGAGCTCAATTTCACCCAAATAAGAGGCTGGAAGCTCTGAATTCAGGATGGGCCCCAAATCCAATTCCAATTCCTTGCCTATCCAAAGAGCAAATATTCATGAATTCTTGAATTCTCAGCCCAATTCCAACATCCAAACTGGGTCTTAGAGATAAGTCCAAGCACTGGAGAAGCTTAGCTTAGGCTAGAAAAAGGGGTAAATTCCACGAAACCCTATGTTTCTAATGTAACAGATAACCGTGTGTTTTTATTTTTATGGTCACAATGTTTCACATAACCCCCACCTCTAGCAAAACTCACATATTCTAGCATGTACGACCCACTTGAGGATGCTTGTGGTGTTTGTTGAACATACATCATTGGCGACGAAAATATCCACTTCCTCTGATGCAAATAAAATATCTAAGGCACATTATCGTAGCAATAAGACCAGATAGTATAGAAAGGGGACTCCGGTTACCAAGAGGGGAACCAAGGGATCCACGGGAGAGGGGACCAATGCCAAGAAACAAGTTAATGTGTATTAATTGTTTTGAAAAAAGTCCTCATCGAATACAGGGGGGGCTACTTATAACCTTCCGACCAGGGTACATGGGATTACGGTTCTACCCCTAAAAAGACTCTACGCCTATAGGGGCTTCGGGGTTTTTTTCCTACTTCCTTGTGTAGCCTTCGCTCCATGGTGGACCTTCTTGGTCCTAGCCCACCTGGTTGATACGCACGGTCCACTGGTACCTCTTCCCCTTCACACCGTGCGGGGTGCCCCCGGACTGAGGGGCCCTGGACACCCTTCAGTGCTCAGTAGGTGCCCCCTGGCAGGGATCTTAGGGACTTCCTGCATCCTTCGGCACCACTCCCCCGAAGGGGGGGGGGCAGAGCTTGCCCTCCACTTGTGCCCCTTGGGAGCTTTTGGATTTGGGCACACCTTGTTGGACCTTTTGGTTTATTTATCTTGATTCCGCTACTACTTATTGTAATATTTTGAATTTGGCCGGTCAGCTGCTTTTGTAATAGTTGTAGACTTTAGTCCTTTAATATATGACACTTACTTATTATGTTGAATGCCTTGTATGACTTTGAATGATGTTGATAAGGGTATGTGCGTGTTGGTCGGTGATCTTGGGAGCCAACACGAGACACATACTCGTTGTTTTGAAATGCTCTTTAATTCCTTTAAGTCTGTACTTGAACTGTTGGAGAACCGATCACCATGTAGCACCTGCAAAGGAGCGGTATGCATGGTCACCGTCGCTCTAACTCAACCGGGTGCTCTCACTTAAATGGAGTTAAATTGGATTTCATTTCTCTGAGGCCCGGAGTTATTTTCATAAGACCGGGAAGGCCTCAGTCTTACGAAAATAACCCGGGGGTCTTCACACGTGGTGCCTTGTTTATACAAGCGTGTCTGCGAAGGGCATCGGAGTGCACCAAGGCCGTGGGCCATGCGTGGTGTCGTGTTTATACACTCGGGCCCGCAGAGGGTCTCGATGTGCATCGGGGCTGTGAGCCATACGCAGTGTCCTGTTTATACACTCGGGCCTACGGAGGGCCTCGGCGTGCACTGGGGTTGTGAGCCATGCGCGGTGTCCTTTTTATACCATTGGGCCCGTGGAGGGCCTCGGTGTGCATCGGGGCTGTGAGCCATGCGCGGTGTCTTGTTTATACACTCTGGCATGCGAGGGGCCTCGGTGTGCACCGGGGCTGTGAGCCATGCACGGTGTCCTATTTCATTTGCTTGGTATTTGCCTTTGTGGATGGAGTCTACTTCATTGATGGGGTGTGAGGCGCCCAAATATGTACACAAGCTTTCATACATGCCTCCACCGCTTTGAAAACGGCGGGGCAGCGAGATTCCGGGCGCAGCTGGGCTTTTACATTTGAACGACTCTAGGGACAAAATTTGTGGAGGCTTTTTGCGTTCCACGTGTGGTCTAGATGTTGGCCCTCCGGTGTTGCGATATAGTAGGAGTCTGCCCTTGTTGTGCGAGTGATGATGTATGGTCCTTCCTATTTGGACTCCAGCTTATCTACGGTTGTAGGGTTTGCCTGACCTTCTTGTTGTATGCCGCCGCGACACCCACGGCGTATCGTGCCATGGTGGTGATGGCCTGCATGTGGTTTTCTTCGAGGAGATCGAGGGACACTTCGCGTTTCGCTGGTCCATGGTCCATCATGGCACGAAGGGACTTCACAGCGAGTTCACCTGGGGTCATTGCTTCGTCGCCAAAGAGGAGTTTGAATGACGAGAATCCTGTTGCTCGAGTGGGTGAGGTGCGGAGCGCTCATAGAGCTTTTAGAAGCTCCTCAGGCCTGAGGCCCTTTGGCATGCCGACGAGGCATTTGGTTAGGCTTGCTAATATGCTTCCGTTAGCTCTTTCAACTTCCCCGTTGGACTCAGGGTGCCCTACTTTTTTTTGCGGGGTGGAGGCGAAGCCGAGCGCCGTCCCACATACTTTTTTAGATATGGCTCTGGGGGAGACCTACTTTTTTTTTGCAAGGGGGAGGCGAAACCGAGTGCCTCCCCCCCCCCCAAATACTTTTTTAGATAGGGGGGAGGAGAATCCGAGCGCCGTCCCCCATACTTTATTAGGTAGGGTTCCATCGGAGCCCTACTCTTTTTTGCGAGGGGGAGGCGAAGTTGAGCGCTGCTCCCATACTTTTTTAGATAGGGCTTCGGGGGAGCCCTACTTTTTTGCGAGGGGGAGGCGAAGTAGAGCGCCGTCCTCCATACTTTTTTTAAATAGGGCTCTCGAGGAGAGCTACTCTTTTTTGTGAGGTGGAAGCGAAGCAGAGCGCTATCCCCCATACTTTTTTAGATAGCGCCAAGGGGGGGCCCTACTTTTTTTGCTGGGGAGGGGGGGCGAAGCCGAGCGCCGTCCCCCATACTTTTTTAGATAGGGCTTCAAGGGAGCCTTACTCCTTTTTTTACAGGCGAGAAGTGGAGCCGCACACTGTCCCCCCCCCCGGTGTTTTTTATACACGTGTGCCCTGGATGGCATCGATGTGCACCGGGGCCGTGGGCCATGCGCGGTGTCGTGTTTATACACTAGGGTCTATGGAGGGTCTCGGTGTGCACCGGGGCTGTGAGCCATGCGTGATGTCCTGTTTATACACTTAGGCCTTCGGAGGGCCTCGGTGTGCACCGGGGCTGTGAGCCATGCACGGTGTCCTGTTTATACCCTTGGGCCTGTGGAGGGCCTCGGTGTGCACCGTGGCTATGAGCCATGTGTGGTGTCTTGTTTATACACTCGGGCATGCAGGGGGGTCTCAGTGTGCACCGTGGCTGTGAGCCATGCGCGGTGTCCTATTTGGTTCGCTTGTTATTTGCCTTTGTGGGTGGGGTCTACTTCATTTATGGGGTGCAAGGCGCCCAAATTTGTACACAAGCTTTCGTACATGCCTCCACCACTTTGAAAACGGTGGGGCAGCGAGATTCCAGGCGTAGCTGGGCTTTTACATTTGAACGACCCTCGGGATAAATTTTGTGGAGGCTTTTTGTGTTCCACGTGTGGTCTAGCTGTTGGCCCTCTGGTGTTGCGATATAGTAGGAGTCCGCCCTTGTTGTACAGGTGATGATGTATGGTCCTTCCCATTGGACTCTAGCTTGCCTACGGTCGCGGGGTTTGTCTAATCTTCTTGTTGTATGCCACCACGACACCCACGGCGTACCATGTCGTGGTGGCGATGGTCTGTACGCGGTTTTCTTCGAGGAGATCGAGGGACACTTCGCGTTCTGCTGGTCTGTGGTCTGTCATGGCACGGAGGGATTTCGTAGCGAGTTCACCTGGGGTTCCCAAGACTTCGCAAAATGCCCTAAAGCGGACGCAGTCGAACTGGGTGCTGTTATCGGTGACAATGTCGTGCGGCAGTTCGTATCTGTAGATGATATTTCTCCATACAAACCGCTGGGCTGCTGTAGCGGTGATTTTTGCTACGGGCTCCACTTTAACCCATCTTGATAAGTACTCAGTAGTGACAAACAAGAAGCTGTCAGGAATGGGCCGATCCTTGCCGTTCAAAGGAGGACTACATTATTCTCGTTGTCCATGACGAACAACATTGATAGTATAATAACTCTGAACAGACAGGTCATCATCCACAGAGACCGGGTATCCTTTCATGAGTTTCATCTGAATCATTCCGCCAGTAGAATATGTATGTGATCACTAGCTAGATAAGATTTCCCCAGTCCTCAAGCAACATTTCTTTATATGATCCTCCAAATTACTCTACACATTATGCATGTACACGTACGTACGTACCTAGCAACATTAGCATGCAGATGACTGCAGTTTCTCCCAGTCGCTGTAATTTCAACACGAACTAAAGAGAGAAACACTACTACAAAACAAACAATAGTAGACGTCTCCTCACAGACGGTTAAAATGGAACCGTCTGTCGAGACTAGGTATTTGCCGTGTCAGCCTATCACAGACGATTTTTCGTAAGAATCGTCTGTGATAATTCACAGACGGTTCTATTAACAAACCGTGTGTGATAATCCAGCTAATCACAGACAGTTCTTATGAAGAACCATATGTGATATCCTGGCATTATATATTTTCACCCGACACAACCTCTGCCGCTGGCTTCTCTGCCGCAACCCTGCCGTTGGCTCCATTCAGATCTGCTGCTCCTCCCCCATGCGCCACTTCCCTGCCTTAGCTCCTCCAACCTGCTGCTCCTCCCCCATTGCGCCAGCTTAGAGAGGAGAAGGTCGGACTCCTGCCCCTAGCACCTCCTCCACGCCGCTGCCTCCTCCCCCATTGCGCCACCTTAGAGAGGAGAAGGAAAGGAGGTGAAGGGGAGAAGGAAGGGATTGGAGGAGAAAGAGAGAAATCATATTTTCTTCGTGAGCTCCGAGGGTAACGATCTATAACTTTTTATGTTTGCTATAAATTAATCGCTACTCAATTTAAGTATGTTTGGTAAATAGGAAGAGTACGTACTTGCGGTTTATTAATCTAATTCGACACTAATTTGTTACATGCGTAGCGTAGATGGACCGAAACTGGATGTACGGTGTGAACCGTGTAAGTCAAGAGTACATTAATTGCGTGGTTGCTTTTAGAAGAGCCGCCGAGCAGGATATGTTGAAGAAGGGGATAAATTTTATGTACTGTCTATGCATTGATTGCGGTAATCAAAAGATATTTAACAACCCGGCGCAGATCGAAGCACACTTGATTCTATCATATCACAGACGATTCGTAGATATATAGCACCATCTGTGAAATTCTGCGTATCACAGACGGTTCGTAGACAGAACCGTCTGTGATATTCTGCGCATCACAGACGGTTCGTCGATAGAACCTTCTGTGATACTATACCTTCACGGACGGTTTTAACACAAAAAAACTGTATGTGATATTCAGTATCACAGGCGGTTCTCGAACCGTCTGTGATAACCACTGTTATCACAAACGAATAAATACAGACGGTTCGGAAACCGTCTGTGATGACGGTTCTGAACCATCTGTGATAAGCCTGTGTGCAGTAGTGAAGCTAATTAGCTTTAGCACTATATTAAACTAGACAATAGATGTTAGTCATGTTTAAAGAGCAAAGGTTCATGCATGCATATATGCTTGGTCTCTTTATATGCTTGGTCTCTTTATTCTCCACTAGCGAGTTAGCTCCAATTGTCCTTGTCTACTGACTGCCCCTAATCTAATTAGAGAACACAATATTCTGAAACAATAAAGCAGTTCCACACTAGCAAGGCAAGCATCTCCTTTATCTCCTTTGATTAGTTTGTTTATGTAAAGTCTTTCTATTCGACTATTTTATGTGATAGCCCATAATGTTGACTATTAATTAGCTGAATAGTTTTCTTACAATGCCCTCCACTACTACATATAATTGCGAGCACTCCCAAATTAATTTATACTATACCATGTATCTAACTAAAAAGCAGTACTATAGCAAGAGTATGCAGTGAAAAATATAATTAAATTAGAGATACCATAATTCTACTCCTGCATGCCAGAAAAATAATCAGTCAGGCTTTTAACCCTCAGCTCATCATAGTTTCCACCTCAGGAGTCAAGTAAACTGTTGGTGCTCACCATGTTTCCATGAATGGTTTGTCCCATGCATGTATGGCCATCATCAAACACCCCTGCATGCAGATCTCTGACCAATGACCACTCTTGTCCAACTATATACATACACGCAAACACAAAATTGCTTCATATTTACACAAGTTATTCTAATATCTTGTGGCACCTACCAACACAAGAGTGATGAACAATTATCCAGTGATCACAAATTGGATTGCTTCATGATTTTTTTAAAAAATATTAATAAACAAAATATATACCATTATTGCACTCCAAGCATGCATACATGGTATACATCGGTGTAGATAATTTACTATATAACGGGGGACTACTTGCATTGTAGTCGTACAAGCCAGTTGCTGGGGCTAGTTAAACAGGCTGCACCAGCAAGTCTAACGATGACAAGGCCCTCAAAAATTCCATAGGGAAAGCTCTGGCCAAACCCTTTAATCTGCCTTTTGATTTTAATAAACACCACACCTGCAGGAGGAGGCAGGGAGGGAGGGACTCCACTGAGATTCACATCCCCATCATATCCCAGAGAAATAATAATAATACGCAGCAATCCATTTTGTTCTTGCAGACAATTAACTCACATCTGCAGGTTCCTTTGTGTCCAAACCAAGGAAAGGCTCCTCTATCTCCGGCCATATCTGCTGTTGCTGCTTCGTCTCTTTTCTCTTCCCTCTCTCTTCAAGCTGAGGAAACGCTAGCTGCATGCTCCTTGCCCGGCCGGCGCCATGGAGCCCAAGATGTCGAGCTTTCTCTTCGCTTTCGTCTTCGCGTCGCTCCTCCTGTCCTCCATGGCAGGTTAGCTAGCTGTCTCTATATGATTATAGCTTTGTTAAATAATTTGTTAATTTTCAGTTTCTGTTGTGATTTTTTGGAGTTTGTTGATGCAGGAGGGCAGAGGAAGTTTTTGAAGAAAGATCAAGTAGGATCCATGGTATATAAATGATTCCCCTACTGATGTTACATACTTTTCACATTTTTGTCGCGTCATTCTATTCGTCGATCAACATATTCGTTCTTCTGCCATTGCAACGTAAAATAATGACCTAATGTGAGCTTTTTGGAGGAATATATTGATGTTATGTCTCCAAGTATGGGATAAACTAATTCTTTAATTTCCTCTCCCATTTATTCCATCTCTCCTCTTGATCTCAAGAGCACGGCAATAGAACATGCAGCACACGTTGACTAGGCGCGCATAAGATGCAATTTTTTTCAACTGGAAGACGGTTTTTTCTATACATTCTCTGAATTCCTATAGGACAATCAATTTTGTTTGACAAGTTAGCACAAACCATTCGAATCAAGTCTTCGGTGTCATGTGGCTACGTACTGCAGGGTGCAGGCACACAACCAGACCTACACCTTTATGTATAGGATATCGAATGAGCACATCAATATTATTGTGCATATACATGCATAACGCATGTGTATGTGTGCCCTTCTAGATATATATACTTAGTATAGCTATCCTACATATATATACCATTAGCGCGCAAATGCATATGGTTATCGATTTGTAGTCACTACTTAGGGAGAGAGAGAGAGAGAGAGAGAGAGAGAGATTTTGTAGTTACTTATAATTAATGTGGTACTCTTCCATGCATGTACTGCTAATTGATTAGTGCTCTTGTTGTAAACGAGTATAGAAGGAATAGGAGGAAGATGTGCCGCACGCCAATAGGCTGCCGGCCTTGCCCGTATATATTTGCCAGATTATGAACAGTAATCAGCAGGGAGGATTACAACCGGTATGATTACAATTGATATGGTTAATTACAGAGTATTTACAAGATCAAATATAATCTAAACTACCATATATAACTGCACAATATACATATGGAAAGAATATCTCTAACACTTGTGTTAGCTAGCTAATGTTGTATTGCTCGTGCATGGATGCGCCGCAGGAGACGTCTGAATCCATGCAGCAGCAGCAGGAAGACGAGGCAGTGCTGGTGGTGGCCCACGAAAGAGTTCTCAGGCAGGTGAAGACGAACGACTACGGGAGCTATGACCCTTCTCCCACCATGGCTAAGCCTCACTTCAAGGATATACCCAACTAACTGACTAAGATCGACGAATATATTGCGAGCTACTTCAAGATCGATCGATCAACTGCTTCCTCATATATATGCGCCACATGTTTGTCGAATAAATCTCATGTATCATGCGCCGTGGATTACATATATGTATGTTCACTAGTTTGTGTGGGTCGATATATATATGTGCATGCTTGTTTGGAACTCATGATCATTATTCATGAGAGATGTATTGTTGTTGACAAATGCCAAGTGGCACACAGATGACAAGGTTTCCTACACGCCTGCATGCATGTATGTTGTTTGGTCTCTCATATATGTGATGTATAAATTGTACCTACACTTTCAATTTTATGCACTACATATACTAGACAGTGCATATAATGCACATAATCATTTTCATGCATTACAGTGTTTAAAATTAAGTTTAATTACATGATCACGGCCGGGGATATGTACTGCCGCCCGTCCGAAATAGATGGCAATTTATATAATATATAACATTCGATGTGAGAACCACATGTCAGTCAGTGACACATCGATACTATTTGCCAACTCACAATATCTGTATAGTATTACTACTAAGCATTTTGCCCCCCAAATTAAAAGGAAAAGGATAAGGCTGCAAACTACCAAGTACCATCGATATTTCTTCCATTTGCATTATTCACTCTACCCCAGCGTCTTTCATTGCATTATAGAGACCATGATATCTAGGGGTCATTGTGAGAACCCAAAAAACCTAAACCTAGATTAAGCATCGTTAATTGGTAATTAACAGTAACTAAAATGTAGATTCTCAAAAACAAGATTTAATCACCATAACGAATATAAAAGATATGCATCACACACCATCAACATGTTTCCTCATCAACATGGAAAGCTTATTTAGAGGGCTACACAACCCATCTGTTTGATTAATCTCAAACACATTTAATCAAATCAAAAAGCACAACTCCAAAGAGCCAACACGATGGTCTAAATCCAAGGAAATAACAACGAGCAATCTTAGACCATGCCAAGGGAAAAATACATGAATCCCAACAATTTGCAAAACACATTTGTAAACTTTAGTATCATACCACAAGGAGTAGGTACATGGACTTCAACCATTTGCAAAACACATTTGCAAAATATAGTCACATGCTACAAGGATTATGCATGAGTCTCGACTATTTGCAAAACACATTCGTAAATATCGGCAACATGCCACAAGGAGTAGTTGCATGGACTTCAACCATTTGCAAAATACATTTGCAAATTATAGTCTTATGCTACAAAGAGTTAATGCATGAGCTTTAACTATTTGCAAAACACATTCGCAAACAATAGCATCATGCCATGGAGAGCTAGAGCAAGCAGGATTGAGCTACCAACACATGATGAGAATCAAGCTACTAGACAAGACCTCTCTTAATAGTATGACAACCTATACTAGCAATCCAGTCTTACAACCAAACACTAAAATCGGTAAAAGACCAGGAACACATCCTTAGCCCTAGCTAGTTATACGTTTGTCTTGAGTATCCTCTCGAAGCTTGACGACGTACATCTTCACTTCAAGTCTGGGTCATTGTCTTGATATGCATCAACCCATGATGCATCCTTCACGTGCCCACCATCAACACATGATGGGTCTTCTCTTGACTTGATAATCAACTCGTGATCATCTCCTCTTTGAGATCTTGATACGCATCAACACATGATGCATCGTCTTCTTGAACCTTGACTTGATGATGATCAACTCATGATGTCATCCAAAGTCTCCATCATCATGGAACATAACCTATTTACCCAACTCATGAAAAATATTAGTCCCACAATGTGATTGTCATTAATTACCAAAACATACCATTAACTCATAATGGTGGGTCAAGATATTTCAATCTTTCCCTCTTTGGTAATTCATGGCAACCACCTCAATTGCTAATAATTGAATATAGATCAATATGAGTATATATGAACTACACAAGTTATATATACTCAAGGGATATGTTTCAAAGTAGAGATCCTTAGTATGTGTAGATAAAGAGAATATGGATCAATACTAATGAAACCCCCAAAACATAGAGTGGACTCCCCCTAAGTGTGTGCATACACGAATATATAATAAAAACACATGCACATATTCAAGTTAAACTTTTAGTGGAGTTCAACCTATATTTTTTATCTGAGGAATGCAACAAGATATAAGAATATGACGTCGAGTGTATACCTCCACAATTTTCACCTTTTCATCCAAATAAGACTACACAATAGGTATATCAATAAAAGTGTTAGTCTCACATATAGATTTGTCATTAATCACGAAAAAACTCCATTAACTCATAATGGCATGTCTAGATTCTTCATTCTCCCCCTTTTTGGTGATTGATGACAAATCATTTATCAATAACAACATTTGGATATCAATCAACATAAGATAATAATTTAAGTTATTTAACTATATCCATGCATGTCACTAAGCAATTTAAAACTTCAAGCATTATGCATATGAGAATGACATGCATGAAAAGGTGAAAACACAAGAGAGAATTCAAATGAAAATATATTAATCATATAAATTGTGAGAACCCGCATAATTAGACTAAACTAAACCACATTAATCTGTAATTAGCGTTAAATAAAAATCAATCAATTATTGATCAGCACATAATTAGCACATTTGACTTTATAAATTGTGGTATCAACAATTCAAAACATCAAAGAATATACAAAGGTTTCAACCTCAAAGACTTTACAACAGTCCGTTTACAAAGCAGAATTAAAATATTACAACCCAATAATGGATACAGGATTAATTTTACAACCAATTACAATGTTAATTACAAGAGTTAATTAAATTACAATTCAATGTTCTTGCATTCATTTCATTGAAGCCCTTCTTGCTATCGCATCCAATCATCCTCCACCTTCCCATTTTGTACAACCAAAAGCTTAGAGAGTAGCTAGCAAAAACCGAAGGCAGTAATTATTAGTTAGAATAAAGAAGAGGTTATCGTCAGTTTCCCTGAAGTCTCGTAGGATTTCCATATCAATCTAGGTCAGCCGGTCCCTCAATCACCAAGGTACCATAACCAACCGGAGTTAGTTGGCCCTTGGTAATCAAGATATCCAGACCAACCTAGGTTAATAGGCACCGTTCACATTCGTGGGTTTCATCCCTCGGCGTTTAACTTAATCCGACACCCACGTATACTGAATTACCCAATCACAGAAAATCACCCGCATAGTGATTTTCTAACCATGGACCAAAAGGCCCTCACAAAAATCTTGCCATGTGAAAGCCATAAGGATAAGGGCAAGGGCATAGTGTTCATTAACCAGCCACAAGGGGAAGCCAGCCGAAATGCATCCCCCCTTAAGCCATCTTCCCATCCCACAAGTCTGCCATCCTCTCACAAGCCAAAGCAAGAACACAGAGCAAGCCTCAGTGCACAAAGGTAAGCCCCAACCAAACACCCCACTGCCTCCTTGTAACATCCCAATTTTTCTGAGCTTTAAAATCTTTTAAAGAGTTAGTAGGATAAAATTCACCATTTGGGTTTTATTTGATTTTAAATCCAAAGCTTAATATGGACTTTGTACATCAAAATAATTTAATATGATTAAAGTCAAAATCAACAATGGTCAAAACTATTTTATTTGGATTCTTTGGGCTTGGATATATTTTTTAGATTTTTTTGGAATTTTTCCAAGTTCATTTGCTATTTTCTATTGCTTATTTGAATTTCTGGTATTTTATTAAAAAGAAAAAGTATTAAAAATCTCAGATTTCTTCGTGGTCAAAACCCACTCTGTTCCAATACCCAATCATTTGTCTGACCCATCCACCGCAGCCTTCGCCCCACCGTTGGATCATCACGGGACGGTTGGATCTGCACGCCCGCGATCGCCTGCGCGCGTCCGCGTCTTCGTCTCTCTGCCAGTGGGACCCGCCGAGTCGTCATCTTCGTTTCGCTTTCCTCTCCGCGAGCGAGTTGACGTCGTCCGCCATTGAAGCTCTCGAGCTCTGTCCGACAACGGAGACTTTCCAACCGATTTTCTTCTAGAAATCGCGTCAAACCTTATCTCCTATCTTCCCCGCACCCGAATTCGGTGGAATCAAGTCCCGAATCAGACTCTATCTCTAAGAACAAACAAATCTGAGATTTTCTAGTTTTGGGGATTCCTTATCTACGCCTGATCTCTGGGTATAAAAGGGTCCCTAGGGTTCGCCCTTGCCTCCTCATCCCGAATCCCCACCTCGTTCCTCTCCTAAAGCTCCAGCGCCGCCGGAATTTGGAGTTTAGGGTTTTGGGGCCGCAAGCCAAAACTTCGAATTCCACCGCCGTCGACTGTGCCCCGTCCCGGTGGTCGTCGCCATCGCCTTCCTCGTCGCAGCCGCAACATCGTGCACCCCTTCGCTGCTCCTGGACGTCTCTGGTGGTCATCCCCGACAACGGCCACTCGTCCTCCTCCGCTCCAGCGCCAATTCTGGCCACCACCGTCGTTCTCCCGTGCTAAGAAGCCCACCACCAGGTCCGCAATAGCCTCCTCTACCCAGCGCACCCATCCGCTACCGCCGGCGAGCCCTGAAGCGCCGTTGCCAGATGAACCGAAGACCTCGCCGGCGTTGACGTCACTGTAGATGTGGACGCCAGGTCACCAAGTCATCTCACTGCCACATCTGCGCCACATCGCCTCCGTTGCTTGCGTGGCGTCCCTGTCAGCGCCCGCGTGCCATCTCATCCCAATCCAGATCTAGTAGGCTCGGTGGACATAGTTCACCATAGACCGTCTCACTGACGTGTGGGTCCCACATGTCAGATTTTCTTTTTTCTTTAATTCCGAGCGCTGACGTCATCGTTGCGCAATAATCCGATTTTTCTTTTAAGAAATAATTCGGAAATTCGGAATAATCAATTTTTAGGGTTTTCTTTAGATTTCCAACTTCCAAAGCCCATATCTTTTGCATCCGAACTCCGATTGAGCCCATTCAAATTTCTAAATTCATCTAAATTCAAGATCTACCTATCTGAGATTTTTATTTAATTTTTGGAGTTTGTTTTGCCTCTGTTTTTATTTATTTTTGCTTGTTTGTTTCGTTTGCGAGTAGACGTTGATACCTCGGGAGGTTTTGAAGAGCAAGGAGCATCTCAAGACCAAGATCAATACCACGACCTTTTCCAAGCCAAGTTATACCTTTGATCATATTGAACCCAGTTTTCAAAAGTTATGTTGATTCAAAGTATTGCATTTACTTTAATTATTTAAGTCAATGCTTTTGGGATTAGTTAATGTCCAATTTTTTATGACATCCTTGTCTAATTGTATGCCATAATATTTTGTCACCCTAGTTTGGTTTATTTGGTTGGTGCTATATATTACCAACATAGGTTGGCTAGATGCAATTAGATTGCTTAGTCATGCTACGAGTCATCATCTCATGTAAAGTTGCAAATATAAACTTGACTAAGTGACTATGGAACTATGTGATAAAAACTGTGTGCTCTATGTGCTATTACTCGTTGATGGCATGTGTTACACTTAACCAACAGGGTGGGAAAAGGTTTTGGACGGGGGCAAGTGGTCTGGTATACTTTTATGGTGGATCTGTGTTGGCGGGAATGATAGGTTAAAATTGGGAAGTCTTGCCCGGTCAATCAAGGACTTAACTTTGTGCGCCATTGAACTGAGCCTTTCGTACAACCACATGCCTGATGGGACGGGCCTAACTTAGTAAGTTATGGAGTCTTGACATTGATTACTCAGGTTGTAGGTTAGCTGTGTCGGATTGGGTGGAGGTGTGTACTACCAAGTAGTCGCATCACGGGGCGATTCGCCGTGTCACTGTCCAACAGTGTGCGTCTGTGGCGGCTAAGCATACCGGGAGTGTCAATGTCGAGATGAAGTTTTTGAACTATTTTGTTACGGCTAGTGCTAGCTACACTAGTTGTATCTTGTGGGTAAAGTGTACAACCTCTGCAGAGTGTTAAACAATCTATTCGAATAGCCGCGTCCGCGGTCATGGACATGCTCGGTGATTTCACACGAGGGGTAGTTTTTCATGAAAATCTTGGGAAGGGAGCTGTGTGACCTAAGTCATATGGCTATGTGAATAACTTGTTTAGGCTATGTGTCTTGGTGAAATAAAACTATCAAATTATTATTGTCTATTTGTTTTGAATTATGCTTCCAATCTATTACTTGTATTTAAATTGCAAATGCTGCATTTCTGCAAAAGAACCACAGAAGTCATTCCTTTGGAATAAGCCTGCATCTATAATTGCATTTCTATGGTATGACTTGCGAGTACGGTGTGTACTCATGCTTGTTGTAAAACATGCAATAGAAGAGGAGGAGTCTTCGCCTGCTTTCGAGGAGGAGTTCATCGAAGGTGCTTGATCGTAGGGGTCTTGATCCCAGTCAGTTGCATATGGTGAATTGATGGGATTCCGCTGAAGTTTCTTCATTCCGCTGCTATTTTATTTCTTTGTTAGCCCTGCGTGGCTTAATAATTGTAAACCCGACCATAAGGTCAAAACCTTTATTTGTTATCAAATTACCCGTTTATATTATTAATCGCTTGTGTGGATCGATATTCACCCATGTTGACACTGTGTGCACTAACGTGATCCTGGACTAGTGCATTATACACAGAGGGTCCAGAATTGCATATTTTGGGTCCCGACACTCCTCCATCCACACCATCATCAAACCATAGAAAGAAATGAGGGGAGTAAGGGAGAAGAGCAAGACCGGCGGAGCCAGGGCGGCGGCTTCGAACTGTCAGCAACCACCAACATCGCCAGGCATCAAGGCAGCCAGGAGGAGAAGCAAGCTCAGATTCTACATCATCACAGCCTGCAAGCCAACCACAGCGAGGGAGAATAGGAGAGCACCAGCGCGGAGCCAGCACTGCCATCCTCTTCCCCACCTCAAATCTCAACAAGAGGTAACCTCAGTTACAACCCGGTATGCACCACACATACACATCATTCACCCATAGATCATCTCACAGTAGTATCCATATATAGCTCTCAATTCATCACATCACAGAGTAAGGGGAAGAGACTGGGTTAGAGAGGAAGGGAGAGGATACCTCAGTGCACGGCATCAGCAGCAGCACCACCACTAGTAGCAACCCACAATTAGCACCCTCACTGTGCATCAAACATCTAACATCAAAAAGGGAATTCAACACCATCAGTAAAGCAAAAGCACATCGATCAGTAAAAGTAGAGAAGGAGGAAGGGGAGGGAGGTGAGGCTCAGGCGGCAAGGAGAGGCACGACAGTGAGGGAGCAGCCGGGTACAGGAGTAGGCAGCGTTGTGTGAGCCGGGGGTGAGCGGTGCCGAGTGAGCCGGGCGGGCCAAGATAGGCCGAGGCGGCGCTGCCACCGGCCATGTGAGAGGAGGTCGGGCCGGGGTGGAGGCGAGAGGTGGTGGCGCTGGGCCAACTGACGCAGAGGGAGGAGCTGGGGAGAGGAGCCTGAGGGGGCGAGGCGACGTCGGGCTGGGGAGGCAACACCGAGCGAAGGGGCTGGCTGATCGGGATCACAAAGTAGCCGAACCCGGGAGGAGGAGGAGGAGGCAGATCTGGAGCCGAGGGCACTGGCGGATGCGGGAGCGGCGGACTCGGAGGTCGGCGGTGGCACAACACCACTAGCGGGAGGAGGCGCCATGGGAACCGAGGCGGTGGAGCCGGGTGCTATGGAGAAGGGGAGAGGAAGGAGTTGGGGAGGAGAGCAATGAGATTGGGGGCAGTAGGGGGTGTCGGCTGAGTGAGGTGAGGGGGAGGTAATTGGGGGAATAGGTAGGTATTAGGGGGGATTAGGGTTAGAAAAGGGGGTTTAGAAATCTAAGTAGAGGAAGAATTTAGGAAAATTGTAGAAATCCTAATAAATTGTGATAATTAGTGTTGTAACAATGGAAATTAGCAATAAAATGAATAGATGTTAGCACTGTGTAATTTTGCGATCGGACGAATTCACTTAGATCATCGGGCTAACCAGTATTAAAATCAGTCTGTTGAGTACTTATTGAAATAAAATAAAATTGCCATAAAGTGTTGTTACTAAAATGTTAGTTTTCGGGTGTATCAAACCAATAAGTATTAGGCTAATAATCTGACGTGTTGGCTACCATTTAATCATATTAGAATAATTAAATTAATCAACTCTGAGTTTATTTAGAGAATTAAGTCTCTACGCACACACTTAAATAAGCTCAATTAAACGTCTTCGCACGAATAAAATTGATAAAATTAGTAAAATACAAGTACGAGTAGTATTTTATTTTCATTAGATAAAACACGAGTCTCGGTAACCGCGACCCTAAGCGAGCTAACAGTAAAACGACCGTAGTGGGGAGTGCTAACTTAGCGAGGAACCCAAAAAATTGTTATTAACTAAAATCTGCTAAAAAGAGGAACCAACTGACTATTGTGCACCTAATAGCACATAAATACCACTAAGTATTTGCTTAATTATTTACTATTTGCTCCGTCGCGTATTTGCAGCAGACGAGCCAACGCAAGCAACAGTAGTTGATATAGACTTCATCGGCAGCGATCTTTTCTGCAGTTCTGAAGGCAAGCTATTCTCTTGAACATAGACATAGTTATATTAAATATAAACCGTATATTGCTCTAATATATATGTATTGCATCAAAACTATTTCTCAAAAATTAAATCGGATTAAGATGAAATTGGAAAGATAAGGAAAGAGAGGAAAGAAAGGAAGAAATGAGAATTAATAGGTTGGTAAAAGGGGGCCCGGGCAGGGGAACACGACGATGATGATGAGGTAAAAGGTGGGACCCTTTTTACGTATGGTTAAAATATAAGGACCAACAAAACTCTTACTCCGTCAGAGGCCGTATACTCGGTTAGAGGCCGTAAATTCAGTACCAACCATTTTCCCGTTTTGGCGGGCAAAAAATACTACCTTGTTACGTAATTATGATCTCCACAACGGGTCACATTGGAGTGTTTGGGCACAGAAGTGAGCCGCTCCAAGGTGGAGTGTTGGGCACGGACAAGAGCCACCCCAACCAACATTACTGGAACTCAGTGGATGACGAGGTTAGCATTGTAACTAAACCAGCACCGACGGAAAGTAATAGGTGGAGACTTAGTCACGTAACTTGGAAAACGTTCTGTATTCTAAACTCAAAATCGCATCAAAGGAAATGCGGTGGACCTAGCTCAGAATAACTATGGGTAAAGTGGTACAAGCCTGCGCAGTGCTATATCAAATCATGAATTCATACTAGTCTCCTGGATTGGAGTCTATAGGAACCGCTAGGGGGTCTTTCTTCTCTCCGAGCGACAAGTAGTGTTTTCAGTATTAAAATTTGCCACCTAATGTTTTAATGAATTATTTTCAGAAAAGAGATGATATAGAAAATGTGATAACAAACAGAGATAGTCATACAGCGCATCGTTTGCAATTAATACTTACTGTGTACTTTTGTACTCAACGATTAAGGTTTCGGCCTTGCTTCAGTACTCCTCTTACAGGAAAAAGTTACGAATCTTAAAGAAAAACTGGATATGGCAACACGTACTATAGCAAAAACAAACAATCTGGCAACACGTACTATAGAAAAAGTTAATTAAGAAGGGGTAGTTTTGTTCTAATAAATTAGATGAAACTGAATCTGTCAACACGTACTGTAGCAAAAACAAACAATTAATGTATGCAATTTAGTGCTGTGCCGTCGAAAATGTAATATATCGGCCAATCATCGTTTACACTGCTGGGAACTTTCGACAGCGAATTAAACAAATCGAAAGCTTTCCCTAAACCCATAGTGATTTAGTAGCTAGTATCAAGCTATCACCATGCATGCAATGCAAATGGCTGCCATGAACCATCTAGGCTCAAGCTTTCAACCATGCACGAACTGAACTACGTGTCTCTGCATTCAGCCGAGCAGAGCTCGCCGTCTGAGGCAATAAATTCTTAGAAAGCCCATGCGAGGGCCACAGCTCCAGATGCCCAGTCCGTACATCGTACACGGTTGACCGCGCGCTACGGCCGCCGCTGCCACGTGGCTGCCGGGACGAGTCAGCGGGGGAGCGAGTGAGCCTCCTCCTTCGCTTCCTCGAAACCTAAGGAAAGGCTCACCTCCTCTCCCTCAGCTAGCATGCAGGGTTTCCTCAGCTTGAAGAGAGGGATAGGAAAAAAGAGACGAAGCTGCAGCAACAGCAGATATATATGGAGCCCAAGATGTCGAGCTATCTCTTCGCTTTCGTCTTCGCGTCGCTCCTCATGTCCTCCATGGCAGGTTAGCTCTACATTGTTATTGCTAATTTGCTTTGCTAATTAGGTCATGTATATGCTTTTCTTTTTCTGTTCTTTGTTCTAAATATATACTTGTGATTAGTCAGTTATGTTTCGGTTTCTGTTGTGATTTTTTGGAGTTGATTTGTTTGTATGACGCAGGAGGGCCGAGGAAGTTGTTGTTGAACAAACATCAAGTAGGATCACTGGTATATAAATGACTCAAAACTAGCGATTTATATAGCTAATTTCGTATTTCTGTCGTTACATTCGTCGATCAACATATATGTTCTTCTGGCATTGCAACGGAACAAACGAACTAATGTGAAAAACTTGGAGGAATGTCATATCGACGGTGTTTATGTCTCCAAGTATGGGACAAATTAATTCTTCAATTTCCTCTCCCTTTTGTTCCACCTCCTCTTGATCTCTAAGAGCACGGCAATGGAATATATGCAGCACACTAGGGATAAGATGCAAGTTTTTTCAACGTACTGGAAGACGGTCTTTTTGCCCTATACATTCTCTGAATTCCTATAGATTATAGGACAATCAGTTTTGTTTGACAAGTTAGCACAAATCAATCGAATCAAGTCATCCTCCATGTGGATAGTGGCACACTGCACAACTAGATCTACATCTTTGTAGGATCAAATTAGCACATCAATATTTATGTACACGTATGTCCCTCCTTCTAAATATATATTTCTTCTTTTTTTTGCAATTAGAAATAAAATGCACACACATACACACGCGAGTGCGCTCCTTTAGTACACACCTAGAAACACAGAGGCCGAGGATAAATCCATAACCTCACAAGCACGCTCACATATGCGTAAAGATGAGTGAATTCGTACACACATAACTCCACCACCCTACCAAGAGATGGTTGGCGACATAGCTAGCATACCATTAGCAATTGCATAGCCGTCGATTTGTAGTCACTTAGCTATAATTTGTCGATTAGTTATTGCTCTTGTGTTAGCTAAATGTTGTATTTGCTCGTGCATGTATGCGTGGCAGGAGACTTCTGAATCCATGCAGCAGCAGGGAGACGACCAAGTGGTGGCCCACGAAAGAATTCTCAGGCAGGTGAAGGCGAACGACTACGGGACCTACGACCCAACTCCGACCATGGATAAGCCTCACTACAAAGAGATACCTCACTAACGAACGAACTAGCTAAGATCGACGAATATTTTGCTACTTCAAGATCGATCGATCACAAGGATCCCTGCATACATGTACTTTGTTTAGTTTCTCGTTTAGTACTCGATCGTATGTATATGCCATATATGTTGTACCTGATCATTTTCAATCTATGCACGCTAGCTAGTCGTTTTCATGTACAAATTACAACACATCATAGTTAATGTACGACAGTTTACGTGATGGCAAAGATATATGTGCACGATGCACCCTCAGCAGCGCAAAATAGAAGTTATTTTATATATGACATCTAATGTGAGAACGACAGGTGAGACTTGGGACATCATGTTAACAACATCTTTATAGTACTATTATGGACCGAACACTTTGCCGCCTAAGAAAGAAAAGATAGGTCCAGGGGCGGTCCCTTTTAAGTTCATGGGTGTTCATCTGAACACTACCCATTAATTTTTGCAAAAAAAAAATCCACAGTATAGTATGCATATTACATATATAATAAAATATACTCTTAATTGGTCTAATCTGACCATAACTTTCCTCTCAGCTCATCTAACTGTATCTCCCTCTGGCGCCCCACAACTTCAAACTGGTCCATGTGATGGCCGGCCCATAGTCACAAGCCCTTAAGACATTACATAATTTGGCCGAGCCATATCAAGGACATTCCCCCTCATCTCTCTCTCTCTCTCTCTCTCTCTCTCTCTCTAACCCTACATACAACAGCCGACTCTCACATCTCTCCCTCTTTCTTGATAGCACGACCAAGAAGATGCAAATGCAGTAGCAAGTCAGAGGTCGGAGGAGCAAGGTCGGCCGCCAGTCGCCGGACAGTCCATTGCCATTGGGCCACCGAGCGGCAGAGCGGGACGAGCCGACTGTCAAGTGAGGAGGGCCACCGGGGAGCCCTACGGGCCAGCGGCTAGCTAGCGGTGATGACCCGGTGGCTCCCGACAAGAAGACTTACCCAAATTCTCGACAATGCAGATGTGGGTTCAATCCGAATTACTAGATCATCAATTCCCAAACCAGCAACGAACAAACCAAATGCCCAAATCAGGAATTTTGTTTGTGTTAGTTTGAATTATGATTGGTAAATCTTGTCTTTTTTGTGAAATGTAGATCTCAGAGCTTCAAAAAAATGAAGAAGAGGTTTATCGATTTGAAAGGCGTGAATGAAAATCGAGTTAAATTGTAATTTTTCTTGATTATTTTGTAATTTTAAGAAATTATTTTAGATGTTGTCATTAGTACGAAAAATTTGTACTTTGATTATTGTACACATTTATATTTTACATTGAACAATATTTTTATAATTTTAAACACTTATTCTGAAAATTCTAGGTTCACCACTGATAGATCTGCAAAGACCGTGTGCCATCGATCTCTCACCCTTTCTATTGCATTTCACTGTAAACGCTAAGACCATGATACCAGGGGTCATGGGCGGTGATGGATAGTATATAGCCAGACAGTTAACGCCAATATATCTATATTATTGAAGGGCGTAATTGCAAATATGCAGTGAGGTCTGCTCACCTTCGTAGGAGGACCAAATGTCTTTGCAATGAGCGTAAACTAAATAGGAGCGGCCAAAGAAGGCTAAGTAGAGGCACAGACTCCTACTCAAATTTTAGTTTTTAGTGTAGTATTCTAATAAGCCCAGTAAAAGTATTTCGATAGTACACTTGTGCCTCCACACGCTCACTTTTTTTTTGACATGATTCGCGCCCTAAATGTAAAGGTTTATTCGAAGTGCTTGCTCACTAGACAAGTATTCTATAGGAAAATTGTACACTTACATAGATCAAAACTAAGCAATGTAACAATTTCGAGCTACACCATCAAAGATGTAATGTATCGGTCACAAATTTCGTGGGAGGCCCACATGGGCAGCGGCCCAGCTCCAGTCTTCCACGGCTACGGGCGACAAGTCCGTGCATGGTGACCAAGACGCTTCTGGCCATTGCCAAAGTGGCGGGATGAGTGAGTGGGTGATCTCCCAGTCATTGGCTCGCTTGGTCTTGTTTTGAAAACGGGATAGCAAATTTAGCTTTTTTTCTGTTTAAAATAATAAAAATAGCATATCTATTCCGCTCTCAGTCTCAGTGCATAGCATCCCTCCTTTTGTGATTCCAGTGCACAGCAGTCACCTTCTGTGATCCCCTGCCGTAATCCTATTCTAAACAAAAACATGACTGTTCAGGATCACACGGAAGAAGACATGTATTGTCTGTCTATCATGCGCGATGTCATTTTTATCTTATCGTTCTAGCGCCCTTATATAAGCTATTTCCTTTTTTTTTAAAAAAAAAGCCTAATTGGCCGAAAACTCTTGATCTCCGCGAGCTAAACTCGCCACGCGTGCCGGGGCATTTCGGACACCCGAAACTTCACAGCCAATGCAGGTGGGCCCGGAGACCCCCCGTCCGCGGGGCCCGCGCCACGTGGACGGCGCGGGGCAGCGCGTCGGGTGGTCGGAGCAGCTCCTCTCCGCAGGCGCGCGGAACGGAAAGAAAGCATTTCACACCGGTCTTCGTACCCACCCCCTTCCGTACCCACGCGCTTCTCTTTCCCTCTCGCCTCGCTCGCCTTCTCGTCCCATCCGGGTCTCCCGGTCCTAACCCTAGCTCTCGCCGCCTCCCGCGGCGGAGAAACCACGGCAACGGTGGCGGCGGATCCGAGCCGGGTTCCGGATTGCATCTGGCGGGGTCCGTGTTGGTTGATGGAGCTGTGAGCGTGCTTGGACGATCCGGTGCGCTCCTGCTGGCTCTGAATTTTCGATTGATTGGAGGTAATTTCCGGGAATTAATGGGTTCCGCTGTGGCTGGTGTGGGGAGATATTGGGAAATTTTGCCCCATTTTGCTGCGATGTTAAGATAGGGACTTGTTCTTAGGCTTGGTAGTTTGCCCACGGCCCCACAGTAGATGCACAAAGTATAATTACTGGTTGGTTTTGTGATTTGTGTAGTTCTAATCAAGTGCTTTGGTTAATTTTCACCGGCACTACCTATTTTTGTATTGAAATTTGGAACAGATGAATTGCAATATGAAATTTGACACTTCAGAAGGAATTGTTGTACCCACACGGTAAAAGCAATAGTATCTTTACATCGTTGTTCTCAACCGTTATCCGATAAATTGTACGAAACACGGTGTATAATCACCAGTAAAAGGAGCTTCTTATGTTTTGTTTCCATTGTGCTTTAATCCGATATCCAAGAAAAGGATATTGTACTTGTCGTTCAACCTCAGCTTCTACAATTCTTGATGTTTTTAGATACGCATAAACATGAGATGCTCATGTGTTGTGCGTGAGGAATAAGTCCTCTTTGAGTGCGTGCTAGTTTTGGAATATCTTGACGTTGGCACCTAATAGTGCCGCATAGTTTCTCCCAGTGAGCCTCCAAGCATCTTTTTTCTATGTAATTTTTGGATGTACCTATCGTACATTGATAAAGTGGTTGGCTGCTGCTTGCTAGTGGAAGCTAAAAACTTTAAGGTGGCCTGACCGTGTCCTTGTGTTCAGAAGTTTGTGATTTGTGAATATAATCACCCAAACTTTAAGTGAGCTGCTTGCCTTTAACATGTCCAAAAGATACACTAGACCTTCGCACATACCGCTCATTAATTTTTTTTATGAATTTGTATGATTTGTTCAACTCTACGAAGCCAAAGTGACAATCAAATCTTACATGGTTTACAGGTTCATGAAGTTTCTTTATGCCCTATTTTGGATCAGTCAACCTCATGCCAGTATTTATTTTTCTTATTTTATATCATCTCCCCTCTCTTTTCCCTTGGCCTCCTCTTAAGCCACAGCAAGGTGGCAGTCCCTTACTAGTACTTTCTTGAAGTCTCAATCTTCCTTCATTGAAGATAATATGGTTGTCATTATTTTGCAGTATCATCTTGGGAGTGTGAGCATGGTATGTATGACTTGCAATTTTGCATCACGTGGATGAATTCTGAAGATTTGGTTGTATATAAGTAAAGGCACATTGAATCCTTTCCCACAATAAGTATGGGAGCTAATTGCTGTGTAGCTGCCAAGGAGAGGTCCCAGCCATGTGTAGCTTCAGTTGAAGTTTCAGCATACAGGATGAGGCGCTCACCATCATGGAACTTCCGGTGGGACAACCGCACACACATAGAGGACATAATGGAAAACACTAGACTGTTTTCCAATCACAGTAGTGGAAACATTCAGCCAGAACTAAAGAGTGGTTCCATTACACCAACTGAAGGCCATCCCAATGAGGATGGCCTTTCCGATGTGTTCCACAGGGTCAAATGGCCAAAAACTGACAAGAAGATGGAAGCATCCAAACTTTCAAAAGCTGATCCTCGAGGTAAAAGCATAAATTGATGCTCTGTGAAATGATTTTATTATCACCTTTTATGTGGTTTTCTTTTTCCCCCTTTCTTGAGTGATTTATGTTACTGATTGAATAGTTATGGGCATATCGTCTTAACACACATATATTCTTGGAGAACAAAGTGAAGCTGCTTATGAGGGTGGAATGTTACATGAACATTGTCACATTGGGATGCACTTTTTAACCTAGTGCTAGCATTTTCATATTTTCCGCGCTCAAGTCCAATTATGCTTAACTATAATATATTGATTTTCTATTCTGTTGTTTTTAAGGCTTAAGCACATTTGTCATTTTTTTAAATATAATTTTGTTCCTTCCCCTCTGTTGTATTAACTCCAAATGTCGACCAATTTTTTTGGTCTTGAAGCATACACAATTATAAAACACATATGCTGTGCACCTCTCAATTCACTATATTCCAATTTAATGAACAGTATAGTGCTCTTTCTTCACTACCTCTTTACCGTGTGTAAAAAACTAGTAAGTAGAAATAATTGCTCTGTTGCATATGAGAATCCACACTTTACCACTAAAGAAGCAAGCAATTCTTCTCTGATATCTGTTTCATATTTTCAGCAGTTCATTCTACAGCAAGCTATCCACCCCCTGAGGTATTCAGTATTGAGCATTTGAGCTATATTTTGTAAATTATCACTCTTATTTTCCAAATACTATGTAAAGATTGATACAATTGTTTCTGATGGTTCTTTCCTTCACCAATCACTATCTTGTGAAGGCAAATTCCAGCAAATCACTAGACATGGTAGCTGTTGCTTCAGACATAAAGACATCAAAGTCCCTTCCTTCAACACCACACCTAGCATCCAGAGCAGATCCTTCATCCTCTAGGAGTCAATCTCTTCACATGGACTCAAATTCAACGAGGAAAGCACGCCGATCACCAGTGCATCAACTATATAGGCAAATCTCGGACAGCAAGATCCCATCTCTCAAGTCCTTCGACGGGAGCAGCTCTGCTGAAGGAAGGCCATCAAACTCCATGCTCTCTTCCTGCAACAATGATCCATTTTCAGGAGGATCACATGGTGAGTCATCTGGCGGGTGGTCAACACTTACATTTTCTGAATTGGTGGCTTCATCTCAAAGAGAGAGGCGGTCAGCAGACAGTGAGCTCTTTGGCTCTATCACCAGTAAAATAGCAAGATCAAATGCTTCGCATTCTACTGCCCTCTCCCCTGACCAAGAGGTGTGCAAGCTATGTTCAAAGCCATTAAAGGAACAATCTACATGTAATGCTCATGACCTGGCAGTTGCTGCTGTTTTATTCTGTGGTCATGCATACCATGCAAACTGTTTGGATGGTATAACTACGGAAAGTGACAAATATGATCCTCCATGTCCTGTATGCACCCGTGGTGAGCAATGTACAGCAAAACTATTTGGTAAGCTGGACTCAAAGATTAAGAACAAGGTGTCAAAAAATGTGATGGCGGATACCAATCTAGAACGGAATTCTAAGTACCAGAAGAAAAGTACGAGAGAACCAAGGCTGGGCACAAGTTCTAGCATGAAGGATTCATATGGTCAACCATTTTTTAGGAGGCATTTTTCAATTGGTTCTCGGCCACCAAGATCAGTTTTGGGGAGTGAGTCAACAGGAAAGAAGGGCTTCTGGGCAAGGCACTGGAGAGAATAGCGAGCTAGTCAGCTACACATCTTCAAATGTGGTGAGTAGCTTCCCATTGTTCTATTCCATAAATTCAACTCTGATTGCTCTTTTCATCTTTATATCTCTTGAGAACAGAGACAGAAGTTTATAGTATATATCTTTCTCTGTGTTTTTTTCCCCTAGGAAAGCACTTGATGGTGTAAGCTGCGGAGCAATCTTACAGTGAAATCAGACTGATGAAAGGAGTGGACTGTTGAGCTACCATATTGTATTTGTAAGTTCCCACACTATTCATTTAAGCAGTACTTGTGCTATCACAAATCTAGGGAGAGTAGAATCTGTCTTATACTGTGCGATCGACGGTTGTAGTAGTCTTTCTGACCTCGGTCGTAGTTCACTAGGCGATGTAATAGCGCAGATTAGGGGAATAGTATTCAAGACTAAGGCCCCATGCTGGGTTGAAAGGTTTAAATCCGGCATGTTATATTGTTATCTTTGCGTTTTCTTTTGTAATATCTATTGTTGGATCGCATACATAATTTGGAAATTATAGCATCCAGACAGTTCTCATCGCAGAACATAAGTATATTGGAAAGATAGAAGGATTTCAGATTGAAGTGGCAAGAGTTCAATTATCAGAGCTCATACGGTAATGCGCATGTACTATGTTGATTGTAGAATTTGCGCAAGTCGCGCACCCAGTGACAAATGGTGAACCCGAGGATTATTGACCTCGGGAGTTCTGTGACTTCTGCGTTGTTGGTTCAATGTGACCATGCATTGGTATTTTTGTACATCTTTTTGGATTAGTTAATATGAATTCGAATAATTTTTTTTCTCCGATTCTAGAACAACTAAAAGTCTCAGTTAACTGAAATGGTAAAAATGGTAACATAATTGGATTAGTTGCACTTGCATTTTTTTTTCTATTTCCAAACTTGATAGTAGTAAGCTTGGAGATATGAGAAACCCGATTTTGCTTGAAGTCACGTGTATTTGTAGAAATGGCCACCGAGGTCATCGTTGGCGTAAGGTGACCGTACACCAACAGCTTCCGCGCCGCCACGTGGTGTAGGGCTATTGGTGCACGGTCATCGTGCGCTAACGCCTGGCCCTCCCGGATGATTCCCGCGCCATCTCATCGCGTTGGTGCACGGCCACCGTGCGCCAATGGTATGTGCGCTGCCATGTGTCCCTCCGCCGCTAGGGTTTTGAGAAATTAGGGTTTTGTTGCTGTTCGTAGAAATTATAAAATATAACAAATAAATTCAAAAAATTATGAAATATTTTGTAGAACCTTCCGACACAGTGTATTATACGGTGTAAATATGCTATAATTTTATTTGTTCAGAATTTTTCTCGCAACAACCTCCCGACATGCATCCCCCTTCGGCCCTCTTGCTCGCCCACCACACTCGCCACGCACTCGGACTGTTCTGCGGAGAATTAAAAAACCGCGCGGTGGCCATCTTTCCCACCGTCCCTCCTTCGCACATCTGTCGCCTTGTCCAGAAATTCCGGCGCCAACGCCGCGACTCCTCCGCTCGGCTATAAATACTGAACTATGGCACTCGCTCTTCGCTCATCTTATTTGCGTTTCGATTCTCGTTCTTGCGTTCGTTGCTGAGAACTTAGAGAACGTAACATAATTACTTTATTGGGAGGTTAACTGTTTTCTTGCTTCTCGTCGCTCGGCCTTTTTTGATTACTTCCCCCCGAATGGCAGGTAATTTGTTGGATGCTTTTGCCGTTATTACCGTAGTTGTAATTAGTCAGTCTTAGTCAGCTAGTCGTAATTAGTTAGTTCACCAGTAATGAATTAATTTAGTGGTAATTAATTAGTCGTAATTAGTTTTGTAGTCATCATTACGGCATATTAAGTAAGTGAAAATGAAGTACTGATAATTTTTTTAGTGGTACAATCGTAATTAGTTTAGAAGTAATTAATTAGTCATAATTAGTTAGTTTAGTAGTAATTAATTAATTGTAATTAGTTTAGTAGTCATCATTACGGCATATTAAATAAATAGAAATGAAGTACTGGTAATTTTTTTAGTGGTAATTAATCAGTTGTTTGCAGAAATGATTAGTGGAAATGAACTACCAGTAATTTATGTAGTGGTAATTAATCAGTCGTAATTAGTTAAGTATGAATTAGTTAGGCATAACTCATTCGTAATTATTTAGTGATTGTTGTGTGGTTTTAGGTATTTTCGAACATGCAAGACTTGTTTGTATTTTACAGTAATGGTCTCGTACGGGCCGGACCCAATGGGTTGAACCTATCGAGATGCCAGTACAAGATGGTTCAGGCGAAGGGGCTCCACGCGATGAATATTCACGAGCTGCGAAGCTACATCCGGAGAGAGTTCGTCACGAAACCAACGACGAAGAAAGTTGTGATCGAGGCGATCACCTGAACGAATTATGTGTGGGAGCTCGTCAAGGTGAATGGAAGCATAGCATGGAGGCAGTACATGGAGATTGCCTCCCAGCCCGATGCGGCCATTCACGGGAAGCCTATGGTGTACGTGAATTTTGTACGCAGGGTGTCGGGAAACCCTGATGATGCCGGAGCCTCTACAAGCAGGCAAGCGTAGCTCAAGCGTGAAGATGGCAACACATAATGTGTTACCTCGGAGGGAAGTCCCGCGCCTAATTTTGTGCCAAATGAGGGGGTGAAAACGTGGTAGTTGGCCCGCATCGACTGCCACGAGTATCTATCGGACGAGCATCTTAGGTTGGAGTCCGACGAGGATGCCGACTCAAGCTCAAATGGTAGTGACGAGGACGTACACCAAGCCGGTGGTCCTTACGTGGCATCGAGACTTGATGATATCTCGATGCGTTCGCTTGTACTACCGCAAGAAGAAGGCTCCCAGTGGGGGTTTGAAGCCGACACCCTCTTAGTTGGACAGCGCTTCCCGAACAAGGTGGCCGTGCAACAAGCTATAGCACGGTACGTCTTGTTCATCAGCCGTATGTATCGAGTGCACTAGTCCAACCCAGGAAAGTACGCAGTGAAGTGCGTAGTGGAAGGCTGCTCTGGTAAGGTCAGCGCTCACCGAGCAAAGATCTTCGGCTCGGTCTTCACGGTCAATGTGCTGATTGACGACACTTGTGAGATCAGCGAGCCCCTGCGGCAGCAGATCGAAACATGACTTCTACATATGTTGCAAGCCTCATCACGCACCTAGTTGAGGCGGATGTGTCTGTCTTCCCCAAGATGCTGATGTCGAAAGTCATCAATCAGGTTGGCAATCCAGTCAGCTACAGTAGGGTTCGACGAGCCAAGCAGAAGGTTATCAAGAACATGTACAGGACATACGAAGAGGCGTACAACCTTGTACCGTGATTGCTTCACCAGATTGTCGAATCAAACCCCGGCACGTACATAAACAAGCTTGACCGTGAAGATGCTGAGAAAGCGCCCAACCGCTTCATACTGGACCGAGTGTTCTGGGTGGCAATCCAGTCAGCTACAGTAAGGTCCGACGAGCCAAGCAAAAGGTTATCAAGAACATGTACAGGACATACGAAGAGGCGTACAACCTTGTACCATGATTGCTTCACCAGATTGTCGAATCAAACCCCGGCACGTACATAAACAAGCTTGACCGTGAAGATGCTGAGAAAGCGCCCAACCGCTTCATACTGGACCGAGTGTTCTGGGCTTTCGCTCAGGCCATCGGGGGCTTCAAGTTGTGTTGTCCCGTGTTAACGATGGATGGCACTTTCCTCACGGGGAGGTACAAGGGCACCATCCTCACCGCGGTGGCGGCCGACGCAAATGATCAGCTTCTCTCAGCAGCATTTGCCATTATAGAGAGCGAGAACACATCCAGCTGACTGTGGTTCCTAGAGAACGTGAAAACAACGGTAGTGGGAGACCGGCCCAACGTTTGCCTAATCACAGACCGCAATGTTGGGTTGTTGGCAAACATCAACACCATGCAGTGTGGGACAGATCCGTCTCACCAGTGGAACGACGTGCAATCCAGGTGGTGCATGAGGCATCTTGCATCTAACTTGTTCACGCGGTTCCGCGGTCAGGAACTCATGAAGACGTTCAAGGCATTATGTCTGTAGAACCAGAGGCGGAAGTTTGAGTCCATTTGGAGAGATCTCGAACACTGGACTATGAGGCATACAAGGTAGTCCACTCCGGAGGGGGAGCAACCCAGTAGTGCCATAAGCTTCTCCGAGTGGATTAATGGCCACGCTCCTGAATTGGAGAAATGGTTCCTCCTCTATGACACAAATGGTGCGAGGTACGGGATTATGACGACCAACATGTCCGAGGTATACAACAGTGTCCTCAAAGATGTGTGGTGCCTCCCTATCACCGCGATCGTCCAGGAGATATGGACTCACACTGTTGGTTATTTCATCAATAAAGCCACCGCAGCCAAGCGACAGATAGACGAAGGCAAGCAGTGGTCTGAGAACATGCAGAAGCACATAGACTGGAAGATGAAGAAGGCCCAAATGCACGACATCCAGGTGATCGATGACCTCAGGCGGAAGTATGAGATCAGGCTTCAGCAGAAATACATCAACAGTCATGCTAGGGGAGAAAGAAAATAAGCATGTACCTTGGGTGATGTGGCGACATACACCTCCAACAAGTCGAAGCTCCTCCACAAGCCACGCTCGCATGTGTACAAGGCGTGTGTGCAAATAAAGCAGATGTCTACGCCATACATCTCCAAGTACTACGACATGCAACACCTATTCAGTACATGGAGTGGAGAGTTTCACTCATACGGCTTAGAAATGAACTACAAGGATCTTTGGCCGGACATAGTGGACTTGAAGAAAATAGAGAAGGGGTGACGGCAGACGCGACACTTTCGGAATGACATGGATGCCAGTCAACATACCAGTATTAGCCGCGCAATCAAGTGTAGGATATGTAAGATCCTTAGACACTCAATGAAGGATTGTCCCAATGCACCCAAATTTCATCCTGGCCGTCATTCATTCGTAATGTAATGTAATGGTTTTCCGCCTTATTTGTTATGTACAATGCAAACTTCTACGGTACCCAGCTATGGACTCTTCGGCAAACTTCTACACGAGGGTGTTGTAGAAGTGCAAGTGGTTTGCGCAGAAAAGGAAACATCTACAATACTCAGATTTTTCAATAAAAGATGCTCAAGTACCACCACATTTTTTGATCCCGTAGTGTGTGTGTAGCGAGCCGGCGGAGATCATTTAGTCCACACATCCAAACACCGCTACCCGGGCGTACTACATGTGCGGGCACCACCTCGTAAGCGTTTCTTTCGCACGCGTCGATTTTCCTCTTTCTACATTGAATTCCTTAAATTTTTAACTTCATCCCCCACATAATGGCAGCCCGAGATGCGCTGCCACTTTTTCCAGTGGATCGATGGCCCGGAGATGTACGACAGGCCGTTTATCCAGCAAAAGTACATGCTGAACTACTCGATGCAAGTCGAGCCCTTCGTGCGTTGGAAACCTTACGTACCAGACTCTGTTGAGGAGGCACCGAAGGAGCCCAGTACTCGCCCGGGTATAATCCATATTAACGACATGAGTTATGAAGAAATTACATCCTTGTTATGTTTTTCACTGTACGGTGCACTTACATCATGGAATCGCAGGACATGGACGATTTCGACATACCAGCCCGACGTGGAGAGTCCCGCGACAAGGGGAAGGGAAAGGCTCATGTGGCTGAGCCTGGCCGCCATATCGTATCCGGTCGCTCGGGCGTAATCCATATCGACGATGTGAGTTATGAAAAATTTACATCTTTGTTACGCTTTTCACTGTACGGTGTACTCACAACATGGAATCGTAGGATATGGACGACTTCGACACACCAGCTCGACGTGGAGAGTCCCGTGACAAGGGGAAGGGGAAGGCTCCTTCGACCGAGACCGACCGACGTCGTAGCGTATTCGGCCGACCGGGCGCACTTCGTATCGAAGACGTGGGTTCTATACAATTTGCATCCTTATTAAGTTTCTTACTGTACTGTCCACTTGCATCATGGAATCGTAGGACATGGACGACTTCGACCCTCGCCACCACCGTAGGCAGACTCGAGACAAGGGGCACTCGCTATGGCGCCGCGGAGACTAGTTGCACAAGCTTATCTAGACTTTGGTGTATCCCGTGTTATGCGATTATGTTTGGGTATATTTGTATTCATATTTTGTTTTGCTATATTTGTACGCGTATTTTGGTTGTTATGTTTGTACTCCTGCACCATATTGTATATTGACATCTCGAATGGAGTTGCAATGCAGCTTTTTTTCATACATTCCAAGTCACATGAAATCATGAAACTCTAATTTCTGAAACCTAAAATCCAAATTTTCGTGACCTAAATTCCAAAACACATATCAAATTGTCCAAATAGTACACAATCAAGTCCACTACGTGATCAGCCTTCAAAATTAAATTCATAATTTTTGGAGCTCAATTTCTACATTTACAAATTCGTACAAACATTACATTTATATGAAATTACGAGAAAAATTCTGAACAAATAAAATTATGGCAAATTTACACTGTATAGTACACTGTGTCGGGAGGCTCTACAAAATATTTCATAATTTTTTGAATTTATTTGCTATATTTTATAATTTCTACGAACAGCCGCGAAACCTTAATTTCTAAAGCCCTAATTTCTCGAAACCCTAGCACCGGCCGTTGGTGCACGGTGGTCGTGCGCCAATGCGCTGAGGTGGCGGCGGGGTCGATCGGGAGGGCCACGTGGCGGCGGGATACCACGTGGTGGCGCGGGAGCCATTGGCGCACGGTGACCATGCGCCAACGGTGCTATTTCTGTAAATACGCGACCTCGAAGGTTATTTTTGCAAATACAGATTGAAAACGTGTTGTATTTGCTAAAAATTCCTGATGCATGCATGACAGTAGTCCCTTGCGATCACCCCTCAATATATCTGCATTTATTAACATACTATTATCCCTGCAGCAATGCGGATGGTATATTCTAGTACTATTTTTGAAAGCTTCACAAACTGTCTCTACGGAGCTGTTCGGTTGATACACACACTTTGAAAAGAAAAGAAAAAAGGACACCGGCAAAATGGATGATTTCCCCTCTACAATTCGCAAGTTTTGCTGGACAAATGAGTGTAGGACGAGTGGATCAAGTTGCTACTAAAGTATGGCACGCTACGATTGTGGCTACGAGATCCATTTGGTTTGTTATAAATTCGTCTAAAGCAAGCGTTGCAAAGTTTGGCTCAACGAAACACCCCTGCCTCTCAAATGCAGGATAACGTACGTACCAACTTAAATGCATCCATCCACATTTGATCCGCACAAGCACAACTCGTTTAGCAATTGTGTTCTTTTTAATGGAAGGTAGCTGTGCCGCGCTTGGCCATGCATGTACTTGGATCGTGACCACAGTTTCACCGTCACGAGAAGTGTGTCAGATATGCTATGACCTAGTGTCGCGAGTTCGTTGAATTTCCTGAATTTTTGGCTAAATGTCACTGTTGGGAGTACTAGTAAAAATAACGTCATCATAGTCGCAATTGTAAAAAATAACGTTCTCGTCTACATTACCATGGGACGGACGGCTCACGTACTGATAAGTGGCGTCTCGTCCGCACCACCGTGATGTGGATGAGAGCATCATTTTTGTAATTGCGGCTACGATGATGCTATTTTTGCTAATACCGCTCCAAATAGTGACATCTAGGCCAAAAATTCGAATTTGCTAGGTTTTAGCCCCAACTCGAGTGGCATAAAACATTTGAACGAGTTTATTTTCCGAGGTCCAAGCAAAGTTATAATTAATGGATACGGGATACAATTAAGGTTCCTATTGGGTTGGCTTGGGTGTATCGAATATATCGGGCATAGTATTTTAATGGTCACGGCGTCTCATGGCAAAGCGCCATATTTTTGCAGCGTCCTAGGACAAAACCATGATTTTATGGTGTCCCACAAAAAACGTCACAAAAATTTAAAGTGTTATGTATTCAATTTTACAGTTGAATTATTCGTGAAGACGTATAATTTTCCTATACATAACATATCACTTGTATTGTGGACCAACATATTAGCCGATGGTAGGTCAAATATGTACTAGTATCAGACAACATATCTTTTATTAACTTGTCATATCGTATATCGGCTGTACAACCAATATTTCTTTTTTGAGAGAGTTACAACTTACAAACAGATATTTAAAATACTAGGTTCAAGATCAAATACTCCAACCAATCACCAAAAATGTGTTGTTTTGGAATACATGTAGTCAAACTTTTAAAACTTTGTATATCGATATCTTTTTAAATATTTAGATTAGACGTATGAAAGTCATATATGTAGATTTGCCTCGAAAAATATTTTAATAATATTATAGTTTTATTAAGTTTTATAAATATATTATAATAGAAATTAGTTGTTAACATTACGTTTTGGGGATATACCGACAGGAAAAATTTGTCTGGAGAGAGGAGAAACGTAGCAAGCCCATTTTAAAAGCGCAAGTCGCAAGACTGAGAGAGAGAGATTGTGTGTGTGTGTGTGAGAGAGAGAGAGAGAGAGGCCATAAGCACGGAGCATCACTCACTCATCGCATGCCGCTGCCACTGCGACAGATGGCCCACAAGACAGTGAGGTGAAGCCCGCAGGATCTCAAACCCGTGTGTTTAGTTGGTGAGATGAAATTGAATGAGATGGAATGTCTTATATAATGTGATTCCATTGTTTTGGGTAAATGAGATGATTTAGTATCTAGAGATAATATTCTATAGATTTATATTCCACCATTTAGAATGAGATGGTTCTATTCAAGCAATCAAACATATGAATAACTTTTTTTGAACCAACCTGTACATGTACTACTTGGTTCTTGCAACCAAACACACCCTTATTAAAGACAAAATTGGATATATGTCACTTCAAAAGATGGTACTTTGAAAAATGTCACTCCAAAACACAAATTGAAAATTTGCCACTCCAGAATTTGTCTCTTTGGATTTTCGCCACTCTTGAATACTTTTGCCCTCCCTTCTTCCTCCTGACCGATTGGCACCACCGCTTCTCCAACGAGCTCCAGCTACGCTGCTTCCTCCTCGCCGCGAGTCGCGTCACCACCGTGATGATGGGGTGGAGGACGATGAGGGGCGCGTTGGGGGAGGGGCGCGCGGTGAGGAGGCGTGCGTCCTTGCCATAGTGGCTGACGGCGGTGCCATCGACAAGGTTAATGAGGGAGACGAGGTGCGTGTTTCACCTTACCGATGAGCACCATCTCAATGACCTCCACGGTGAGCGTGTCGGTGATACGGAGGTCGTTGCGGAACTGCGGCTTGATGTCGACGCAGAGCAGCTAGGAGTTGATCTCGGGGCGCCGCGTGAATTTGCAGAGACGGCGGCCGACGCAGCAGAGGACGAGGTATTTGGATGAAGGAACACCTCCGAGAGCATGTCCACGCGGCTCAGCGCCATCGCCACCGAAGCACCCAGTGAGGCCACGGATGTGGCGGAGATGCGGAGGTGGCGGCGGCAGTGAGGGGTGAGAGAGGCGATAATTGGCTTAACGTGGTTGGGGCTGGGAGTGGGGTTAGAGAGCAGCATGGATGGGAGGAGAGAGGGGTGGTGGGTTTCGCGAGGAGCATGGCTGAGGTGGCGGTCAATCGGTCGTCTCGGAGGGGTTGGTGTTCGACGAAATGCTCGCGGCAAGTAGGAGATGGCGCAATTGGAGCTCGTCAGAGGAGTGGTGACGCTGGTGGCCAGGAGGAAGAAGTAAGGTGGGAGGGTAAAAGTGTCCAAAAGTGACAAAAAAAATCTTAAAAAAACAAGTTTTAGAGTGAATTTTCCATTTTCCAATTTTATATTATGTAATGTCATTTCAAAGTGATATTTTTATAGTGGTATATATCAAATTTTGACCTTGATAAACCCCGTGGTCCGTAACATCCGTGGCTCGGAAAGGCCACGAGTCCATGCATGTGGGCCCGGGACAGCGCGGCGGGGGTACGTGGCCCAGCACTCGCAGTCGCGGTCGGAAGCGTCGCGACTGCAGGCTCTCGTGTCCACCCGGGTGGCCGGAGCAATTCCGCAGCCGAGCGGAGACCCATTCCTACCGGCTTTTATACCCACACCCCCTCCTCTCTCTCCCTCTCTCTCTCTCCCCCCTCTTCCCCTTCGATTCTCTCTCCTTCGCTCGCCTCTCCCAAGCCCCAGGCACCCAGCCCTAACCGAGCCCTAGCCCAGGTCGCGGGAGGCCAGGCGAGGCGCTGCTCGAATCACGCGTAGGGTGCGCGGCGGTTGGGGCTCCGTCAGATACTCAGATCCGGACCCGGTGCCGGGCCGCCGGGATCCTCCGCGACGGTCGTGGTGGAGCGGTGGGGACGTGCTTGGGCGGTTGGGCGCGTCGGCCTTCCTCTGATTGGGGCTACTTGTTCGCGTGATTCGAGGTAATTCCTGCGAACAGTGGGGGGCCTGCTGCGGTAGGTGGGGGAAATGGGGAATTTTGGTGATTTCGTGGCATGCTGGTCGTGTGGCCAGTCTCTGGTGAATTGCGGGTTACTTTTACATCGGTGCTAGTTTGCTTTTGTTTGCTCAAAAGTTGTTCTTTTGTGATGTATGATTGAAGGATACGTGGTTGACTTGATCTTCTCCTGTGTGTTAGTTTTTGTCCCCAATTTTACCTGCTAGATTTACTACTTGTTTAGTTACCACCGATTCATTTCATGATTTGTTAGTTGTTAGTTAAAAATTTACAGCGCAATTTCGTGTTGAAAAGAATTTTGATTTCAAAGTGATCCCCCGTCATGTTAAACTGGGTCTACTGTTGTATTCTGGCACTGGAGTGATACACAAGCATATAATGTTTTGTTCCCTATTATTGCTTTAATCCGATGCCCTGAGTCCTGTGGTGGTTTGTGGTGGTTTATACAACTCTTGATTTGACATGGGCATAAATGTGAGATGCTGATGTGTTGTGTGGGGGGAATCAGTGCCCTTTGAGTGTGTTTTAGTTTTGGAATGCCTTGATTCTGGTCTCTACCTAACAGCGGCTTTCTTCCTTCACATAGTTTCACCCACTGTGGTTAGCCGGCTTCTCCAGTTTGTGCCTTCAATTATACGCAAGCATCTTTTTGAGCTTTCTTATTGTGCATAGGTGAAGTGGTTGCTTTATGGACGTTGATGTTCAGCTCCTGGGAGAATTTAGAAATGGCAAGAGGGAATTATTATGTATGGAAAGCATGCTGCTAGTTTTTTGGCATTTGTCACAGATATGCTCAATCTTCACACTCTCCTTCCCTCAAATTAATTTCTTTTTTGCCTTTTCCTCCCACAATTTAAGGATTGGCTCAAGCAACCTATCTTACTTAAAATGATTGTAAGTGGTGCCTAGGCTGTGCAAATCAAATAGGAAGATGAGTTCAAGATAATTTATTGTCGTTTATGATGTTTGTGAGGTTATTTTGTACCCTAATTTGGATTGATGAACCCTATCAGATATGTGGACCCTGTACTAGATTATGTTTCTTTCTTTTACTCCTTCATTTCCTCTCACTTCCCCGATCACCATACATAGGTGGCCACCCCTCCTTCGTGCACAGCTTTTATAGGACCATGGAGATTACAAGAATATCATATCATATGCAAGACAGGAATTTAGATTTAGCAATGTTTAATAATTTCTAGTCATACCTGTTTCTTTAGATCAGCTTGTTGCAGAAGCTCCTTAGCTTCCTTGTTGGGGGTTGCTTTCTTCTTTTGATTTTATACCCTCAGTTGTCTCTGGAGGCTTCTATTATAGCTCAGAGTGCCCCTATCTACACTAGATAGTATTTTCTTTTAAGTCCTGTATTTATTCATTTATTGATTGAAGATGATCCTTATTGTTGTTATTGTCTTTCACTCTTTCTATGTCAGTTAGGTAGGATGCGCTTGTTAAGTTTGGCTCACGAATTTGTGTCACATGAATGAGTGCTCAGCATTTTGGATGATCAAAATGTCGTCATATTGATTTCTTTTGCTCAATCGATATGGGAGCTAACTGCTGTATAGCTGCAAAGGAGAGGCCACAGCCATGTGTGACTCCGGTTGAAGTGTCGGCTTACAGGAACGTAAGGCACTCCCCATCATGGAGCTTCCGATGGGACAACCGCACACACATAGAAGACATAATGGAAATCCCCACATTGTTTTCCAACCATAGTAGTGGAAGCATCAGCATTCGGCCTGAAACAAAGAGTGGTTCCATTGCACCGACAGAAGGCTTTTCTAATGGAGGTAGCCCTTCTGATGTGTTCCACAAGGTCAAGTGGCATAAATCTGACAAGAAGATGGAAGCATCTAAGATTGCAAAATCTGATCCTCAAGGTAAATAGATATGTTGGTGCTATGTGATATGCTTTCATTCTTTCATGTTATTATGCATTCCCCAGCCTGATGGGATTTAGCATTGGTGTTCTTCACAATCATATTAGTCAAATTATATGAAACATTTTTTTCTTTTAGGACAAAAGATGAAGTCCCTATTTCATAATTATATTGGTTGAAAACCTGCAAGCATAATCGAGAAGCCGACACCATGAAAAGTATCTGTGTTTTATTTTCAATTTAAACCAGTTGGATAGTTTTTTTTTTACGTGAACTAAACTTTGGTTTATCATGTCATAAGACATGAAAGCCCCCCCACTCCTATCGTTTCCTTGTTTATGGCTGAATTGTTGTTGCACTTCTGTCCCTTCTATGCATATGCACCACTTTTCACCGCTAGATTATATGCCATCACTACAGTTCTATTGTGGTTTAATCTGCTTTGTAGATGTATATATTGAATAAGTTGACTGAATGCTTTTTCCCTTGTGGAATAAGCAACCCTCGTAACTTAATGAAAGAAAAATTAGGAAATGTTTCCTTGCCAAACTCAATGCTCTTGTGCTTGTCACTCATATTATGCACGTGTTACTTCAAATGTTGTAATTCTAAGAGCATATATGAGTAACAATTTACTTCCAATTTGAAATATAAAACATGACCATAAAAAATACTCCACAAGTTGTAGGTTCTCAGGATATACTGAAACCATTCTTTTTGCACATTTGTACATGATGTAGAACTTTCAGGTTGGAAATTTGTCTTTCCTTCGTTTGCCTTTTCCATGTGAGGAAAAACAATTGTTCCATTTTTTGAAATCCTAGTCTAGAACTACTCTTGGATATGATGTTCCCTATCATGTATTCATGTTATGATCAGAGAGGCTTGATGATGTGGATATTTGGGTAGTGTTGCTGTTGCACTTGGATATTGCCCAAGTGCTACCAGATTAGTGGAATCATCCTAATTGCTCTTATTAATGCTTCCACTTGGAGCAGCTTGTCTCAATTTTTCCTATTTGCCCTTGTGTATTCTTATTCTCAGTACTTGTACCCAACTCGTCCATGTGTGGAAGTCAGACCCCTAGATCATTTTCCATATGTAATCTGTGCAAGCTACATGAGTGTTGCAAATGCTTATATATTTCAGTCCTTGCATTCTGCTGAATGGTTAAAGTGGTCGTTTAGCCTTCACTCTGGTCGCTAACATGGCAACCCCTCCAAGTGACAACCTTATCAGTTGTGCATTTTGTTCATAGGGTTCTTGAAATAACTTGTGGGCTGTATCATCAGTTATTCGATGCTTCCTCTGCATCTATGAAGGTGGATTGATATATACTGTGTACCTTGTCTTGAATTCTCATGCTTTTTGTGGCATCTTTTACCAAATGGAACTTTACTGGTTTGTAAATTGTCATTTCGTAAGTAAAGTTCTCAATGAATCAGCTGGCTTGGCAGGCCTACAATTTTATTGCAACATATGCGTTATCTATTACTCAACACATGGACCTGCTTTCAATGAATATTACAGTAATATTTCTTCAGTAGATATTTTTAACTTTACCTGTAAGATATGATTTATCATCCTTATGTACAAGGCGATAGGCCTCATCATATTGGAATTCACACCTCACGAGTGATTTGTTGAGCATTTCTTTACTGATTTCTATTTCCTTTTTTTCAGCAGATAGATCCACTGCAAGCAATTCCTCCCCCGAGGTATACAGTATTAAGCTATATATATCTATAATTAGCAGCTGTTACCTTCTATGTTCTGTGCAACTGTAAGATTGATACAGTTTGTTTCTGATAGCTCTTTTCTTCAATATCTTGTGTAGGCAAAGCTTTCGAGGAAATCACTAGACATGGTAAGTGTTGCTTCAGATTCGAAGGCATCAATCTCTGTTCCTTCAACACCACCTGTAGTATCCAGAGCAGATCCTTCATCCTCTAGGGGTCATTCTCTACTAATGGATCCAGATTCAATGAGGAAAGCACATCGATCACCAGGGTATCAACTGTATAGACAGGTCTCAGACAGCAAGATTCCATCTCTCAGATCTCTCAATGTGAGCAGCTCTCCTGAAGGAAGGCCATCCTCCTCCATGCGTTCAGTCTGCAGCAATGATTTATCTGCAGCAGGATCTCATGGTGAGTCATCTGATGGTTGGTCAATGCGAACATTTTCTGAAATGGTCGCATCATCTCAGAGAGAGAGATGGTCAGTTGATAGTGAACTCTTAGGTTCCATTTCCAGCAAAATGGCAAGATCAAATGCTTCAAATCCTACTACCCTCTCTCCTGACCAAGAGGTGTGCAAGCTATGTTTAAAGCTATTAAAGGAAAGGTCAACGTGGAATACCCAGGACCTGGCCGTTGTCGCTGTTTTATTGTGTGGCCATGTTTACCATGCTGATTGCCTGGATAGCTTAACTGCAGAAGCTGACAAATATGATCCTCCTTGTCCTGTATGCACCCACGGTCAGAAATGTACAGTGAAACTATTTGGGAAGCTGGAATCAAAGATTAAGAACAAGATACCGAAAAATGTGATAGTCGATATTGATCTAGATGGGAGCTCTAAGCACCAGAAGAAAAGCAGGAGAGAGCCCAGATTAGGCACAAGTTCTAGCATGAAGGGCTCATTTAGTCGGCCATTTTTGAGGAGGCATTTCTCAATTGGCTCTCGACCATCCCGGTCAATTTCAGAGATCGAGTCAACAAGAAAGAAGGGCTTCTGGGCAAGGCACTGGAGAGAATAGCATAGCTCCCATATCATCAATGAGGTGAGCAGCTTTTCATTTTTATGTCCTGAAAATCAATTCTGGCAACAATTTACTAGTTCTGTTCTTTTTCTTAAAGGAGATGTTTTCAACTGTTATGAAAAATTTCTCATATCATTTTCATATATGATGAGAACAAAGTGGGAAAAAAATATTTATCTTGTCTTTTCTCTCTTTCTCTCTAGAAATGCTCTTGAAGAGGAGGTGAACTCCCAAGCAAGCAAAGAAAGCATATGGGTCCTGTAGTCAAGTCAAACTGGTGCAAAGGATATGGCTGTTGAGCAACATCATATTGAAAGTTTCTCCCAGTCATCGTATTCAAAGGCAGGCACTCGACGTGCTGCCACATGTCTCGGGATAGTAGAATAACAGTTTTTATACTACGCAACTGAGGGTTCTTGCAAACCCCAGTCGCAGTTTAGTAGCAAGTAATCTAACAGAAAAGGGTATCGCCTTCAGGCCGAAGGTTCAATTGCCGGGTTGCAAGGTTATATAAAACCCAACACGGTAGATTATTATATTTGCAGTTGTTTTGTATTATTGGTTATGTGCGCCCCGTTGTTGTTTGATCCCATACATAATTTGGAAACTGTCGTACATAGTTGGAAACCTGGGAGATGCTATTTATTGATAATGCATCACAGAAGGTGCCGATTGTTATGTAGCGATTCTCATCTCTACAGAATTATGTGGTTTGTAGCTGCTAACGGCCAATCAGTCAACTCTATGATGTATTATTGTATGTAGGAAGATGATCGTGTATGGTCTTATTGCCATGATCGTCTAACAAGGGAAATTCACGCATTCTCAGTTGGGACCAAGGTTTTGGTTACCGCCTTTTTCCCCCCTCTTGTTAGGACATGAACCGGAACGCATATTGCTTTCGTCTAAAAAAGAATACATCTTGCTTGAATTACTTCACTGATCGTTGGAGAGAGTTCTGAAATTCCCTTTAGTTTACACACGAAACATGTTCTGCCTGCCATACGTGCTGCAATCGTTTAATGCAAATCAAGAAAATGGGGCATCTGATACAACACCCAGGTACGTAAGCAGACATCAGATGCTAGAGAATGAATCCAGATGAACGTAATACTGTAATCATCCACTACTCAATGTATGAAAATGCGAGGAACACTATCTTCCCCAATTTACATATGTTGGATGTAGTCAAACAGCAAAATGTAAATACTCCAAAGCAATGGTTTAGGGTTACAAATCTAAACATGCAATATTAATTGTCACATCTATTCTTTTCCTTTTGCTTTTCCCCCCTTTTTTGACAGGTATTCATAAATCATCATAATAGCTAGCTAGACAGTAAGTCGACCAAAAAGAAAGATCTTCGCATGTACAGCACTACACAAAAACCGGCGCAGATAGAAGGGGATCAATGTCCTGCACCAAAGAACACATAACATGTAACGACTAAGTCCATAAGGCCAGCAGCCCAGCGACATACTCAGTTGCCCATCTGCTTCAATGCAAGCATATAAAGCAGAGGAACAACTGCAAGATCACAGTGGGAAGATGCTACTGCCAATTCCAAACCACCTACTGGTATTCCGTGTCGTCGAGCGAAATACAAACAGAACTGAAGCAGCAACTATAACCGTGCAAACAGCAACAAGTATGTTGAGTCCAGCTGCTGAGCAGCCTCTAAATGCCTTTCGGACGCCCCTGAAAAATCCTTGATTGTTGTGGTCTTTACTTGGCTTCCCTGCATCAGACTGCTTGACAGAAGCAGCATCATGTGTATGTTTCTTCTGGTGCTCGACATTAGTCATGAGATCAAGACGACCACTGTTGTCCACAAACTTCATAGTCTGGTTGATAGGTTCAGAGTTGCTCGTAACCATCTTGTTAATTCCAACCTGAAGTCTAACCCTGCCAGATGATGGTGACATGCTAGTTGCAGGTGTTGTTCCACGACGCCTTCGTAGTATAATTCCAGTATCAACAGATTCATTTGACAGATTAGGCTCATTTTTTTCCTGAGGTAACTGCAGTTCTTCCTTCTGAGCTCCATCCACAATGTTGTTCGGAAGAATATAAGAATCCATTCCCATCATATATGTCTGGTTAGCAAAAGCAAGAGCTGCCTGGTCAGCAGGATCCTGGAGTACACCATAATCGAAGTCATCCGTGCAGGGATGCAATATGTTGTAAATATCTTCTGTCAATAGGTAATCTGTATCATCTCCCCAATTCTGGTTAGGACTAGCATAGCCTAGTTCCACCTTAGGAGCCACAGCATCAAGGTTCTGTAAATTCTACAGGGAAAAAAAAGGCAATTAGTGAGTATATTCTGCCACAGCGCAAAGAGTGAGGATAGATACTATTTTCTGAAAGCAGGGACTTCCAGTGAAAAAAATATATCATGTCCAGTACAATGGTAAAAACACAGCCCATAATTTGCACAAAGAAATGCTCATAATTTATTAATTTAAAATTACAAACAGTGTTTGTTCAGAAGGAAGAGCGTTATATGTGAGCATTGTTATAATCAAGGTTTAGTTTCCTGCTTCCCAGTGATAATTGGCCAGGTATTGGCAATAGCCAGAAATCTCAAAAGAGATAGAACAAACTGGTAGCAAATAGGCTAGCTTAAGGAATTGGCATCAGGGCTACTTACACAGAGTCAATCCAAGTTACAAACAAGTTATGGTGATTCTGGCCAAGTATCATATTATCTTTGCACAGGAATGCATGATTTCAGAGTTTTTTTAAATAAAAATAACAATAACAATACTGTTTCTGCATCAAATAGCAAAAACCAGACAGCTTATACCTAGTTACAGCCAGAGGGCACCACAGTACGACTTACCTAGGCCTAGGGGTCTATCAGTAAATCACCAGTTACAAGCTTATAGTTAGTATCAACCAGGAATAGGAGCAGTGCCACTGTACCAGGGTCAGAAATTTTGTTATAGTGAAGTATTGTATATGGTATACACATCTTGGCAAAGTTCAGTATGTCTGGCAGAAGTGCTCTATCAAGCATGGTTAACTTTATCGACTACTAGACAGCAACAAGCACAGAGAAGTGGAGATCAAATTTGTTTTAAGAATAAACATGTTAGCCTGTAACTCTATCCGACAGCTGCTTATGCATTAACACATTGCAGGAGAACTAGAGCCCCAAAAACTTCATAATGAAATATTGGTTGAATTATTTTAGGTCTGTGAAATACTGTGAGCGACATGAACATACCGATGATTCAGCACTTTGTCCAGCCAGAGACATGTCAGCAGAAACAGGATCCTGTACAGGGTTAAAGGAAAAATCAAACAGTTCTTCCAGCCATGCTTGCAGTTCCTCGTCGCCATATGGAGTTGCTGTATCAGCAGTCATAGCTGATATAGCAACATCATTTGGTAATTCAGCACTGGTAACTGATGTGACAACATGATTTGGTTGTGCAGCACCGATAACTAATGCAACAGCAGCATCTGGTTGTTCAGCACTGATAACTGATGTGGCAGCATCATTTGGTTGTTGTGGATGAGGGTCACTGTTGTCCACCTCAGTATCTTTCTCTGATGTCCAGCCATCTCTTTTAGTAACACGACAAAGAACAAAGGCATCCTGAAGAACAAAAAAACAACATCAGCGTACTGGATCTGAACCTTAGGCAACAAAGCATAGGAGGCCCCCCTTTAACCCAGCAAGCTGTCTGTAGGGTGGCTTGAAGGCACAGAGCACATTAAGTTCTATAACATGTAAATATAAATACTCTTTGAATCCTCAACCGTTAGTCCAATACCTTCATATCAGGAGAGGCTTGACATTCATTCTCATCAATGTAGTATTCATGCATAATCCACTCAGTACGTCTTCCAGAGGGAGGCCGACCTTCATGAAAAACTAAAGTTTTCTTCGTTCCTATGGTCCGGTTGCTCATCTTTATGGTTCGGTCCTTTCCAGTAGATTTCCAATACCCAGCAATTGTTGCCCTATTTGATCGAGAACCATTAGGGTACTTTCTGTCACGAGAGGCGAAGAAATGCCACTTGTTATCCTGGGTTGGCAGATTGCACTTTGCTGTTATATGAAATATTATTAGTGGATTAGATACAATGATGATTTGAACCACATAATAGGGAAAACCTAAAATGTATTAACAAGGGATGCTAAAAACAAAAAAAAGTAACTCATCCATAGAGCTAAGGACGGGTACTGGACAAAGAAGATACAACATTAGCAATCAACTGCATGAACTTTATTTGACAAAACCAGTACTAACTACTAACGTTGATTAAAGAAAGAAATATGCCGCATTATTCAGTTATTCTTGCCAAATTTGTCTAGTTGTATATGATCCCATCTATGAGAATATTATGATTATGCGACTTTAGAAGACAGTCTGGAAAAAAGAAGATAATTATATATCTAGTCCCAATTGATAGTCAAAACTTAACAACAAAATATTTCTCCAAACTTCTCTATCAACCTAATTACCTAAATGACAAACATGGAACTGTGAGTGCCACGTCCAGCAATTACTGTTCACCAGGGTGAATAGTGCGTGTGGTACTGTGTCACCCGCGCACTGTTCATGTCAGGCCCGCAGGTGCATTGGTAATAGGAAAATAGAGATAAGAATAGTTAGTTGGATTTACTTCCTTAGAGATATATTTCATCCATTAGAGATATGTTTCCTTATAAATAGAGATTGTTTCTTATGGCTCAAGTCGAATCGTCATTCCTATAAAAGGGGAAGCATGTATGCATTATCAATCAAGCATGAAAGATGAATTAATATAATCTCCCTTCTAAGGTTCTATCATCCCAGTCTATAGTCTGATCTCTTATCCTACCAAGTCGATACCAACCGGCCTTCTTCCTGGTGGTATTTACCCCGTTATGAACTAAGATTCGTGACAGAGAGATTGATCAACTTACCAGGTAAATCCCATGGTTCATGCTTGTATATATCCACCTCTGGTATAACGTCAAATTCAATTTTCTGTCCGAATATTTTCTTTTTCAGATAGTGAGAAATGAGTTCAGTATCTTTTGGATGGAATCCAAATCCTGGTGGTAGGGTCAAGTCACGTAAATTTTCCATTTTGCAAAATCTACATATGAATCACAGAGCACAAATATGATCAGTACGTCAACTCCAAAACTGTATTCAGTCATTAGTACAAACAATTCTTGCCTAGAAAGGAAGAATACAAATCTTAATCTTGCTAGTAAAGCAGATATTCTTGAGGGTTTTTTTTCCTGACACTGAGCCTAATTTGCAACGGATCTCTGCACATTACTTCAGCATTAGAACAGGGCAAGAGACCACAGCTCATCCCCTTTTTTTGAAGTATGAGGATAATTGTGTTCGGTAACATCCATCATGCATGATAGCAGGTGTGGAAAGACCAAGTGCATTAATTTCACTCATGGAAGCATTTTCAGCATATAAAGTCACAAAAATTAAATACCTAAAGCTGGAAGGTAATCTTGAAAGCTATTATGTTTCATTATATATCCCAAATCCGTTTTCTAAGGGAGCCAACAAATTCAATTTTTCTCTCTGAGTAATGTTTTCTGCCCCATTATTGACAGATTCCAGTATTATTGTCACTTGTCAGCAATGCAATTGGCGCGACGAAGATCTTTAGCCTGCGAAAAATGTATACAGTACACTCACTAGAAATTTGACATTAATACACCTGGGGTGTCACAGGATGGTAACAAAAGCTGTATTTGCTCTCTTGAGTCTTGACTGACAAATCGGGAAATTAGTCTTTTCATCTGATTCTTTGCGTTAATCTGGAAAGTATCGGCCGCACCGACTGTGAGTTAAAGCAATAATCCAGAACTCAGATTAATAAACATTTTACAAAAATCAGCAGCGCGATCTTAAAGATCCACCATTCAAAAGCAAAGGTTCGAGCAGAGCTATCGTAAATACTACCCCTTCCCACTACTCAAAACGACCCCAAAATACCACCAGCGCAGCAGCCCAAAGCCCCACCCCCAAGACCAGTATCCCTTCGCCACGAGAAGAAGAACAGAGCCCAAAGGAAGCACTCGGCAAGAAGGGGGTTCCCTCACCTCTGGGAAGCAGAGCCGATCGGAGCGGAGCGGAGCACCACCACCAGGATGAAGCCGGAAAAGCGGGGGTTAATTCGCCATGAAGGGGAGGGAGGGAGGAGGGGAGGAGGCGACGGGGCCGAGGCGGTCGAAGGCGAGCGAGCGAACCTTGTCGGGTGGGGTGGGGTGGGGTGGGGTGGTGGTTTGTTGCTTCCTTGGATTTTGCGCAACCAGTAGGCAAGTAGCAGCAGCGAGTCCAAAGGGGAAGGTGAGGGGAGGGGAGGCGAGGCGAGGCCGAAACCGCGAGGAAGCGGAGGTCGTTTCCTTAACGCGGTCGTCCTCTCCTGTTCGGCTCGGCTCACGATTATCCGAAACAGCGAGTCTGGGTGAATGGATTGGCGCTGCTGTTTCGCTGCTGGTGGGGCCAGGACGCAGCCACTTGCCCCTTGTCTTTTCTTGCCGCCCAAGTTTGGAGCACCTAGAGATGGTCAAACGGACCACGCGTCAGGCCGGCCAAGACACGATACTATTGGTTTAGCTCAGGCACGGTGCGACCTGACAGCTAAACGGATCTGCCCGGCACGGCCCGATGCATCGTGCGGTGCTTGGGTTGTGATCCCGACCCGGTCTAGGCACGGCGCCACCAGCTTCGTCGACCGTCCCGAGGAAAAAGACAACGGCGGCGGCGAATCTTGACATCCCTCGCCACCTCAGCCCAGATCCAGCGGTCCCCGGCCACATCGTCGTCGAATTCGGTGTTCCTGCACCACGCCACCACCGTCCCCGGATGCTACGTGTGCTTCTTCCCCAACGCCGGCACCGCCACATCTCATTGTCCCCCGCCATACCCGTGTCGGATCCGGTCTCCAGATCAAACCAGGCACCAGTGTCTTCTTCCTCTCCAATCGCCGCCATCTTATTCCTTGGGACGACCAACTAGGCTCAGATCCGGTAGGGCACGGTGGGATATGGCGACTGCGCGGTTGGGGAAGGACGGATACAGCGACGCGTGGTAGAGGTGGCGGTTCCCGCGGCGGCGGCGACGTGCGGAGGATGCACTTTTCTAGATGGGCTACACGGGTCAACTTCAGCCCATCAGGCTAATCGCTTTCGGACCGGCACGACACGGCCCGTGAGCTCGACGTGTCGTGCATGGGTTAGTGGCCGAGCCCACGGACCGACACAACACAACACGGCCCCATTTAGCTAGTCATGCCAGTGGAATCGTGCCTAAATGGGCACATATCATGCCGGCCGGGCTTCCTATTTGACCACCTCTAGGAGCACCTCTAGAGGTACTAAGGTGGGGCCTAGAGAAAGGCCACCAAGTTAGCACAACATGCTTTTATGTATAGTACATCACATTGGGACCCACAATATAATAAAAAAGGAACTGTCCATTCCATTCATAAGGTGACTGAAGTTTTTTAAGCATAAGTTATGTTTTTTACCTATTGAATCAATACTAAGTCTAGATCCCACAAGGATTTATAGCGGCAGAGAAGTCGACGATGTAGACCGTCGATCGCAAGACGGCAAGCGATAAACTAACGCCAAGGCGTGGGCGGTGACAGTGGACCCATCGAATTTTGTATCCCCTTGGTTCTGGTACTAGCTGTGGTGCCTGATCCATGAATCTTTTTTGGGTACCGTATGTTTCGACGTGTGGCACCTCTCACATCACATGCCCTCTCTCTCTCCCGCCTTGGTACGGGCTAATCCGTACATCGGAGATGCTCTAGAAGGCCGAGCAATAACCGGTTAGTCCAATTATCCTCGACCCTCAAAGTATCATGAAAAGGACTGCACGCATAATCGACATAATTGTTGGTCGCAAGACAAAACACGAGATATATACCAGCTTGCACGTAGAATATCTTCTAGTCAAAGACTATTTTACACGCGGATTCTGACTAGGTAGAGTCGAATCCAAGCTCGCAATGGGAGGCAAGACACGCAGCAGGTCATCTGCTTCTCATCGACGGTTCTTTTTATCCATCGACACCAAAGACCGATCAACCACCCTCTCCACCGCAAGAGAGCCGCCCACGCTCTCTCTCCTCCGTATGCAACAAGGGTGGGAAAAAGGAAGGCGCTCGAAAGTGGCGTGCGTGAAACGAAGGCCTCGCAGACGCCGCACCAAATGGCGAGCCTTCCGAGAGAAGCCGAAGCAGAGATGCAAACGAAGCGGATAATTTTCGTTTATATGTTCGATCAAAGGTCCACGGAGCAAATATGAGATAGAAAAATGAGTATTCAATACTACTCGTGTTCGACTCCGACTCCAAAGAAGATATACAGAATATGATACAGGATGAGCGATATCCGTCTGTATGTCAGGTGGTACGAGGACAGCATGTTGTGATTTCATTTAAGAACAAGATAGCAGATAGGTGGGTTACTGCATCTGAGAAGACAGGTGATAATGAGTATTTTTCCTTTGACATCTCAGCGATTAGTCTCTCGTGTTCGATCTGATTACACTTCTACTGTCCAATGTCCTGTGTATGGGTGCAAAAGAAACGGATATTTTTCGTCCGTCCGACCGATCGACCAGCCGAAGACTCGCAGAGCGAATATGAGATAGAGAAACAGGTATCTGACACTATCCGTGTCTGTCTGACTCCAAGAAAAAAACAAAATAGGATACATAATGAACTTTATCCGTACGTATTCGTTCGGATTGCACTCCAACGTAGAGGAGTAAGGTGGAGCAAGCAGTGGCGGAGCCAGGATTTCAATAAGCCTCGGGCCCAAAACTAAGGATCTATAAGTCTATAACTAACGTCAAATACTATCAACACCGAGACATAATAAAAATACAACACAAATGCACAATCGAAATAAAATTTGAATTCTATGTTTAACAATACGACAAAATAGATAAAACATAGCCAAAAAAACAATGTAACATACCATTAGCACGAGGTAATTTTTGCTTAATTAACAAAGATTTGATTCATTTGAGCCTATCATATCTTCATCAACAATAGTACGAGAACCTGAATTTGCAAAGATAAAATTGTATATGTAAATCAGGGACACAAGACTACACCGTTATTTTTAATGCAAATTACGAAATAAGAATGTAACATACCACTAGCACGAGGTAGTTTCTACTTACGCCGCCCTCACCGTCTCGTCATGTATTTCTAATTCTAGTACATCAAATATTCAAATAGAAAGTTAATAGAGTGAGTCATACTCATAACTTCATAATTCATAAATCATAACTAATAACTGATAAGTCATAGCTAATTAACTCATTTACAGATTTACTCATACAGATAAGTCATAACTAATCTGAACATATTGTAGAATATATTAGACATCACTGTCTGATCCTAAAAATCTGAACATATGGTGAAAACTACATTTCAGAGAAAACATCTATGAGTTAGATTGACTTCAAGTCTTTGCCTTCTAACCATGAATAGACAGGCAATAACATTAACAATTGAGCCTAAGCTTCTATAGGATTGGCAAAGAATATGCTCTACAACTTGTTCTACCTGTTTTGACCATATTTCCTATGATTGATCATGCTCCACTCGACAAAACAGCAAATATTTTCCGTGATGCTTCCTATTTCCTCCTAATCTGTTCCTATATCTTAGACTGCATATCTCATATGGTTATCATAACAAAGATCACATTCTTGAATCTTGATTCAAAGCAGCAAGCACTTACTTTCTCAAGTCTCAACTGTCATTAAACTAATCTTGCTTAAAATTCCGACAGAATAACATGCCAAGTGTTCATACTGTCGATCGATTCTCCCATCCAATGAACTCTGATTTGGCGATGCTTCTTCAGTGATGCATACATGGCATATTGTCATACAGTGAGTCGTAACTTCATAATTCATAAATCATAAGTGATGAGGATCGAGAGAGAGCTCACCTCACCGGAGCCAGATCAAGGCGGGACGGCGGTTGAGGGCGCGAGGATCGAAAGCAGAGGAGTTGAGGAGGAGGCCGCTGCCAAGTGGGCCGGGCAACCGATCGTAGGCAACGCGGGAGGCGCCGGGGACTGGCGCGCAAGGCACTGGGTAGCAGCTAGAGCGGGGCGAGGTGACGGCGAGAGAGCGAGCAGCAGACCAAGCGGTCTTAGCCACTAGAGCGACGGCCGGGCAAGAAGAGACCATCGGGCGGTTGAAGGCGTAGGAGAACCGGCGGACGGGCGGCGGCAAGCCAAGAGGGCTGGCGGTGGCGGCGCCAAGCGATGTGAGTCGGCAGGAGGAGGAGCCACGAGGAGTTCGCCAAGGAAGCGATGGGGGCGGGGGCGACGTTGCGGGCTCATGGCGGAGAGGAGGCCGGGGGGGCGGGGGCGGCGTCGCGGGGCGGAGACGTGTCTGGTAATGCACCGGCAACAAAGACAACATCGGCAGCGAGTGTTCCGGCGGTTAAGACGATTGCCAGTTCACCGGGGCAGCCACCAGCAACAACTACGACCAACCGTCGATTGCAACGTCGTTACCTCACACCGGAAGAAATGGTCGTGCGACGTGAGGCAGGGCTGTGTTACAATTGCGAAGAGAAATTCACTCCAGGGTACCGATGCAAGAGGCTGTTCCTCCTTCTATCACCGAGTGAAGACGATGACAATGCTTGTGAGGACAATGACGTGCCTAACCCACTGAGCATTTCTCTTTATGCCTTAACTGGGATCAACCCTCGTGTGGCCCAGGTCATGCAGCTATCGGTGCGTGTGGCTGAAACAATTATGTTGGCCCTACTGGATTCAGGATCAACACATAATTTCATCACTCCAAAGGCAGCACGTCGCGCCGGCATCTCAGTGCAAGCATGCAATGGCTTCAAAGTGCTTGTAGCTAACGGGGATTGTGTCTCCAGCACTGGTATGTGTCCTACGTTGTCACTTAAAATTGATAACGTACCGTTCATTGTGGCTTGTTATGAACTGCCTTTGGATGGATTCGACATTGTTCTGGGAGTTTAGTGGCTGCGGACATTGGGACCGATTTTATGGGATTTCGATGCCTTGTCCATGTCTTTTTGGCACCATGATCACAAGGTCACGTGGTATGGAGAAGGTGCTCCCAGGTCCATCGTTCCTCAGGCTTTCCATATTGAAGGGCATAACTTAATGGATACTCTTTTGGAGGATTTCAATACTATCTTTGCTGAACCAACTCAATTACCGCCGGCACGCATGCATAATCATCACATTCGTTTATTGCCCGGCACAACACCAGTGGCGGTTCAGCCCTATCGCTGTCCACAGCTTCTTAAAGATGAGCTTGAACATCAGTGTGAGGCTATGTTACAACAAGGCATTATTCATCCTAGTACATCGGCATTCTCTTCGCCTGTTCTCCTTGTGAAGAAGAAGGATGACTCTTGGCGTTTCTGTGTCGACTACCGCGCCCTTAATAACATGACAGTCAAGGACAAATTTCCCATACCTGTTGTTGATGAATTGTTGGATGAGCTGAAGGGCGCCAAGTATTTTACCAAATTGGATTTGCGTTCAGGATATCATCAAGTGCTCATGCATCCTCCGGATATTGAAAAAACAGCGATTCGCACGCATGAAGGATTGTTTGAATTTCTAGTCATGCCATTTGGGTTGACGAACACGCCGGCAACTTTCCAAGCTTTAATGAACAATATTCTTTGTCCTTATTTACGGAGGTTCGTTCTTGTTTTTTTTTATGACATACTCATTTACAGTTCGTCATGGTTAGAGCATCTTCGTCATGTCAGAGTTGTTTTTTGTATTCTTCGACAACATCAACTTTTCTTGAAACGCTCCAAGTGCCTTTTTGGAGAAGCATCCGACGCTTATCTTGGCCATGTGATTTTCTGAAGCCAGTGTTGCCATGGATGAGTCCAAGATTGAGGCAGTCCGTAAGTGGCCAGAGCCACGGTCGATAAGGGCTTTGCGCGGATTTTTGGGTCTTGCAAGTTACTACCGCAAATTCATCAAAGATTTTGGGGCCATCGTAGCTCCTCTCACAAAGCTCCTTAAAAAGACAGCTTTTACATGGTCTGATGAGGCTACTCATGCTTTTTGTGCTTTACGAGAAGCCCTATCCAGAGCACCGGTATTACAATTGCCGGATTTCACTAAATCTTTCATCGTTGAATGCGACGCATCGGGTTCAGGAATTGGTGCAGTCCTTCATCAAAATCATGGTGTTGTAGCTTTCTTTAGTTGGGCCATGGCAGTGAGGCATATTCAGCTAGCAGCTTATGTGAACTCATCGGGTTTCACTAAATCTTTCATCGTTGAATGCGACGCATCGGGTTCAGGAATTGGTGCGGTCCTTCATCAAAATCATGTTGTTGTGGCTTTCTTTAGTTGGGCCATGGCAGTGAGGCATATTCAGCTAGCAGCTTATGAGCGTGAACTCATCGGGTTGGTGCAAGCTATTCGTCATTGGCGACCTTATTTGTGGGGCAGACAATTCATAGTGCGAACTGATCATTACAGCTTGAAATTTTTGCTCGATCAGCGGTTGTCCACTATACCTCAACATCGTTGGGCTAGCAAGTTATTCGGGTATGATTTCATCATTGAATTCAAACCGGGTTGTACCAATGTTGTTGCCGATGCACTTTCTAGACAGCACAGTCAAGATACTTTGGCTTTTGTTCTCTCTACCCCACACTTTACCATCTTTGATGATTTACGGGGTGAAGTCAGCACATGTCCAGCTTTGGCCGAATTGTATTCTCAGGTTAAGAAGGGGCTCCTTGGTACGTCCTAGAGTATTGTGGATGGATTGTTGCTTCACAAAGGACGTGTCCATATTCAGTCATCTTCACCATCACTACCAGCTGCTTTGGCTACTGCTCACGCTGCTAGTCACGAAGGTATTCAAAAAACTCTCCATCGTCTTTGTGCTGATTTTCATGTACCAAAAGCTCGCACGATAGTATAAGAGTTCGTGTGATCATGTTCTACATGTCAAAGAAACAAATCTGAACAACTACATCCAGCGGGTCTTCTTCAATCATTGAAAGTGCCCTCACGTATTTGGGAAGATATTGCAATGGATTTCATCGAAGGATTACCACGAGTACATGGTAAGACAGTTATCCTTACTGTGGTGGATCGCTTTTCCAAGTACGCCCATTTTATTCCATTAGCTCATCCGTATACAGCAAATTCGGTGGCTCAGGTATTTTTTGATGATGTGGTACGTCTTCATGGAATTCCATCTTCGATAGTAAGTGATCGTGATCCTGTTTTCACAAGTAAATTTTGGTCCAAATTATTTCGGCTAGCTGGAACTCAATTGCTTATGAGTTCAGCATTTCATCCTCAGTCTGACGGCCAATCAGAGGCTACTAATCGGATTATTGCTATGTATTTGCGTTGTTTGACTGGAGATCGATCGAAGCATTGAATTCGTTGGTTGCCTTGGTCGGAGTATTGCTATAACACTTCATATCAGTCATCGCTCCGTGAGACACCATTCAAAATTGTCTACGGTTGCGATCCCCCATCTCTTCAACGCTACTGTGATCAAGCCACTAGTTTGCCGACAGTAGAGCAACTCTTGCAAGACCGGGATCAGTTTTTGGAAGATATCCATGAGCGTCTCATACAAGCACAGCAATATCACAAGTGTCAATATGATTCCAAACATCGCGATTTACATTTCAATGTTGACCAATGGGTTTGGCTTCACTTACATCACCGTCAGCGGCTTCTCTAATTGACCGCGTTAATCGCAAGCTAGCACCTCGGTATTATGGTCCATACAAGGTGGTGGAGAAGATTGGAGATGTGGCGTATAAACTACAACTTCCAGTCAAGGCGCGCATACATAATGTTTTTCATGTCAGTTTGCTCAAAACATATTATGGAGAACTTCCAGATTCACCGCCAGCTTTGCCACACTTACAATATGGTCGGGTGACTCCCTCGCCGCATCATGTTGTTCGTTCTCGACTTAGTCGGGGTGTTCACGAGCTACTTGTTCAATGGACAGGACTGTCAGATTCAGAAGCATCTTGGGAACATTAGAGGATTTTTGTCGACAATTTCCATCGTATCAGCTCGAGGACGAGCTGGTCCTCAAGGGGGGAGAGATGTCAAGGTTGGAATTACGTATCAGCGTCGACATCCGAAGACAACGTCTGTTAGCAATCAAGATCAGCAAGCAGACGTTGAAGTTTGAAGTTCCGGACTGGAAGTGCTTTCTACGTCCGACTGGTAGTATCCGAGTATTATTCAGGAGTAATTGAGTTTGTATTCAAATAGAGTACAATACCTTTCGGTCTAGGAGTCTTAGTATTTCCATAGTACAAGATGTTAGGCAAACCTCTATTTAAAGGGGATTCTTATGATTGAGTAGACAAGCAGAAAACTACCAACTCTATCTCTCTGTCACTCTCCTGTGCCCAATCCAACACTACCTTCCCTGTGCTTTTCTTCTTCATTGATTGTCTTGCAACCGATCATCACGGCTCCCGGTCGGAAAGCAAACCCGAAACCACAGGTATTTCATACCTACGATCCATCTCTTTTAGTAACACGACAAAGAACAAAGGCATCCTGAAGAACAAAAAAACAACATCAGCGTACTGGATCTGAACCTTAGGCAACAAAGCATAGGAGGGCCCCCTTTAACCCAGCAAGCTGTCTGTAGGGTGGCTTGAAGGCACAGAGCACGTTAAGTTCTATAACATGTAAATATAAATACTCCTCAACCGTTAGTCCAATACCTTCATATCAGGAGAGGCTTGACATTCATTCTCATCAATGTAGTATTCATGCATAATCCACTCGGTACGTCTTCCAGAGGGAGGCCGACCTTCATAAAAAACTAAAGTTTTCTTCGTTCCTATGGTCCGGTTGCTCATCTTTATGGTTCGGTCCTTTCCAGTAGATTTCCAATACCCAGCAATTGTTGCCCTATTTGATCGAGAACCATTATGGTACTTTCCGTTGCGAGAGGCGAAGAAATGCCACTTGTTATCCTGGGTTGGCAGATTGCACTTTGCTGTTATATGAAATATTATTAGTGGATTAGATACAATGATGATTTGAACCACATAATAGGGAAAACCTAAAATGTATTAACAAGGGATGCTAAAAATAAAAAAGTAACTCATCCATAGAGCTAAGGACAGGTACTAGACAAAGAAGATACAACATTAGCAATCAACTGCATGAACTTTATTTGAAAAAACCAGTACTAACTACTAACGTTGATTAAAGAAAGAAATATGCCGCATTATTCAGTTATTCTTGCCAAATTTGTCTAGTTGTATATGATCCCATCTACGAGAATATTATGATTATGCGACTTTAGAAGACAGTCTGGAAAAAAGAAGGTAATTATATATCTAGTCCCAATTGATAGTCAAAACTTAACAACAAAATATTTCTCCAAACTTCTCTATCAACCTAATTACCTAAATGACAAACATGGAACTGTGAGTGTCACGTCCAGGAATTACTGTTCACCAGGGTGAATAGTGCGTGTGGTGCTGTGTCACCCCGTGCACTGTTCATGTCGGGCCCGCAGGTGCATTGGTAATAGGAAAATAGAGATAAGAATAGTTAGTTGGATTTACTTCTTTAGAAATATATTTCATCTATTAGAGATATATTTCCTTATAAATAGATATTGTTTCTTATGGCTCAAGTCGAATCATCATTCCTATAAAAAGGGAAGCATGTATGTATTATCAATCAAGCATGAAAGATGAATTAATCTAGTCTTCCTCTCAAGGTTCTATCATCCTAGTCTGTAGTCTGATCTCTTATCCCACAAGTCAACGCCGCCCGGCCTTCTTCCTAGTGGTATTTACCCCGTTATGAACTAAGGTTCGTGACAGAGAGATTGATCAACTTACCAGGTAAATCCCATGGTTCATGCTTGTATATATCCACCTCTGGTATAACGTCAAATTCAATTTTCTGTCCGAGTATTTTCTTTTTCAGAAAGTGAGAAATGAGTTCAGCATCTTTTGGATGGAAACCAGATCCTGCTGGTAGGGTCAAGTCACGTGAAGTTTCCATTTTGCAAAATCTGCATATGAATCACAGAGCACAAATATGATCAGTACGTCAACTCCAAAACTGTATTCAGTCATTAGTACAAACAATTCTTGCCTAGAAAGAAAGAATACAAATCTTAATCTTGCTAGTAAAGCAGAAATTCTTGAGGGTTTTTTTCCTGACACTGAGCCGAATTTGCAACGGATCTCTGCACATTACTTCAGCATTAGAACAGGGCAAGAGACCACAGCTCGTCCCCCTTTTTTGAAGTATGAGGATAATTGTGTTCGGTAACATCCATCAAGCATGATAGCAGGTGTGGAAAAACCAAGTGCATTAATTTCACTCATGGAAGCATTTTCAACATATAAAGTCACAAAAATTAAATACCTAAAGCTGGAAGGTAATCTTGAAAGCTATTATGTTTCATTATATCCCAAATCAGTTTTCTAAGGGAGCCAACAAATTCAATTTTTCTCTATGAGTAATGTTTTCTGCCCCATTATTGACAGATTCCAGTATTACTGTCACTTGTCAGCAATGCAATTGGCGCGACGAAGATCTTTAGCCTGCGAAAAATGTATACAGTACACCCACTAGAAATTTGACATTAATACACCTGGGGTGACACAGGATGGTAACAAAAGCTGTATTTGCTCTCGAGTCTTGACTGACAAATCGGGAAATTAGTATTTTCATCTGATTCTTTGCGTTAATCTGGAAAGTATCGGCCGCACCGACTGTGAGTTAAAGCAATAATCCAGAACTCAGATTAATAAACATTTTACAAAAATCAGCAGCGCGATCTTAAAGATCCACCATTCAAAAGCAAAGGTTCGAGCAGAGCTATCGTAAATACTACCCCTTCCCACTACTCAAAACGACCCCAAAATACCACCAGCGCAGCAGCCCAAAGCCCCACCCCCAAGACCAGTATCCCTTCGCCACGAGAAGAAGAACAGAGCCCAAAGGAAGCACTCGGCAAGAAGGGGGTTCCCTCACCTCTGGGAAGCAGAGCCGATCGGAGCGGAGCGGAGCACCACCACCACCAGGATGAAGCCGGAAAAGCGGGGGTTAATTCGCCATGAAGGGGAGGGAGGGAGGAGGGGAGGAAGCGACGGGGCGGAGGCGGTCGAAGGCGAGCGAGCGAGCGAGCGAACCTTGTCGGGTGGGGTGGCGAGGTGGTTTGTTGCTTCCTTGGATTTTGCGCAACCAGTAGGCAAGTAGCAGCAGCTAGTCCAAAGGGGAAGGTGAGGTGGTGAGGGGAGGGGAGGCCGATTCCTTAGGATTTGCATCCTCTGAATGTCAGTAATGAACAGTACTGTGACATTCGGAAGATCTGGACTGTTTGATCTGAGAAGGACGGATCAGATCTATCGTTACAGTGCAGTAAACAGTACCGTGCTACAGTATTTTTGAACAGTATTCGCGAACAGTATTTTCGAACAGTGCTTTTGCTACAGTGTTTTAATCTCATCCGTTGTTTTTTTATCCGACGGATGTTACGCAATGTCACGGAACTGTTCATCCGTGACATTGCTTAGCAATGTCAGAGGATTTGATTCCGATTCCTTAACGCGGTCGTCCTCTCCTGTTTGGCTCGGCTCACAATTATCCGAAACAACGAGTCTGGGTGAATGGATTGGCGCTGCCGATTCGCTGCTGGTGGGGCCAGGACGCAGCCACTTGGCCCTTGTCTTTTCTTGCCGCCCAAGTTTGGAGCACCTAGAGTGGTCAAACGGGCCATGCGTGTCAAGCCTGTCGAGACACGATACTATTAGTCTGGCCAGGCATAGTACGGCCTGACAACTAAATGGATCAGCCCGATACGGCCCGATGCGTCGTGCGGTGCTTGGGTTGCGATCCTGACCCGGTCTAGGCACGGCGCCACCAGCTTCGTCGACCGTCCAAGGAAAAAGATGGCGGAGGCGGCGCATCTTAACATCCCTTGCCACCTTGACGCCAAATCCAGCGGTCTCCAGCCACATCTCCGTCGAATCCGGTGTTCCCGCACCACGCCGCCATCATCCCCGGACGCTATGTGTGCTTCTTCCCCAGCGAAACTAAAATATTAAATATGAGCTCATAAATAAATTGCAACACAGGATCTCAATCAACATTATAATCTCAAAATCTTCTCAAAGAGTTCATCTCAAGCAAAATCAAAAGGTTGCAATCCAAGCATTACTTACCAGAATGTTTTACAACCAATCAAAATATAAATTACATCATTTAATTTAAAGTTCAATCTAAATACTTGCATGCTCATCACCGAAGCCCTCCTTGCCACATTGTCCATATATCGCTAAACCATCGAACCACCCTTCAATCCACATTTACATCGTCCATCAAAAACACAGGAAGCAATTAGCAAACCAAATGCAGTAAATATGAATTAGATTAAGAAGCGGTTGCCATCATATTTCCCTAAAGCTCAGTAGGATTCCCATATCAATCTAGGTCAGTCGGCCCCTTGATCATCAAGATACCCAGGCTAACCTAAATCAATCGGCACCGTTCACTTCCGTAGGTTTCATCACCCGGCGTTTATTCGAATCCAATACCCACGTGTTATCGACTCCCCTCAACCGCAGAAAATCACTTACATAGTGATTTAGTAACAAATGGATCAAAAAGTCCTTAGCTCAATAGTATCATGAGAGGGCATAAGGGATAAGGCAAGGGGCATAGTGGTCATTAGCATGCCACAAGGAAAGCCAGCCGAAATGCATCCCCCCTAGTAAACCTTCATCCCCACAGGCAGCACACAAGCCCTCATTCACAAGAACAAGCAGAACCAAGCCAACACCCACTGCCCTCCTCAAGAACCCAAGAGCACAAGCCATAAGCTAAGCATTCCACACCCATAGCCACTAGGAGGAGACAAGGAGGGAACCAGGGCATCAAGACAGCAGGGAGGAGGAGCTCGCGCAAGAGACCACCACACTAGGAGATGACAACAAAGCCCATCTCAAGCCCACCATCAGCTAAGACAACAGATCAGGACATCAAGGTAACACATCATCATTGCCATCTATAGGTGTTGCTCAAGCCAAAGAGTTCAACACAAGCTATACATGCACAGAGGGTCTCCAGCATTAACACCAACATGAAAACCTAGCAATATCACCATCCCTTCCATATCCATACCCACAACCCTCAGTACCAATCACAAGGCTAAAGTCGAACCCACTAGCTATATCATCATCCCATCATTTCATCACAAAAGCATCGTCGATAGCTCTCAAGATTCACCACAGAGCAAGGGGGGATCAGGGAGTAGAGAGGAAAGGGATGGGAGGTGACGCTTAGAGTCAGCCGAGTGAGGAGCAGTCAAGACTCTGCACTGTGGGAGGTCTTGAGGAACGAGCCGGAGGGAGGCAGCGCTAGAGGGAGCCACACGCGCGTGAGCTAGGAGGCATAGAGTTGAAGCAGCGGCCAGCCACCAGTGCAGGCCCGAGGAACCAGAGACAAGGGTGTAAGGCATTGTGATGCGGCAAGCGCCATGGGGCAGCACGGCACACACGATCGGCCAATGCCACACGCTTAGAAGCTCTGAGCCAGGGGCCGGGCGGCAAGACCGGCAGGGGAAGCCAGGAGCCTCGTGATGCAAAGGAGCAAGACCACAAGAGGGAGGAAGATGGGAAATGAGGAGATGGGGATATGAGGAGTTGGGAGTAAGAAGAATGGGGAGGAAGGAGTCGAATTTTTCAGCTGTGTTAGAGATAAGGGAGAGAGAGGGATTTAGATGAGGGTTAGGTAGAAGGGGATTTGGGAAATAAAAGTAGGAATTAGCGATTAGGAAGAAAGTAGATAATAAATCCAGTGAGGATTAGTGGCTGTAAATTCCAGTAGATTTGAACACTAGTATTAAATCGTGTGGGCAGCGTCGGACCAAATAGTTTGGTATGAGCCGCGTACGAATAATTTTCATTAGACCGATCGATATATATATATATATATATATATATATATATATATATATATATATATATATATATATATATATATATATATATATATATATATATATATATATATATATATATATATAGAAAAGCGTAGAAAAGAGATAGAATAAATCTAGTAAAATCGTCTTTGCGTTAGAAATACTTTAATCATGATAGGTTAATTAGAATAAACAAACTAAGTCTTTTTAGCAAATTAAATAATTGCGTATGCACTTAAGTAAAATCAATTAAGCAATTTTTGCATAAATAAAATTTGATGGACTTAATAAAATGCGAGCACGAGCAGTATTTTATTTTCCGTACGATAAACACGAGTTCGGCAACTCCAACCCTAGAATGAATAAACCGTAGAACGACTATAGTGGGGAGTGCTAACTTAACCAGGGACCCGAAAAAAGTTATTAAACTAAAACCGGCTAACAAAATAAAACCAACTAGCTTATGTACGCCTATTAACACCAAAAGCCACTAAGTATTTATTTACGTATTATCCCCGTTTGTCGTATAAATTGCAGAGGACGCGTCAGCACCAACAGGAGTAACCAATATCGATTTCATCGTCGACGGTCTTTTCTACGACTCCAAAGGCAAGCTATTCTCTTGAACATAAATATAGTTATATTAAATGTAAACCGTATATTATTGTATTATATTTGTATTGCATCAAAACTATGTCTAAAAATCAAATCGGATTAAAGATGAAAATGAGATGAAGATAAGAAATAAAAATGAGATAAAAAAAGAGAGTTACTAGGCTGGTAAAGGGGGCCCGGGCAGGGGAACGCGACGACGACGATGATGATGAGGTAAGAGGTGGGACCCCTTTACATACAATTAAAATATAAGAACCAATAAAACTCTTACTCGGATTTAAGGCCGTAAATTCAGTACCAACTATTTTCCCGTTTCGATGGACAGAAGATGCTACCTTGTTACATAGTTATGTTCTCCACAACGGGTTACATTGGAGTATTGGGCACGGAAGAAAGCCGCCCCAAGGTGGAGTGTTGGGCACGGAGGAGAGTTGCCCCAACCAACATTACTGAAACTCGGTGGATGACGAGGTCAGCACCGTGACTAGATCAGCACCAACGGAAAGTAATGGGTGGAAACTTAATCATTTAACCTAAAAAACGTTATGTATTCTGAACTCGAAATCATATAAAAGGAAATGTGGTGGACCTAGCTCAAAGAGAGTTTAGAGTAGCTATAGGTAAAGTGGGACAAGCCTGTGCAGTGCTATATCAAATTATGAATTCATGCGAGTCTCCTGGATTGGAGTCTACGAAAACCACTAGGTGTCTATCTTCTCTCTGAGTATCAAGTAGTCTTTTTAGTATTAAAATCTGCCACTTAATATTTTAACAAGTTGTTATTTTCATAAAAGAGATGATTTAGAAAATGTGATAACGAACAGAGATAAGTGATACAGTGCATCTTTTGCTATTAATGCTTGCTGAGTACGTTTGTACTCAACCTTGTTAGTATTCTTCTTTGTTAGATCCTAGTCCGGCCGGGAATTATCCTGAGTGGGATGAAGGACATGCATGTACCGAAGAGGCTGCACGAGGCGAGGGCATTGACTACGAGGACCAGGGTGAGATGGGCAACTTATTCAGCGAATGGGACGAATAGGCGACAAGTGTAGCATGACAGGCAAGCGAGGGGAATTTATTTTCCGTGTAATTAAATAATTGTATCAAAGACTATAGCCTTGCGTGGCTAACTGTTTAATAAAGAACAGTTTCTATCTTATTGTTCTGTTGCGTAACTCTGGTAAAAGCTTATTATTCATCGAAGCGGTGTCCTACCGGGCAGACGAATAGTAATCCGTATGCTTAAGTGTGATTACCCTTTGAGGTAATGACATGGGGCGTCACAGCACGGCTAGGGAAGGACGGATACAGCGGGGTGTGCCAGAGGTGGCGGTTCCCTCGACGACGGCGGCGTGCAGAGGAGGCCCTTTTCTAGATGGGCTACACGGGTCAACTTCGGCCTATCAGGCTAATCGCTCCCGGACCGGCACGACACGGCCCGTGTGCTCGGCGTGTCGTGCCTGGGTTGGTGGCCGAGCCCACAGACCGGCACCGCACGACACGGCCCCGTTTAGCTAGTCATGTCAGTGGAGTCGTGCCTAAATGGGCACATGCCATGCCGTGCCGGGCTTCCCATTTGGCCACCTCTAGGAGCACCTCTAAAGGTACTAAGGTGGGGCCTAGAGAAAGGCCACCAAGTTAGCACAACATGCTGTAATGTGTAGTACATCACAGTGTGACCCACAATATAATAAAAATGGACTGTCTATTCATAAGACGACTGAATTTTTTTTAAACATAAGTCATGTTTTTTATCTATTAATCAATATACAATCATATGACACATCAATCTCTACATAAATTCAATGGTTACAACAATTGACTTAAACTTAAGAAAATTACAGACGACTTAAAAATAGCAAATCTGAATAAAAAACAAAAATCCCACTTCAGGCAATCCGCCCCTCTCCTCACGATTTCGTCACTGCCAGTCTCCCATGTCCTCGACGGCGCCACCTCCCCCGCCTCCTGGGCTCCCCCTCCCCATCTCGGTGAAGCCACTCTTCCTTAGCCGAAGTCGCCGCCTTTTCCCCTCTCATCTCTCCCCCTCTCTCTCCTCGCACCAACTTCACCGTCGTTGCCGGTTCTGCTAGCTCCGGTGACCTCTATCGTCGTTGGTGTCGTCTACGTGCTCCTCTCCCTTGACTCCAGCGACAGCGCGGCATACTCCGCCTAGATCCGGCCGGTGGCGATAGCAGCGTAGGAAGCCGACGATGTAGATCGTCCGATCTGCAAGATGGAGCAGTCGGCGACGAACGCCGGCGTGGGGCGAGCTGACAGGTGGACTGTGACGACCCAGCCCTAGGGCACCGAGAGATCCTCCAGGACCTCTCGGGCGATCCTAAGACCTCCCGGGAGGTCAAGAAGACCTCTGAAGTCCGGAGAACATGACCCGAGAGAGAGGGTCTTTGAACCGAGGAGCACCCACGACCTGCCATAGCCCCACGTGGAAATAAATAAGGAGGTCCGAGGGCGCACCAAGACCTTCCACGACCCTCCAGAGGAGGTCGTGGAGGCCTAGGTCCACTTCAGAACCCCACATGTTTTTCCCAACGTGAGATCATGGAGGACCGAGCCTGCTCCAAGGTCCTCTGTGAAACCTGAGCTAGTCCCAAGGATCATGGCTAGCCCTTCACAGCAAAAATACACAGTGGTGATATCCAGAACAATCTTTTATTTATACCACATGTTAACAAAGTTGGTTACAAGGTGGCCTTAGGCCAAACATAAATACATAAAAGCAAAAGAGAGCAAAAGGAAGCACGAGAGTCCATCAACACGCCACAGGCAGCTGACTGGAGAGCATAACCTAGCTGCTTCGATCTTCATCACTGCCAATATCTTCTCCTGGCAAAATTTGTAATGAGCAAGAGTGAGCACTACCACTGTGCTCGCAAGTTACACCGGGGTTAACAATATGACATGCATAAATGGATAATCAAAGGATGGCATAATAGGGTGATCTTGCACAAAGCCCATTTTCTTTCAAATACCATTACTAAGTTCCAAAGGGGTCTTTCAATAGATAAAATTCATTTTACCAAAGCAATTTTTCAGTTGGATAGCATTCATCATTATTTGGTGAAGGATACCCTCCTGACATTAGGCTCCCTGCCCAAACCCATGGGACGGCAGTCCCAAAACAGATTTGAAAATCATTTCGAAAATTCCCAAAGTCAACAACTAACTTCAAGTGGCCTTTGCCAAGACGCCCTTGACCGTGGACACGGCTATTCAATAGATTTAACTCTGCAGAGGTTGTGCACTTTACCCACACGACATGAGTACTCTAGTTTGTCCCAAGCATTCGTCAATACCACCTCTCACTTCCAAAGGTAAGAGATCTAGAGCTCATGACAAGGCCTTTATAATGCATTGCTCCACCACGCCTTTCCTTGCTAAGGTTTCACCCCTATGGATAGCCATCCGTGAAGCCCCTCTTGCACCAAGGGAACAATGGGTCATCAAAGACCTCTAGCCAACAAGACCTCCCACACCACCAATGGAGCAGCATGTAGTGGAGTTTTGCAAATTATTCAGCCAGGTCCCACACCCCATTCTGGAAACATGTGGTTGCACGATTGTGGCATAGCCCATTATAGGCATGGCATTGGTCGCTCAAAGACCGGTCCTCAAATGACTAGGGCGACTTCCACAAACCCAAGGGCATCGATCTACCATAAGGCACGATCCGTGCATCAACTTGCACCAACCAAGTCAACCAATTACCCTATCAAAAATCTATTTTCATAACTTTGCTTCCCAAAGAATACTTTCATACCTCCATGACAACCCAATGCCATGGTGAAAACATTTAAAACATTATTTGGTTATGTTGGTAAAGATTTCCCCAAATCAACAGTTTTGGTCTAAGCATAACTGAGCATATGTTTTTCAAATGGTCTTGACTCATACTCTCAGATTAGCCAAGTTTGACCTAAAGGTGACAATGTGTTCTGCCAAACCAACAGAGGTCATACAAAGGAAGTGGGTATAACTATAACGTTAAAACTGGTATTGAACTAACTTGATAAAAATAAGCATGCAGTACACATTAAAACATAACATAATTAGTTTAAATTACTGGGTGCAATATGATCAAGAGTGTAACTTGCCTTGCTCACTACTTAGAGATTCTTCTTCTTGAACTTTGGATTCCCTAATCTTCACAATCTACATATATATAGAAGGCAAATTCAAAGAAGATTCAAACAGAGATCCAATAAAGATCCAAATAAAGAACCGGAGAACTCCAAAGAAATCTCAAAACCCAATTAATGTAAGAGCATTGTATTTAGATTAGGTTCTTTTGGAGAAGGTCTAGCTTACCAAAGAAAAAGGGTCTTTGGAAAAAGGTCCCAAGGTGTGACCTAGGCGTTAGGCGAGAAGTCCCGAGGCCAAAATGCTTGCAAAGGTCCGGAGAGAAGGTCCTCACACGAGCACCACAGAATTCCAAAGAAACCCACCAGAGAAGGTCTGTGAAAAACATGGCCACTCGGGGTAGTGGTAAACACAAAGGTGGAGGAGATCATCAAAGAACTTACCAAGGATAAGCAGCAATGGGTGAAAGGGAAGGTCGTGAGAGCCAGGCTTTTCCCGGGAAGGCCACTGGTCCAGAGCCAAGAGGATACATGAGAAGAAAGTGAAATGGCAAGGCTCCCAGAACTGCTTATAGTCAACACTGGGTGATAAAAACTAGATACATACGTGCCAGGGATAAGCATAGAAGTAAGTCAAAAGTTAATGAATGTCAGGGCAGGTGTCACTACCACCCTGGGTGAAAGGTACAATAAAAGGACACGTATGTTGCTTGGGAAGGAACAAAGAAAAATGTCAGGGTACGGTTAAGTAACCCAATTCAAAGTAAAACACCACGTATATGGATGCATTTAATGTGTCAAGACCCGTATTAAATGCTCCATATAATAACGTGGCGGAGGAATTGAGAATGGTTAAGACTGGCAGGTGGGGCCAGTCAATTTAAAACAATCGGGTCAAATAGGGAGGTCTTGACCCACAATAGAGGTCTCGAGGAGGTCCGAGCGCTTAGGAGGTCCTAAGCCCAAGGACGAGAAGGTCTAAAGATTGAGGAGGTCTAGGCAGGGAAGGTCTCAGACAGGGGAGGTCCCGACGGTCGGATCTCACCAAGGGTGGTCTCAAGCGGGGAGGTGCAGGCGGTTGGATCTCCAAGAGGAGGTCCAATGCCAAGACCAAGACCAAGGGGGAGGTCCCCAAAGAAAAACAACGCGTGAGGAGGTCAGGCCCTCGGACTTAAAGCGAGGGAGGTCCAAACCATTAGATTCAATCTGAGGGAGGTCTCGAACTGCTCGATTCATAACAAAGGGAGGTCCACGAAGGACATAGCGCATGGGAGGTCTGGACCCTTGGATTAGAAATGGGAGGAGGTCCGGACCGCTAGATCCAAAGACAAGGGAGGTCCTTTCGCCAAGAAAGGATATCCAAGGATTTACATGAATTGAGGAGGTCCGCAGTGAACAAGAAGCTCACTGAACACACGGATGTCCCAATGAAAGGAGGTCTGGGCATAGAGAGGCGCCAGACAAGAAGAGGTTTAGACTTAAGAAAAGTCTCGAATGTAAAAGAGGTCTCGAACCCTAAAAGATCTAAACCAACAAAGAGGTCCAAGTGACCACTTTCAAAGAACAAGCCCGTAGGAATACGTCCAAGCGAGAAGGTTTAAGCCTCACGGAGGCAACCTCACATGCCACTGGGAGGTCTAGACCACAGAGGAGGTCTAAACCTACACACCCAAAGAAGATATACTAAGGGGAGGTCTCTGGGCACACCAAAAGGAGGTCTCGACAATTCAAACCTCTCCAACCGAACCAAACTTGCAATTCTCATTAAAATAAAATAGCTTTAATTTATTTTACACATTTAAAAAGGATTTAGAAAATCGAATGTTACAAACCTACCCCCTTAAAGGAATCTCGTCCTCGAGATTCAAAAAGAATCAAGACAAGAGATAGGGGTAGTTAATCTTGAGGTCCTCTTCTTTTTCCCATGTAGCTTCACTTTACGGATGATGGCTCCACTTGCACCTTGTATGACTTGATAATTCTACTCCCGGTGACTCGCTCTGCAACATCCGAAATTTTAATGGGTCGCTCCACATATGTAAGGTCTTCTGTAAGTCCAAGTCCTCCACTCTGATATGATCTTGAGAAACCGTAGGCATTTCCTTAGTTGTGATACATGAAAATGTTGTGTCTTGCCGCCAAGGACTCGAAGTTCCAGTTTATATGCTACTTCACCTTGTCTTGCTAAGATCTTGTATGGTCCTACATACCTTGGTGCCAACTTTCCTCTCATCCGAAATCTTCTAACTCCCCGAATTGGTGTTACTCTGAGGTATACAAAATCACCAACCTCAAAAGATAAATCTCTGCGTCGGGTGTCAGCATAGCTCTTTTGTCGGGACTGGGCCACTCTCAATCGTTCCTTAATCAATTTCACTTTGCTCTCAGCATCTTTGATCAGGTCCGGCCCATACAGTTGATGTTCTCCAACTTCATCCCAGAGGAGAGGTGTTCTACAAGGTCTTCCATACAAAGCCTCAAATGGAGACATTTGTAGGCTAGCTTGATAGCTATTATTGTAAGAAAATTCACATAGGGCAAGTTTTTGTCGGCTTTTTTCCAAAATCCAGGGCACATGCCCTAAGCATATCTTCCAATATCTGATTCACTCTCTCTGTTTGCCCATTGGTTTGGGGATGATAAGCCGTACTAAAATTAAGTTTAGTACCTAGAGCTTCATGCAAACTCTGCCAAAACCTTGAGGTAAATTGAGATCCTCTGTCTGATACTATTCTTTTGGGCACTCCATGTAAACAAACAATTCTGGCCATATATAGATCTGCCAAGACATTGCTACTATAGGTGGTCTTAACTGGTATGAAATGGGCTACCTTAGTTAGTCTATCAACCACCACCCATATGGAATCATACCCAGACTGAGTCCTGGGCAATCCAGTGATAAAATCCATGCCCACTTGCTCCCATTTCCATTCAGGTATTGGTAAGGGTTGTAATAAACCTGCGGGTTTTTGGTGTAGAGCCTTAACTCTCATACACACATCACATTGGGCTACATATTTAGCCACATCTTGCTTCATACTGGTCCACCAGTACCTCTCTTTAAGGTCCTGATACATTTTGGTACTGCCCGGGTGGATAGAATATGGTGACCCGTGTGCTTCCTCCAATATTAGTTGCTTAATTTCCTGGTTGTTTGGCACACAAAGTCGGCTACCAAACCAGATTACTCCTTGCTCGTCCTCAGTGAACCCTGAAGCTTTACCCCTTCTCATATTTTTCTTGATGTCTTGGATGTCTACATCTCTTTCTTGTTGTTCCTTAATTTGATCCAGAACAGTTGGATATACCTCCAAAGTATTTATACAACCTTGCTCTACTATCTCCAAATTGAGGTACTTCAATTCCTCATATAATCTTGGTTGCTGTTCTTGGACCATCAAAGTATTACAATATCCTTTTCGGCTCAAAGCATCAGCCACTGTGTTGGCTTTACCTGGATGATAGTGTATCCCAAGGTCATAGTCCTTAATTAATTCTAACCACCTCCTTTGTCTTAAATTCAGTTCTGTTTGTGTGAAGATATATTTCAAACTTTTGTGGTCAGTGTACACCTCACATCGATTGCCAATGAGGTAGTGCCGCCATATCTTTAAGGCATGCACAACAGCTGCTAGTTCAAGATCATGTGTAGGGTAGTTCTCCTCATGAGGTCTCAACTGTCTAGAGGCATATGCCACTACCCTTCTGTCTTGCATTAGCACACATCCCAGACCTTGATGGGATGCATCACAAAACACTTCAAAATCCTTTTGAATGTCTGGGAGTATCAACACGAGTACGTGGTAAGTTTTTCCTTCAACCTCTGAAAACTTTGTTCATAGGTCTTAGTCCACTCAAACTTCTTTTCCTTTTTCAGAAGTTGAGTAAGAGGTCTAGTAGTCTTAGAAAAGTCTTTAATAAATCTTCTATAATAACCAGCTAGTCCAAGGAAGCTCCTTACCTCAGTTACTGTTTTAGGAGGTCTCCAATTCAGGACAGCTTCCACCTTTGAGGATCTCTGACTACACCTTGAGCTGAAATAATATGACCTAAGAAGGCTACTTGACTTAGCCAAAACTCACATTTACTAAATTTGGCATAGAGGTGCTGCTCTCTTAGTCTTCCCAACACCATCTTGAGGTGGTCTTCATGTTCTGCTTCACTTTTAGAATAGATGAGAATATCATCAATAAATACCACCACAAATTTGTCAAGGAAGTCCATGAATACTTTGTTCATCATGCTCATAAAATAAGCTGGAGCATTTGTCAACCCAAATGACATCACAGTGAATTCATATAGTCCATACCTTGTGGTAAAAGCTGTTTTGGGGATGTCCTCTGGCCTGATTTTAAGTTGATGGTAACCAAACCTTAGGTCTATTTTGGAGAACACACTTGCCCCCTTAAGTTGGTCAAAGAGGTCATCTATCCTTGGTAATGGATATTTATTCTTAATAGTGACCTCATTGAGTGATCTATAATCCACACACATTCTCAAGCTACTGTCATTCTTTTTAACAAATAGCACAGGTGCTCCCCATGGTGAAGAGCTTGGTCTAATAAATCCTTTTTCCTTCAATTCTTGGATCTGTTTCTTGAGTTCTACAAGTTCATTCATAGGCATCCTCAGTAAGGTCTCTTTGAGATGGGTCTTGTCCCAGTGGACCAATTCAATTAGAAAAGAAATGTCCCTATCGGTGGCATTCGGGGAGTTCCTCGGGAACACATCCATATATTCTCGACCACTTTGGTAGGTCTTCGACTTCACTACCTCATTTACATTAGTTAGAAGAAGTCTGTCTTAAGGGAGGTCTTTGGCTTAAACTCTACCCGACTTCCTTGTTCATTGGTGAGTGTTATAGACTTAGTAGCACAATCAATCGACCTTTATTCTTAGCCAACCAGTTCATTCCAAGGATTACGTCCGGTCCTTGAGTTGGCAAGACTATCAAGTCTGCATGAAATAAAACTCGAAAATCTCTAAGGTGAGATTTGGGCGGAGGGTATTAGTCCTCATATCTATACCCTGACATGTATTAGCATAGGGTTTACCAAAGGAATTGTAGACAACCCACAATTTCCCACAAATTTGCTAGAAACAAAAGAATGGGAAGCCCCGGAGTCAAATAAAACTAAGTGATGCGGAATTGACAGGAACGCATCGAGAACCACATCGTGCATCATGTGCCTCTTTTGCCGTGACATGTGTGACACGGCCCTTGATAACCTTAGCGGCGGGCTTCACACTTGAGGCACTTCCTTGGCCGATGCTCCTTGTTCAGATCGGATGATCAAACAACTTGTTGCTTCTTTGGGCACTTATTAGCGTAGTGCCCAATTTCATTACAAAAAAACAGTCACTCCGGAGGAGGTCATGGAAGGTTTCTTTTGAAATTGACTCGAAGAGGTCCTATGATAACTTGATTTGCTAGTACGTTGCTCGACCCAGATGCCCTTAAGGAGGTCCGTGAGGACTTATCTTTGAAGGTCAGGGACTGAGAGGTCCTAGACTTAGGGAATCCTCCTGGATTAAACCTCTGTGCAGTTTTCTTTCTCTTTCGGCCCTCCATCTTTTGGAGTTTATCCTCTTGTCGGATGGCCTTGCTCACAAGCTGCTGGAAGTCAGTGTGTTCCTGGGAAACAAGATGAACTGAAATATTATCATTCAACCCTTCCAAAAAGTGTTCTTGCTTGCTTTCATCAGTAGCAACATCCCCCGGAGCATATCTTGCTAACTGGTTAAATTTATGCATATACTCATTGACAGTACGACTGCCTTGCTTCAAGGTACGAAATTCTGTCCTCTTTAATGACATCATGCCGGGTGGGAGATGAGCACGATGAAATGCTTTCTTGAACTCATCCCATGTGATGGCCTGAGGATCAGCATGGGACTGATTAAAGTTGTCCCACCACTCAGAGGCTGGTCCACTGAGTTGGTGAGAGGCAAAGAGTACCCTTTCATGGTGCGTACATAGCACCATATCTAATTTCTGCTCACCGCCCTTAACCAGGTCATCAAGATCCATTGGCTCAAGACCTTCTTTGAAAAAAAGTTGGAGGCGCAACCTCATAAATTCGCAATGCTAGACCTTGGTGGAGGTGGAGCTTGAGCTTGAGGTTGAGGTATCTTTGCAGACTTGCGTGAGATTGAGTGTTGGCAATAGGCTGTGAGAGCAAGTTTATCAACCGAGTTTGATTTGCCAACAATTGTGTCCAAGTAGGGCCTTCAGCGGAGGTGGGGGTGGCTGTGATGTTGGTTGCCCTTGCTCACCCTCAACTCCTCTATTCTGATTGGTCCATATAGCAGGGTTCTCAGCCTCTTCCTCAGCTTGTCGGCTATGATGGCTTGAATTGCCACTGCCATTCCTAGAGGTGACCATAGTGTCCCAACACCAAGGCTGAAAAAAGAAAAGAGAAGAAGCTAAGGAAAACTAGCCCAACCAAACCAATTGACAACAAAAATTCAATGCAAAGAAAGACAATAAGAACCTTTCCGTAACTTATAATGACCAAGCATCACGCTACGTGTCTTACCTTTTGAGGGAGGTCCTAAGCACCGGACTTAACTCAAGACCTCTAATAAGAAGTTGCAAGGATAAGGCAGTCCACTTAACTTAATAAATAGGTGTGTAGAGAGAAACAAGGTAAGATGGGATTAAGGTAAGAAAAAGCAACAGAAGAAAGGTAAGGATAAAAAGATGACCAAGGTAAGAAAGAACATTTTATTCTTCTTTTGTCATAAAGAAATTTTGAAATTCTACAACCATTCTATTAGGTTACGACCTCTGATCGAGAAGATGCTCTGATACCACTTGTGACGACCGTTCTTAGGGCACAGAGATCCTCCAGACCTCTGGAAAGTCCACAAGGACCTCCCAGAGGTCCATAAAGGACCTCTCGGGTAGTCCACCAAGACCACCCAGGAGGTCTGCAAGACCTCTGGAGGTCGAGAGAAGCTGACAGAGAGAGTCTCTGAACAGAGGCACCCAAGGCTGCTGTCCCCATGTAACAATAAATGAAGAGTTACAGGTGGTCCCAGGACCTCCACGACCTCCTCGGTGGGTCGTGGGAGGTCTTGGTGCGTCCTCGGACCTCTTCATTTATTGTTACATGGGGACGTGGCAGCCTTGGGTGCTCCTCGCTCAGAGACTCTCTGCCGGGCCTCCCGACCTCCTGGTGGTCTTGGTGGACTACCCGAGAGGTCCTTTATGGACCTCCTGGGAGGTCCTTGTGGACTTTCCAGAGGTCCTAGAGGATCTCTCGGGTGCCCTAAGAACGGGTCGTCACATGGACCCATCGAATTTTGTATCCCCTTGGCTCCGGTACTAGCTGTGGTGCCTGTTCCATGAATCTTTTTTCGGTAACGTATGTTTCGACGTGTGGCACCTCTCACATGCCATGCCCTCTCTCTCTCCCACCTTGGTACGGTCTAATCCATACATCGGAGATGCTCTAGCAGTAGCAGGCCGAGCAGTAGAATTATCCTCGAGCCTCAGAGTGCGTACGTATCATGAAAAGTTCTGGTACCATCGATTACGATTGTTGGTCACGCAGCTAAACACGAGATATATACCAGCTTTGCACGTAGAATATCTTCTAGTCAAAGACTATTTTACACGCGGATTCTGACTAGGTAGAGTCGAATCCAAGCCTGCCGCCGGGAGGCAGCACACGCAGCAGAAGCCGTCCGTTGCTTCTCATCGACGGTTCTTTTTTATCCATCAGACACCAGCACCGATCAACCACCGTCTCCACCGCAAGAGAGCTGTCCACGTCTCTCTCTCCCCCTCCCCTCCCCTCCGTATGCGACAAGGGTGGGAAAAAGGAAGGCGCCCGGAAAGTGGCGTGCGTGGAAACGAAGGCCCTGCACGCTGCAGCCAAATGGCGAGCCTCTGCTTTCTTTCCGAGAGAAGCCGAAGAGGTGTAAATGAAACGGATAATTTCCGCTCATCTGTTCGACCAAAGGTTTGTAAAGCAAATATGAGATAGAGAAATGAGTATTTGATACTATCCTTGTTTGACTCTGACTCCAAAAAAAGAAGAAAGAATATGATACAAGATGAGTAATATCCGTCCGTATGTCAAGTGATACGAGAAAAACCTGTTGTGATCTCATTTAAGAACAAGATAACAGATATGTGAGTTACTGCATCTGAGAAGGCATGGGATACTGAGTATTTTTCTTTCGACATCTCAGCGATTAGTCTCTCGTGTTCGATCTGATTGCATTTTTACTGTCTAATGTCCTGTGTATGGGTGCAAAAGAAACGGATATTTTTCATCCCTCCGACCGACCGACCAACCAAAGGTTTACGGAGCGAATATGAGATAGAGAAATAAGTATATAGCACGATCCGTATCTGACTCAAGAAAAAAAACGAAATAGGGTTCATAATGAACTATATCCGTACGTATTCATTCGGATTGCACGCCAACGTAGAGGAGAAAGGTGGAGCAGGATCTTTCTGTTCTGCTTTCTCTAGCCGCTTATGATAAGCCTTTTGGCTTGCTATCTTGCTTTTTCTTTCTTCTACAGTTTGGTCTTTTCGGCTTTGGGAAACTTTCTTCTTTTATACATTTCACTGGGGCCCTTCATGATGTCATTCTTTTGCACGCTAATGTCTCTTGTTAATTTTTCTACTAGAAAGTCAGTGGACACGGAGTTGGCTTTAGTTTTGGGCCAGCTCGAGTACTGATCGGGCCTTACGTGGATTTAGCCTGGGGGCCCTGTCTAGCCCAACAAAGACCGGAGGACTTGTTTTGGGGAACCGATAATGGCCTTGTTTCCGCTACAGGTAGAATTGAGAGGCTCAAGTGGGACCTGGTGATTGAAGTTGTCGATGGCCAGGACGCCTTGGACATGCCTCGTCGACCTCCGTCTCGGTCGCCGCAACTCCCCGACATGTATTATGATTTACCCATCCGAAACCCTCCGTATAAATCGTATTACTCCTTAGATCAGTAGACAACGTATATAGATATATTGCTAGATTATACACATGACCAAACCATGCTTAACATTACACAACACATAAATACATCGTATCGTCATTTGTTTTACAAAAATAGTCCTGGCATGCCAAATACGTAACTCATATTTCAATACAAAAAGCAAAGATAGATGTGGAAGCAGATAGCAAAATGTGGATCCATCAGCACTGTCTACAGGCAAGCGACTAGGGTCCCATCCTATATCCCACAATCGTCTTCCCCATCTGGTCCAGACACGGCGAAGTACGCGTAGTGGTCTTGGTCAAAAGGCTCTGAGTTTGTTCTTAACGAGCGAGTGTGAGTACATAACCATACTCCACGAGCCAACACACAGAATGCATTCATAATAGAGATGTAAGGATGATCAAAGGAAGGTTTAAGGTTCTTTTATTTGTTGAAAGCCACGTTTGAAATACATTTATATAGAAGGCACGAGACCCAACATTTTAACTAAACAAGTTTTAATGAAATAGAGTAGTTGCTATATAATACTAGCAAAGGCTCTAACCTCTTGTTAACAGAGAGTGACTCCTACCACTAGATGTTATATTTCTATCGAGCCACTACCAGCACTTTCCATTGGCTACTACCAGGACAAATCAAAACCTCGGGATGCTACCCGATAGTTTATCCCTCCCACAAATTATTTTATAAAAACTCTAACAAACCAAGTAAGTTCTCGTGCATCACTCGTGACCATGGGTACGACTATCTGTACAGTTTTCACTTTATAGATGTTGCACAACTTTACCCACAAGAGATGATCATCTTGTAATGTAAACATGTTACCGTAGACATGCGACTAAGAAAATAATCACAATACCTTTACAATGCACCACCCCAATGCAGCTTCACCTGCTAAGTTTTCAACCATTGGGGGATACTACCTAGTCGGAGGCCGAGCAATAACCGGTTAGTCCAATTATCCTCGACCCTCAAAGTGCGTAAGTATCATGAAAAGGACTGGTACGTACAATCGATTACAATTGTTGGTCGCGCAGCAAAACACGAGATATATACCAGCTTGCACGTAGAATATCTTCTAGTCAAAGACTATTTTACACGCGGATTCTGACTAGGTAGAGTCGAATCAAGCTCGCACCGGAGGCAAGACACGCAGACCGTCCGTCCGCTGTTTCATCGACGGTTCTTTTTTATCCATCAGACACCAGCACCGATCAACCACCCTCTCCACCGCAAGAGAGCTGTCCACGTCTCTCTCTCTCTTCCCTCCGTATGCAACAAGGGTGGGAAAAAGGAAGGCGCCTGGAAAGTGGCGTGCGTGGAAACGAAGGCCCTGCACGCTGCAGCCAAATGGCGAGCCTTCCGAGAGAAGCCGAAGCAGAGATGCAAACGAAGCGGATAATTTTCGTTTATATGTTCGATCAAAGGTCCACGGAGCAAATATGAGATAGAAAAATGAGTATTCAATACTACTCGTGTTCGACTCCGACTCCAAAGAAGATATACAGAATATGATACAGGATGAGCGATATCCGTCTGTATGTCAGGTGGTACGAGGACAGCATGTTGTGATTTCATTTAAGAACAAGATCAAAATGATCAAAGTTTTGACTCGCCTTGCTCATAGTCTTGATGGTCTTGGTTATGCTCGATCTACTGCTCTTTCGGAGCTTCGAGATCTATTTATGCACAATTCAACCAAATTTGAATAAATTCGAATGAATTCAAAATACATTTAAATAATTCAAATAGACTAAAAAATTCATTTTTTTTTGGTTCTGTTAGGTAGGATTTGAATTTAGAAACAAAAATTATCGAATTTGGAGCTCAAACGAGAGAGAACAGAGTCGCTAAAGTTTAAATTCGGGAAAAATCCTCAAAATAAATAGAGGAGAGAGGGTGTCTCTCACTGACAGCTGGGCCCACCCCATTTTTTGTTTTTCTGAACTATTATTATCTTAAAAATAGGCCATAGTCGGTTGACAGCTGGGACCTACTGTTTTTTTAATTTTCGCTTTTATTTTATATTTTAATTAACTTCCTAAAGGAAGGTCATGAGTCTCTAACAGGTAGGGCCACGAGCCACGTGGAATCGGTCCACGACAGCAGTACCTAGGTCATGGGCCCATAGGTCAGTGGCACAGGTCTACAGACCAAGTCTAAACATTGTGTTTTAAAGGAATGAGGCCGTATGTCATAGACTCGTAACTTAAATTAGGCTATAATTAGATTTTCTAATCGCCTCGAGCATATACCCTCATTCCCAATATAATTGACAATATATCCTCCACTTAGACGGATTCTTGATAAAACACTTCGTTTGCAATATTTTATTAATATCCATTGTTTTTCCCGTTTTGGCCACGTGAAATTACCTACTTGCCCTCGCTCGAGTCTGTTCCACTCCGTGCTACTCTGACGCAGTTGGTGCGATGGCAACACCATCGCTGACCCATTTGTTTATGGCAATAAACCTGAATGAGGTGTCGGCCTCATCGGCGACAATGGTGTAGCGGACCATGCAGGTAGACAAGCGGAAGGTGTGGGGCAAGCGGAAGATGATGGCGGTCCACGCGAGGGGGTGGTAGACAGTAAGGCCATGTCCGTCACGGCTACGGGAGAGTAGGAGGCCGCCACTGTCGCATCCGTGGAGGTGCCACTCGTCGTAGTAATATCCATCCTCCTCCTCCTCGTCTGAATCGATGTCGGGGAGGTCTTCGAAGAAGAAATCATCGTTCGCCACGACGGAGCCCAGATTGGGGTGATGGTAGGAGGCAATGATGAAGAAAAGGTTAGGACAACGGTGGGAGACAAGCATATCGCCGCGGTCGGTGAGGATGAAACCGAGGAGCGGGGGACGTTGGACGACGGAGGGAGTGGAAGCTGTGGAAGACGGTGAGGTCGGAGGCCATGTGGCGCCAGCGCTTGCAGGAAAGGGCAACGCTGACGAGTGACGCCATGTCAGGGAGGCGGAGGATGATCTCTCGGAGATCATCGCCGAGGGCGACAACTGGCAACGCCAGCGAGGTCTTTGGCCTCTTGACGATGCCGCTCCCACTTCTGTCACACGGTTCCATTTTTTTTCCTTTTCTCAAGAGAACTCGGCGCATCAAAGCATATTGGAGCATAACGAACTAAGGCGAGGGCAAGCATGTAATTGGACGTAGCCAAAACGGGAAAACAACTAATATTAATAAAATATTGCAAAAGATGTATTTTATCAAGAATCTGTCTAAGTGGAAGGTATATTATCAATTATATCGGGAATGAGGGTATATGCTCGAAAGCCATCTAAGCAGAGGGTACATTATCATTTCCTCCATTTTATAGTGAAAACGCGCACGGAGGAAGGATCCATCACATAGATTTAGAACTAAGAACTCATCACTACCCCTTCACCAGAAAAGTGTTACTATATGTCTGGGCCCAACCCCAAGGTTAGCCTAGGCCATTCCATCACTCTCAGCAGTTGTTCCAACTTAACAACCCACTTTTCTCTCTACTCGCGCCATGTTGCCAATTGCCATGATACCTTACCTCTCCTCCCACAACACCACTCCCACTAAAGTATTCAATGTGGCACTGTCTCTCGCAAACTTCCACATTTCAGTGGCAGATGCATATGCTAATACATCCTCTACATTGAAAGGTTCAAGACAGATGATCTACAGTACCACACATTAGAAGCCGATCTTCACCATCCAATCGAAAAGCAAAGGTCCAGATAAATCGTTACAGTATTTCGCTACAATAAAAGTGCTACACTAAATATTCCATCGATCTCATCAGTATTTGCTCTGAGACCACTGCCGAAATCTTGTTTGTAGCACATCGCCAAAATCTTGTTTCACTCACTCATAGATTACCGTTCACACAGTAATCATCTGTATTACAACAGAGGATCCAGATCCGACCTAGATGTCCTCTGCTGGTTTAGTGCGGTTGCCATTCCTTGCCACGCATTGGTGCTCCCCGCACCTCGGTTCTGGTTATGGGAGTCTGGGAGTGCGTCGGCACCTTTGTTTCCTATGGTCGATGCAAATTCCACCCTTTAGGAGTAGCCAATTTATAATTTTGGTCCGCCGCTAAAAGACACCGTCCCCTGTTCTCTTATCTATGTGTGCAAAATCTCTAGGCATGCTTGGTTAGTTGGCTACGAGCGCATGTGTCGCTCTCTTTCGCCAGTGTTCGAATCTTGAGCTCAGTGCTAGTGCTCACACGTGTGTAAGTGTTTAATGAGAAAACATGTGTCCACGTTTGGTGAGGCCGTGAAGCACCCACAAAATTTTTAAGCGTGTGTAGGGAATGCGCACACATGTGTGCGTGTGTGAGCGGTGTGTGTCTGTCTTGTACTAATTTTTCTTTCTTGAAATGTCTAAATCAGTAAAATGACAGTGCTATACGCACATGCCGATTTTATCATCGTACATGTGTACGATGCAGGTGGTGGCCGGGCAGCACCTGGCGCAGGGCCGTGGCCGGGGCCGGCGCGCAGGTAGGTGTGAGTCGAAGGAGGAGGGAGCGGTTGGGTGAGCGGAGAAGGGAGGCATGAGCGAAGGTGCGGCGGCACGGGCGGCCCGCGTCGGCGCACGGCCGGGTCGTCGGCACGACAAAAAAAAATCGTGGCAGGTGAAGCATTTTCCTTAGTAAAAACCATGTGACACTTGGGCTGCCATGTGGCTCGTCATCGCAAGAACCAAGCGAACTAGCCAACTCCCAAGCCAGCTTGCAGCGGCAGGCGGCGCCCAAGCCCAAAACCCTCCGAAGGCGAATCCGCGCCGCCGCCGCGGTGCTCGGTGCTCTCGCGCGTCACCCTCCTGCGCGGCACCACCATTTAAACCTCCCCTCCCCCACCCACCGTGGCCGCCGCCGCTTCTCCTCCCAAATGCTCCCCACCGCCTTCACCATCCCTCCCACCTCGCACCTCCCCCACCCCACCTCCTCAAACCCTAGCCCCCACCACCTCCGCTCCCGCTTCCTCCCCGCCACCGTCTCGGCCTCCTCCGCTGCGGCAGCGGTTCGGACGTGCGGGATAACAGGCCGTCGGATGGGCTCGATTCGAGTCTCGGCCTCGGAGGCGGGCAGCTGGGAGGTGGCGGCGGATAAGGAGGGGGTGGACATAGAGCGGCTGGTGGAGGTGGCGCAGAGCGCGGCGGACGCGGCGGGGGAAGTGCTGAGGAAGTACTTCCGGCAGCAGGTCGAGATCATCGACAAGGAGGACCACAGTTCGTGCACTTCTTCCCTGTACTTGCAAGCATTTATAATGTCGGTTCTTTCTTCGCCGGGATGTTACTGGATTAAGCTAATAAAGCTTTTATATTCAATGGTTAATGGGAGATTTCTAGTCATACTTTGCTAGGAACGTTGATTTTAGTGTAGTTCTTTTGCAGCGTTATATTGCATTGCAGTGATCACCTCTGGGGGATACGCTCTTTCAATTTCCACGGGATTTTGAACGGGATTGTAGTTAGGTGTTGATCGGTAGAGAGATAATAGTTTGTTCTCTTCAATCTTCATACGTATACTTTGATTGCTGTTTGTTTATCTTTGAATTTGAAGATTAAATTTATCTGTTGGGTGGTTTTGTTCTATTGTCTAATGGTAGTTTGGTGAAATGGCACATCAGTCTGTATGCAAAATATTAGGTGACTAGAAGCGTGCTTTGGTGGTATTTTGTCGAGGGTTTTTTTTGTTGCTAAAATAACATGTCTTTGAAGCGAAATAGTAAAAATAGCTTCCCGGTGAACAAAATGGCACCCCCCGCATGAAAATGGTGTGGCAACGGAAGCTGCTACAGTAAACATCATCATCAACCACTGTTCTGAGCAGTACCGCGTACTGTAGCTCGGTACTGTTTTTTGACCACCCGCACTCGTGGCGCACCTGCCGCGACGTTTTGGCATGGTTAAGGTGCTATTTTTGCTATTTCGTTTGCCGGGGTTATTTTGCTGTTCTGTTCCAAAAGAGGCGAAATGGCACGTTGTTGTGATAGTATTTTTACCTTGTCCTGCAATAGGACTTCTGTATAACATTTCCAACAAAAAAGAGAGAATATACTTGTGGAGGAAATTTGGATGTAGTTGTAAATTATTTAAGTTAGGGAACAGTGGACGTGGAAATGTATTTATCACTCAAGTCAATAGGTGAGCTCTTGATTAGAGTCTTCATATTTTCTGCTCATGGCCTGATTGCATAGTTCAAGGATTCTAAACTTTATATTTTCTGCTCATGGTCTGATTGCATAGTTCGAGGATTCTAAACCCTTTCTGATTACCTTCAAGTCCAGAGAGCTGTTGGGGCTTGTTTGGCAAACAGAGGACGAACTTTGTCTGATCGAAGTAGATTCATCATTGAAAATGGGAAGTAACACTAAACATGTTTATTGCATCAGAGTTGTGCTCTAATCCAGCTAATACAACATATGGTTGGGTGCAAGGAAAAAAAAACCAGCGGTTACCGGAAAAACCGATGGGAACTTGGAGGAAAAAAACCGTTCGAATTTTTTCAAATTTAAATTTAAATTTATGACTGCATAATGCACTTTCTAGGTTGGTTTAGACCTTTTTTTGTGCTAGCTTACCTATTGTATGAGCCAGGGAAAAAAAATCCGTCTACACCCAGAACCTAGGACTTCTGGAGAGAACCGAGATTCCAAATCTGGTACCGAAAACTCCAAATTCAAAATTCCGGCGGTTACATCCCAAATTCAAATTTATTCGGACAAAATTAAACCGAAGTTTTTCAGGATTTCGATTCTGGGCCTCCCGTGGGATTTTGCCCGGTAATGGATTTTCTATCCTTGGTACGAGCTAAATATGCTTGAATTATTGTACTCACAAGTAGACCTGTTCACAGGCGGCCTAGCCTGAGCCCGACCATGTTCGGGCTGGGCTTGGGACTGCAAGTCCAGCCCGGTCCGAAATTTCGAAAAAACAATCAAAAAATGGAAATATATTATTTTAATCCTGAAAACGAATTAAATAATACTTTTTTTATTCCGAAAAAGATTAAAATAATACATTTTAATACAAAATTCAACTTTTGAAATGGGCTCGAGCACGCCAATTTAGACCGAGCTTTTCAAGCTACCTACCGCATTTGAACAGCTCTACTCGTAAGTCCCAATATTTTTTAGACAATCCCCAATTCAATTTCCCGGTTTGGTAGCAGTTTTTTTTCTCGGTTTTTAGGGTTTTGGGAGGGTAACCGGGTTTAAAACATTCCCAATTCAATTATCAATTTTCGAATTTTGACCGATTTTTCTGGTTATCGGCGGTTCTATTAATGGTCGTAGGTGGTTTTCTCCTGCCCGAGATTTGTATCATTGGTTGGGCGGATACTTTTGTACATGCACCCCTAATTATGCAACTTCCTCCCTAAGTAATACATTCTGTTCCATTCCGTGTCCCTCTGTCAACCTTGGTAGTCGCTTGAGTTGGAGGATATTGGTAGATTGGGAATTCTGTTTCATCACTTGCCTCTTTGGTAAGTCATTGTTACAGCTATATCTCTCTTCCTTCACTTGTTGACAGTCTGACCCAACACACATTGCACATTGAGACCGTTACAACTTACAACCAGCTATGGTGCACGGACACGATATCGTCGACCTATTACCTACACCGATATCTGATGATCGTCATTTTCCAAAAATATACGAATCTGGCGACACGGCTATATATATTTAAATAATAAGAATAAATTACACATATGTATCATTTTTATGTTTCTTCATGCTTGTCGAACCTAAATTTTGTAAAGTGTAAAATAAACTCTGAATATGTACCTCTCAAAGATGATCCTTGCCTCTTCATTCTTCTTGTAGTCAATTCATGAATCATGATAGTTCAATTGTTCATAAGAATACCATTTTCAGAAATCATAATTCCATAAACTTGGAAAAAGAAGTAACATGATGAGCAAGAGTTGCAAGACTATAAAGATAACATATATACTTGATTTTTGAACAATCAAAGGCTCAAGCAATAGAGCAACTACAATAGATAATTGATAAGCGATAAAAATTAACAAGCAGCTAAGTTCAAACATAGATGCATCAATGCATCATTTATGTATCACAAGCATAGCATCAGTACATACTAAGTCTCAATGTATCGCAATTCACAAGTAAAGCATCAGTACACATGCAGCCTCCAATCCTCCATTCTGGACTAACAATCTAACATACATACTAATTACTAAGTCTCAGTCACTCAGTGTATCACAACTTCACAAGCAAAGCCAAAGCATCAGTAGTTCAAGACACAACTTCACCTCGAGCATGCTGGGCGAGGGAGTACCGAACCGCAAATGACTACACAAGCGAGGACCGATCCGGTGGTGCGAGGGAGCTCTCGCTGATCCGGCAAGCAGGGAGGACCGGAGCCGCGCGACGCGCTGCCATGAGGCAGACCTGCCGTGGCGCAAAGGAGCTCTCGCTGGATCCGGGCGCAGAGGGCGGGAGGAGCCGAGCCGAGCTCGAGCGAGGAGAGGTGCTGCAGCGAGCGAGGAGGTTGATCCGGCGGCACGGAGAGCCGACGGCGCAACCGCTGGCTTCAGCGCGGCGCGAGGCGGCAACCGGTCTGGGAGGTCGGAGAGTAAGCGACCGAGTAAGGGAGAGAACTGAAGAAAACCTAGCTAGTTGGGTTGTTTGCCGTGTCATGGGCTGGGCCGGGTCATCAACCGTGTCGGACATGCGGCCACGACGTGTCCGACACGTATCGGGAATTTTAAAGATTAAAATTTATTATAAAAGTCGCCGATACTCCGTCGACACGTGTCCGAGCCGTGTCCGACACGGCGTTTGACACGGATACGACAGTTTTCCGAAGTGTTCGTGCTTCAGAGACAACCAGTATTCACAACACCGGCCTTGGTCCATTTGGCCCAATTCACACTCTCTCACACACACTCCAGCCCATCAATTCAATTTGATCCACTTGTTCGGACTACATTCCTTTTGCACCACGCCCAGATTCCTTCGCACTCACAGCTCCTTCCGTCCTATGGCACCTGTGCTGTGTGCTCTCCAACTTACCAGACGCCAGTGATACATTGCTAATAATCACGCATTCATGGCACATATATTTGTAGGCCACACTATCCACGCATGTAAAACGGGACAAACCATTTCATTTTTCATTCTTCTACCTTCATGTCTAGCGCTAACGACGTGTGTTACAACTTACAACATTTGGAACCCTTACCTTCCCAAACTCCTTGTTTTTGTGCACTTGCTCAACATGATTAGGAGGTCCACTCAGAAAGGATTGAACACCTCATGCAGCCGGTATCTTTTATGCATTAACATTGTTCCTTGGAAATTGGTGCTATAACCATATTGCATCCATGCTTCCCAAGGCAGTGTGGTTAGTAGTGAAGCCGTGGGTAGTTGCAAATCAAGCCTTCAATTTTCTTTTAACCTTGTTCCATTTACATTTTTAGAAAGCTTTGAATTGTTTTATTTGGTCAAATGTAACAACATTCTAAGTCTGGCTAACTTCGGGATGTCTTGCAACCAACTATCCCTGTAGAATTGTTGGATAAAGTTGACGAATCTATCATCGGAGTTATTATTATACTAAAGTAACTGAAAAGCTGAATGTTGGGGTTGTTTTGTGGGTTTGAACTGGATTTTCTGAATTTTGTCCAGGTCCCGTCACGATTGCAGATAGAGAAGCGGAAGAAGCAATGGTGTCAGTCATACTTAAGAGCTTCCCTAGTCATGCTGTGTGAGATTGCTTTGCTTATTTTCAATATTTTTGTTCACTTTGAATGCACCTACAACAATATGATAAATAATGCAATCTTGACTGGGTTCATGCAGTTTTGGCGAGGAGAACGGTTGGAGATGTGTTGAGAAGTCTTCTGATTATGTTTGGGTTTTGGACCCCATAGATGGAACAAAAAGCTTCATAACTGGTATTGAACCTTAATCATAGTATGGGTTGGACTTTTTGGAACATAACTAACTATGATGGCTGTTAATTCGTTGTTTGTAGGGAAACCTCTGTTTGGTACGCTTATTGCACTTCTGCACAATGGGAAGCCGGTATGCTAAATTTCTCTTGCTCATATGCTGCTGTCTTTGTTTTCCTTCATTTTTGTTCACCACTACATGAACAAAATTGTAACGAATGTCATTCTGTCATATAAAATTATAGGATTAATTCTTTATTTGCCACTGGAAGTTGAATAGATCCCTAAAATACCATTGCGAAACTGCTCTTCTTTTTATTGCCATCGGATCTCAACTTTCATTCCGTTTTTTGCCACTCTCATCGGTCAACCATGTGTTGACTGTTAAATTGTGCGTGAAAACTCATGTCTGCCCTTTGCATTTTATATGTTAATAGTTCACTGATTACTTCTAACTAACCTCTAATTACTTTATTTGTCCACTAATCAACACCACTGATAATGCAAATTGCTAATCGAAACTCTATTACTAATTAACCTACTAATTATTCTAGATCACTCACTTAATTAGGTGGGCCCACGTCATACACAGGGAGACCAGACACAGGGAGAGGGGCAGCAGAGATAGAGGGAGGGGAAGCAGAGAAAATAGGGGAGCAGGGGTGGCGGCTACGGTGGGGCTCAACGCTGGTGGGGGAGGTCACTGCGGTGGTCGTGGATGGGAAAAATGAAACTGGGTAAGGGAGGTGATCTGATGGGTGGTGGTGTCGTGGCCCGAGGTGGTTGGTGGCGGTCGGGCGGCGGTGCACGGCAACTGGGATGGGGGAAGAAACGGGACGACAACGCTGGAGAGGGAGGGGAGGAAAATGGGGGTGCGCATGGGCGAGAGGGAGGTGAGGGGAACTCACAGGGGTGGTCGATAGCTGCGGGGAGGAGTTGAGGCGGGTTGGCACTGTGAGCCATGGGC